>CM042161.1:63217272-63234772 GCA_023376005.1 Doryteuthis pealeii | reverse complement strand
CCTCCAGCTATAGATAAAATAGCAAGGCAGACTGGAATCTTTAACCTTGGTGTGGCAGCCGGTCTAGGAGAAGCAAATCTCTGAATTCAAACCAGTTGTAGACCTAGAGTGGGATGGGCTCTGCCAGGCTATTATGTGCACAACGCCCCCAAGACCAAACCAGATTACGGGATCTCTCTCACATATATATATATATATATATATATATATATATATATATAAAAACTATAGTGTGGGATTGGCACTGTTTCAGCTTTTACTGGAACGCTATGCCAAAGTGTGGTATTATTGGAAGAGTGCTCAATATAACATAGAGCTATTATATAATATAATATTAAATATATAAAGGTTTTATATATTTAATGACATAGGAACAGTCACGACCATTGGTTTCATGCATGCATAACCGCAAACATTCGTCAGGTGACGTATATATATATATATATATATTTTACTGAACAAAACAAAAACAAACTTGTTTTAGTGCTGAGAACTATAAACTAATGGTTCTAAGATATAAGATCTGACTCCAAAGCTTACTGATTCACCCCGATTTAAAGCTCAGATTATAAAGATGACCTTCCAATCTTTCCAATTAGCAGTTGTTCTGGCATTTGACAAATCAGCAATAACAAGATGATTTACAGTTATCAAGAATTGAGATAAGGATATTGGTCTTAAAAAACCCCTTTGCAAATTGTAATGTTACTCAGTATTAAAATAGACACACTTTCCAGATAGAATTTTTAAGCACTGGTTTTTCTTGTAACAGGTTTAAATGGTGAGGAAGTGAGATGTAGGGATGGGAATAGTAGAGTTTGGGTTGGTAGGGGAGACTGGTGAGCAGGATTGAAGTTATGGGTGCTGGAAGTATTATTTAAAAAAAAAAAATTAAAATAACGAGTGAAGTCAATAAATGGGGGAGGGGGGAATTTTTTTTTTTGTTTCCTTTCTAATGAAAAAGCTTTTCTCAATTTCCCATGAAGAACATCAGACAAAAAAAAAAGAAGAAAAGTGAGAAGAAGAAAGGAAAAAAAAAACAACAGGGGAAGAAGAAGAAAAAAAAAAAAAACAAAGGCTGCAGTGTTGTGTAAAAATGACATCAATTAAACTAATAGAAATTAGTTGAAATCCCAAGTGAGAATAACTGATTGAAAAAGGAAGGAAAAAAAAAAAAAAGAGAAGGAAAAAAAAAAAATGATGGGTGTGGAATGTGACGGAAATAAGATATAATGACTGCAAATGGGTGGCTCATTGGCTTATTAGAGGAACACCGTTGTCTGATCACTACATTCAGTAAGAAATGACAACAGACTTTCCATTATAGACATGTTCATACAAAGTCCATTCATTAGAGCTGGGTGGAGGGAATGAAATGATGAACAGTTCTCTTGTTTTCTTTGTAAAATTAAAAGGCTTAATAATGTCTCAGCTTTGGTTTTATTAGAAGACTTCATTTTTATTTTGATGGGGTTGCTTCACGCCCCAAGTGACACTTATTCAATATTCTAATTCACTAGTCAAAAAAAGTAAGTGGTATAGCCTATTCTTGGTAACAGCCTGACAATGAGTGAGTCTATCCCCTTTTCACTTGTTTTTTTTTGTTTTCGATTGTTTTTGTGTCTGAGGTGGATTCAATATTTTAATTAACTAGTCGAAAAAAGTAAGTGGTATATCCTATTCTTGGTAACAGCTTGACAATGAGTGAGTCTATCTCCTTTTCACTCGTTGTTTTTGTTTTCGATTGTTTTTGTGTCTGAGGTGGAGCATCACACCTACCGTAAGCTCCCCACTTTACTGTACAGATCATTAGAGCTGGGTGGAGGGAATTAGATGATAAACAGTTCTTTTGTTTTCTTTGTAAAATTAAAAGGCTTAATAATGTCTCAGCTTTGGTTTTATTAGAAGACTTCATTTTTATTTTGATGGGGTTGCTTCACACCCCAAGTGACACTGATTCAATATTATTTTAATTCACTAGTAAAAAAAATAAATAATCTCAGTGGTGTGGCCTATTCTTGGTATCAGCTTGACAGTGAGTGAGTCTATCCCCTTTTCACTCATGTAGACCAGGGTGATTATTTTTGTGTCTGAGGTGGACCACGCCACACCTACCATCAGCTCCCTGCTTTACTGCACATATCTAAGTTTGAAGATATAATTGTTTAAGAATTATTATTATCAGTTACTTAAAACTATACAACTATATGCAAATTATTTGTATTAAATAAGAATATTTGATATCACATAACTGTGTTATAAATTCTCATGCTGACACTAGAGAGAGAGAGAGAGAGAGAGAGAGATATGGGGTGGGGTGGGAGAGTATCAATTAGCAGTAACCACATTATCATACTGTGGTATATCCACAGGTCCTGCCAGTAAGTATTGAATGTCTTGAAAAGAATGTGCACAGGTCCCACTCATGTATAGATTTATATTCATCAGTCTTAAGAGAATGTGATAGTGCTCTTATCTTTGGTGTTATAAACTCTCATGCTAACACCAGAGAGAGATGGGGTGGGGGAGTATCAATAAGCAATTAGCAGTAATTGAGTTATCATACTGTGGTATATCCACAGGTCCTACCAGTAAGTATTGAATGTCTTGAAAAGAATTTGCACAGGTCTATCTCATTTATAGATAATACTCATCAGTCTTAAGAGAGTGTGATTGTGCTTCTATCTTTGGTGTTCATACTGACACCAGAGAGAGAGAGAGAGAGAGAGAGAGAGAGAAGAGAGAGAGAGAGAGAGAGAGGGGGGTGAGTATCAATTAGCAGTTGGCAGTAAACTGACATTATTAATTGCTATATCAAACCAGTCTGACTGACCTTTAATAGACTTGTTGATCTGTTAGAACAAATAGTGACAATCCAATCAGTTTAAGATCAAGCAAATTTAATCAGTGTAAATTACTTAGAAACACAATGAGGTGACAAGATGAGTCAATATGCACACAACATGAGAAAATACTTTGCACTCACAACATGATGTCAGCTGACAAAAGCAGCAGTGGGGATCAGTGGTGGTATTGATATTTAGATCCAATAGAGACGACAATGAGATTTTGCAAGTATTGAGCTATTAAGAGGGAAGATGTTTGGCTGGAAATAAAAGAAAAAACATTTTCTATTATATATTGAACTAATCACCTGGATAAAAGTGGGGGCACAAAAAGTTAGTCTCACAGATCCATTATTACTAAATTACGAGTTGGGTCTTCACAGGATGCCCCATTAAAATCTATGTAAAAAGACATTGCACTGATACAGATTTTGCAAGTATTGAGCTATTAAGAGGAAGATGTTTGGCTGGAAATAAAAGAAAAAACATTTTCTTATATATTGAACTAATCACCTGGATAAAAGTGGGGGCACAAAAGTTAGTCTCACAGATCCATTGTTACTAAATTACGAGTTGGATCTTCACAGGATGCCCCATTAAAATCTATGTAAAAAGACCTTGTACTGATACAGATTTTGCAAGTATTGAGCTGACTATTAAGAAGGAAGATGTTTGTTTTGAAATAAAAGAAAAACATTTTCTGTGATATATTGAACTAGAAGGTGGATGGATGCAAAATTTTAGTCTTGCAGATCCATTATTACTGAATCATAAGTTGGATCTTCACAGGATGCCCCATTAAAATCCCTATGTAAAAAGGACATTGTGTCGATACAGATTTTGCAAGTATTTAGCTATTAAGATGGAAGATATTCGTTTTGAAATAAAAGAAAAACATTTTCTTTTATATATTAGACAAGAAGGGAGGGTCAAAATGTTAGTCTTGCAAATCCATTATTAATGAATCATGAGTTGAATCTTCACAGGATGCCCCATTAGATCCAATAGAGATGACTAGATTTTGCAAGATGTTTGGTTTGAAATAAAAGAAAAACATTTTCTGTTATATATTGAACTAGAAGTGGCTACCCAGCGTTGCCTGGATAGAAGGTGTGGGAGGGTGCAAAAGGTTAGTCTTGCAGATCCATTACAACTGAATCATGAATTTGATCTTAAATCCCATTAATGTCCCATTAAAATCCCTATGTAAGAAGACCTTGTGTTGATACAGGCTGGTGGGGTATCAGAAAAAAAAAAGTACACACACACTTTGAAAAGAAAAATCAATGTCTCCTATATAAAATATTTAAATATTAAATGCAAAAATATCCATGCTGTTACTATTTAAATTTCATTTTTTAATCATCTTCATGAATATAAATCAAATCTTCATTATTTTTGCTCAAAAAGCAAGATCTGGTAATAATGAATGTATATTTGTATTTACTTTGCCATTGATTGTTTTATTTTTGTAGTTTCAGCCAGACATACACATGTACATACAAATACACAACTGTCCTTTATATATCTATAGATAAATAGATAGATGACTTACCCATATTGAACTTTAATTTTACAAAACTGAGTTGCCCCCCCCACCTTGTGGGGACTATGTGAGACTTAGTCAATGTAACAGGATGTATACATGAGCAAGAATAAAAATTGGCCAATCCCTACAGTAAGATATTTCCCTATCAGCTGGGGCAGCAGGATACATCAACTGCATTTCCGCTGTGTAAAATCTCCCCCTCCTCAAGGGGGCCTACAGTTGGCCGTGGGTGGCAACCCATGATGAGGCAAAATCCTGGTGGCTGAGCAGTACATGACATGCAACACAATACTTTTGCGCTTACTTAGGCTAGATGGATAGTCAGAGAGGCCCTCTTTGATCAATTGGCTGCTGGCAATCAAGCCCTAGCGCCTATATGATTGTTCCACCCCTCCTGCCCCTATATAGATAATTCCTCATAGAAATTTATACAAAAATGATAAATATTATTAGCGTTATTCCGACTATTGTCCCCATCTTCATTGTTATTTGTACAACGTTTCAGCCGATATACCCTCCGACCTTCTTCAGGTATTAAAAAATAATTAATTAACACAACTCCTACCCCAGCTATCATTAGCGGAATGAGAACAGGATACCCCTGTGGAATAAATAAAGGGTTAGGTTCAAAGTTCCGTGATGGCTCCCGAATGCGACAAGAAAGTTCCCGAGTTCAAAAAGAAGGTTCCCGAGTCCGAGAAGGTTCCTGAGTCTGTCAAAAAATACTTGAAGAAGGCCGGAGGGTATATCGGCTGAAACGTTGTACAAATAACAATGAAGATGGGGACAATAGTCCGAATAACGCTAATAATACTAATCTTCAAGCCTCATCTCAAACATTCAGAGAAATAAAAATGATAAAGATTTAATAAAAATCTATGAAGACCAAATTTTGGGTATTGTCCTTCTCCTCAGATCTCTTCATTAAAGACTTTGGCCCTATCTTGGGCTAGACGGGCGGTCGGAGAGGCCCCCTCCAATCAATCGGCTGGTCACGTCACGCCCTAGACCTATATGATTTTCCCAACCCCTTTTTATCATATGGGTACTAGAAGGCGGTAGCTGCAGGTCGACATGTCCTGGGAATGACGTTAAACTCTATCTGATGGTGAGGTTCCACTTCTGGAGGTTTGGGGAATGTGGAGCACCCCTTCATCACCATTGCTCCCTGGTCCACTCTGACCCGGAGTGGTAATACTTGTTAGGGTCCCATCTATGGGTTAAATAGAAAAATGTATTTATAAAAAAATTGTATTATCCATTAAGAATTGATTTATTTCCAAACTTTATCGGCATTAAATGACCCACTGAGGTTGATATGCCGTAAAACAAAACAAACCAAACCAAACCAAATAAGATTTCAGAATATTTTTTCAAACTTTACCAAAACTTTGACTGTTTGATGAACCTGTCTCCAATCCCAGAAATGTTGGTATCTCCACACCTGTAATGATAAGTTAGTTCCAATGCAGGTGTTTCAAAAAAGGTTCTTCTTCAATAACAGCAGCAGAGCCTGAAACATTTGCTAGGGAAAATAGTTTTTTTTATGCTTATAAAATCAGAATCAATGAAAATACGTCTTGTCATCTTTAGACTGTCTGATCCTAAGGTGTGGTATTAAACTAAATATGCTAAGTTGTGTTTATTCCATCAAAAAGATTGTTTATAGAAATAGTTAGGTACAAGGTGTGTCAAAAAAGTATCCAGATTGAAGCTGTATTTACCTAGATAGGAATGAACAATAAATGTAACATTAACTTTTTTCAGAATACAAGGTGTGTCAAAAAGTACAGATTTTAAAGCTGTATTTACCAAGATAGAAATGAACAATGAATTGAACGTTAATTTTTTTTTTAGAATACGAGCCATGTCAAAAAGTACCAAAAAAATCTTGATACTTTTTTGACACACCTTGTTTATTAATTTCTAAGGTTTGATCTTTACTTTCTTCTTATTCTAAGAAATAGTTGAACTTTATTTAATATATAAGAAATTTATTTCTATTTCCTTTTTTTTTTTTTTTCTTTTTTTTTTTTTTTTGGTCATTTCTTACTTTTCTATATACACACCTGCATTGAACGGTATTTTTCTCTTTCAGACTTTCTTTTCATTCTTGTGTTGTTACAGATGTATAATGTTAACATCCCCTTTTAGAGGACATTTATTGATAATATGGAAATAGCACCTTGACTAGTGATAATGGTTAGTAAAGTGAGTTCAATTCTCAATGTGTGGGGCAAGATTGTTTATACTTAATGTATATATATATATATATATATATATATATATATGTGTGTGTGTGTGTGTGTGAAGAAAAGGAAGTGAATCCGATGGTATGTAGTATATTAAGAAAATTGAAAAAACACCGGTTTAAATAAGTTGAGTGGTATGTTTATTGGCCGACGCTGCAGTGTTTCGATCTATTAATTAGATCATCTTCAGGGCATTTGTTGGTATATGGAAGGTGATAAAAAAATATTTTTTGTAACAGAATAACGAGAATATTAACAGAATATTCTCGTTATTCTGTGATAAAAATTTTTCTTTATCACCTTCCATATACCAACAAATGCCCTGAAGATGATCTAATAGATCGAAACACTGCAGCGTCGGCCAATAAACTTACCACTCAACTTATTTAAACCTGTAATTTTTCAATTTTCTTAATATACTACAGATATATATGAGACGTGCAAAAGTTTCTAGCTTTTGTTTTAAGCAAAAAAAGTTGGGTTTTTTTTTGGGGGGGTGCTGTTATTTAGTTTAAAAAGGCAATAGGAACTTTTACACTTTCTCAGATTTGCTATTTTTCTTGTCCAAAGAAATAGTTTAACCTAAACTTTATTTGATTTATAAGCAATTCATTTCTCCTTCCCTCTCTTTTTTTTTCATTTCTTATATGTCTCTATAATGTTAATTAGCAACTTTCACCACATGGGAGACATTACAGTTTTAAAATCGACCTACCCTATTCTACGCAATCATTGAAATTTGAATTTTCTCAAGGAAAGAATTCTGTTGGCTTTTATGTGCACCTCAGTCAGTCATGCAAATTTCCTTCTCATCCACATATGATTAGTTCTGAGGCACTTGGTAATTTGGATGCCTTTAATTTAATTTTTTAATTTTATTTTACTAAAATGAAAAAAATAAGTACAGTTTTAAAATTGACCTACTAACGTGTGTGATCTGGCTTCTGTATATGTCTATAAGATACTTTAAAATATATTCTGTAAATCAATATTCAAGAAAGAATTGTCAGCAGATTTAAGCCTCGTTCTAATTTTCTTTTTCATTTACTTCTTCTTCTTGCTTCCACTACCACTTCTTCTTTATGTTCTTTCTTCTTTATGTTCTTCTTCTTCTTTTTCTCGTCCTCTTTCTTCTTTGAGGTACCTGTTTTGTAATGGTTATTGTCATAGGAAATAGAGATGGTGCCATGAGTTCAAATCTTGGACGACGCTGGTTGGATTTCACATAATACTAATACTCGAGGGAAAGGTATGCCTCCAACTATTCTCGCTCCATCTATGAATAAATAGTAGGACAGACTGGGCTCTTTAACCTTGGCAAGTTAACTGTTTGAGGAAAAGGAAAACCTGTGTCACATCCTACTCATGAGGAGGGTTTTGTAAATACAAATATACACACCTGCATTACAGTGTGCTTTTCTCATTCAGACATTTTGATTCTTGTGTTGTTACAGGTGTATAATCTTAACATCAGCTTTTAGAGGACATTTATTGATGATATAGAAATAGCACCTTGACTAGTGATAATGGTTACTAAGGTACGCTAGTAGAGTGAGTTCAATTCTCAATGAAGGACACATACTTTTATTCTTATGCTAAAATAAACTAAGTTTAGTAAATAACTATAGCAGACCATTGTTAGAGTTAGATACTCACTAGGTGCCCCATACTTCTGACTGTGTGTCAAACTGTTATGATTTTTGTGGCCATTTTTAGGCTTCAAGTGAGAGCACTTTAAAGTGGAGATCCCTTATGTTAAGCAGAGGCTGATCCTTTGTGAAGAATCCTTTGGTTCTTCCTTGGTGTCCTTGGTGTCCCTTAGTGCTGGGTAGAATCCTTTGGTTGAGCAGAGTCCTTGGTTGTAGAACTGTTTGTCCGTTGTTGAATAAGTAGCTTTCAAGATTGGCATTTAAATAGTTTTTGATTAGCTTGCTTTTAATCCACGCACCCATGTAGAGTCTATAAGTTTAAGTGGTGGACTTCAGCACACCTTATATCTAAAAATATTCGAACACAAACTAAGTTAGGCATAAATAATTTGGCGGAGTAGACTATTGTTAGGATTAGCTTGACAACGAGGAAGTCTATCCTCTTTTCACTAGCATAAGTCGGGGATTTCTTTTTTTACATCTGAGATGGAACACCACACCTACCATCAACTCTCTATAACAACTATTATCAATAAAATAAAACTGTCCTATTGCACCAACTTAAGCTGTCAGATTGTACAGAATATTACTTAGTAAAAAAGGTTCATTTATTTGATTCAACTCAAATGTGTCAAAATGGTGAGCAGTCCAGAGCCTGCAACACTCCACTTAGACCCATACTTAGTTTAGATGGGTAGTCGGAGAGGCCTCCTCCGATCAATTAGCTGGTCACATCCAGCCCTAGCAACTATAAGATTGTCCCAACCCTATTGCCCTTATAGCAAACCCCAGCCTTTTTTTTATCATATATGTGCCAGAAGAAAGAGGCTGAGGTCTTCATGTCCTGGGTATGACGTTAAACTCTATCTGATGGGGAGGTTCCAGTTTTGGAGGTTGAATGTGGAGCACCCCTTCCTCACCATTTCTCCCAGGTCTACTCTGACTCGGAGTGGTAGTATTAGTTAGGGTCCCATCTATAGGTTAAATAGAAAAATGTGTTTATAAAAAAACTGAGTATCCATTAAAAATGAATTTATTTCAAAACTTTGTCTGCATTAAATGATCCACTGAGGTTGATATGCCGTAAAACAAACCAATTAAACTAAAAAGCTAAGTTGGTTCAAATGTGATTTTTTTTCTCTCTTTTTTAAAACTTGAATCTTCTCTTTGATATGCAGATCTTTATTTTTCTATTAAGTGTAATAGAAATACATTTGTGACTGATATCAAATAAGGCAAGTACTAGTTGTTTTCCCGTGGGGAATTCAAAGTGATTAAAAAAGTTGGAAATAGAAATGAAACCCCCCAAAAAACTTCATAGACTGATGTCAGAAACAGATGTACTTCACTTTTTTACTCACCACCCAAGAAAAAAAAAAATAGGAAGGGCAGTGTTTCTTCACTATTTATTTCAACATAGAAGATATTTTAACTCTCAAAAATGCTTGGTCATTTCTACCCATTGTACCTTAGCATTTAATTGGCCAAACTTCTAAATTACTTTAAATACTATAATTGATAATCTATAAGACAGTATGCAAGGTATGCAACCAAATATTCTCCCTCCAACTATGGGTAAATAGTATGGAAGACTTGACTCTTTAGTATGGTAACTAGTCTTGGAGAATGAAAACGCTGATTTCAAATCTGTAAAACTCTGCTTAAAAACTGACCTTGTGCCACATCTGGTTCATGAGTAGGAGTTGGTAAATACATATATATATATATATATATATATATATATTTACCAACCTCTCTGCATAAATAGGATGCAACACATAATCAGTTTATCAAGCATACTTTAACAGGTTTGAATTCAGAGTTTTCTTTCTCGACTGGTTGGCATACCGAGGTTAAAGAGCCCAATCTGCTCTACTATTTACTCATAGCTGGAGGGAGAGTAGTTGGATGCATACCTTTCCCAAGGTTATTAGCACAATGTGAAAAGCAAACAGCCTAAATACACACACACATATATAATATATAAAGTAAGCCATCGGGGTGGCTTAAAGTCGGTATCAGCCAAACACCAAGGGAGTCTATCCCTTTTTCACGTGCTAGATCAAGGAGATTGTTTTAGCATCTGAGGTGGAGCGCCACACCTACCATCAGCTCCTTACTTTACCACACAGATTCCTGTGCTACTCATATGCTGAGTTGGTGAGGGCCGGTATCAAACCAGGAACCTTCTGGTTCCTAGTCGAACGCTCTACCGACTGAACTAAACTGGCCCAATATATATATATATATATATATATATATATATATATATAAGTGTTGTTATGGATCCAATGGAAGAAAATTAAATATTTTATAAAAAAGGTCTGCAAAATGGATTGTTTTTTTAAAAAAAATTTCAGATCTTCTGATATCTTCTTGAGGAATGTTAATTAATCAATGTCTGAAGAAGATATCTGAAGGTCTTAAACAAGTGTCGCTGATGTAAAATAATAATAATAATAAAATTGTTTTAAAAAACATAATCCATTTTGTGGACCTCCTTTTTTATAAGATGTATATATTTATGGGCCGGGTTAGCTCAGTCGGTAGAGCGTTTGGCTAAAAACCACAAGGTTGCTAGTTCAATAACTCACCAACTCAGCATATTAGTAGCACAGGGATCTGTGTGGTAAATTAAGGAGCTGGTGGTAGGTGTGGCGCTCCACCTCAAATGTAAAAACAATCTCCTTGGTCTAGTGCTAATGAAAAGGGGATAGACTCTGTTGCTGATTGGCTGATACCGACTTTAGGCCACCCTGACGACTTTGCTTACTTATATATATGGAAGCATGTGGTGTAATGGTTAAAGTCATAGGAAATGGACTCGTCGCCCTGAGTTCAAATCCTGGACGTGGTAATTGCATTTCACTTAGCGCTAATACCCTTGGGAAAGGTATGAATTCCTACTCTCCCTGCAACTATGGATAAATAGTAGGGCAGATTGGGCGCTTTAACCTTGGTTAGGCAACCGTTCTAGGAGAAGGAAAACTCTGAATTCAAACCTGTTGTCCTACGCTTAAAAATTGACCTTGTGTCACATCCTACCCGTGTGGAGTGGTTGGTAAATATATATATATATATATATGTGTGTATGTGAGTATATATATATATATATATATATATATATATATATAGTCCTCTTTGACATTCACTGCCATCATTGTATATAGAGACATGACTTTCTTTATTTTTTGTTTGGTATTTATTGATAATCTTAGCAAATTCTACCCTTTTGCACTTGTGTCGTCTGAGTTAGTTTTTCAAGTATCAGTCAATGTTTGAGGTTTGGTGCAGTGAGAGTAAAGTGCAGTTGGTATACATAACCATATTTCATTTCTTGCGTTATTTTATGCCCTTGTACCACAAACTCTGATTCCTTGGAGGACATAAATATTTTCCAAGTCCAAAAGAAAGAAAGAAAAAATACATAGCAGGATAGCCAGCGAGTAAATGAGAACTGCTCAGAAGTCAGCCATTGGCTGGCTCTCTTCCTTATTTTATCCATGATAGACATTTTGGACTTGCTGTCTGAAATTGAAATGTTTCAGCTCTCTGTTGTGAGACATAAAACATTAAATTCCATAAAGAATAAAAAAAAAATTGTTTTTCTTTTCTTTTTCTATTGCATATTTTGTTACTTTTGGTCTCGTAGTTAACATAAAAGATTCTTATAGAGTGTATCTTTAGATATTAATCCAAAGATAGACATTGCAGTAAAAAAATGATGTTTATACAGGATTTTAAAAAAATGGATATCATTTTAGTTGTAGAGGTTGTTTCAGAAAAATTGATATCATTTTGTAAACTAATAACTTAACCAATTCTTATTCAAATGATGTCAAATTTTAACAGTATATGTAGAAAGAACTCAAAATTCTATGTTTAATGTTAAAACATCTTTTCTTTTTCAGTAAATGGCATTTCTAGGTAAAAAAAAACATTCAAAATTGAACAGAATTTTGAGTTTCTACATATGCTGTTAGAATTTAAGATCATATGAGGTGTTTCAGAAAAATTAATATCATTTTGTAATCTAATAACTTCAAAAATTCTCATTCAAATGATGTTAAATTTTAACAGCATGTATAGAAACAACTAAAAATTCTGTTTAATGTTTAAACATTTTTTTTTATTCGTGAATGATATTTCTATACCTAAAAAAAATATATATTCAACATTAAACAGAATTTTGAGTTGTTTCTATATATACTATTTGTATTCAAGATCATATGAGGTGTACAGGGTATTCCAGAAAAATTGATATCATTTTTTAATGTAATAACTTCAAAAATTCTCATTTAAATGATCTCAAATTTTAACAGCATGTGTAGAAACGACTGAAAATTCTATGTTTAATGTTTAAATGTTTTATTTTCCAGTAAATGGTATTTCTATACTTGAAAGAAAAGAATATTAAACATGGAATTTTATATTATATATACTAGTACAAAATAAAAAACACCCTCCGGTTGATGTAAAAATAGATTTTTGAAACATATTGCCTAAGGGGTGGGAGTAAAAAATTCAATGTCAGCGAGTTTGTACCCTAAGTAAGTAAAATCATCAAATTCATTAAAGGATTAAAAAATAAAACAATTTGAAATGTAAATTTTAAATATGTATTAAAATAAAACAAACTGTATATCGATATATAATACCAGTCATGTATTTATTAAAACTTGTTTTAAAAAAAACAATGAGGACTGTCTAATGTTGCATGTTCAAATTTTGTGTGTATTTATTCTATTATGACGATTTTGTGTAATGTGACGTAAGCATTGACGTAATTTTTGTTACAGACAAAAAACGGAAGTGAATCTCCATTATTAATTTTTATATATATATATATATATATATATATATATATATATATTGTTTCTAAACATGCTTTTAAATCATTTAAATGGGAATTGGTCAAAATATTAGATTTATGAAATGATATTAATTTTTCTGAAATACCTTGTATATTCATAGCTCATTTTTACTTGAAAAACATTTTTCTTTAGGAAAATTGCTCAAAATTGTTTGTTTGTTTTTTTCTAGATAATAAAAAAACAAAATATTATTAGGTTTTTTAAAATGGATAAAATTTGTATTATTTTGATTTTTCAGACTTGTTTTGTACGCAACATTTTGGCCAATAACCCTCTGACCTTCATCTGGTGTTTCTTGGATAAAATTACTTCACTTCTTTTTAATGATATTTGATTCTTTTCTATCTGAGACTCACAGATCAATAAGTAAAGTTGGCAGAGTGGCCTATTGTTGGTATCTGCTGGACAGCAAAGGTGTCTGTCCTCTTTTTGCTAGTGCTTGACCAGAGAGTTTTTTTGCTGAGACGATACCTACCGTTAGCTCTTCACTTTACCACACAGATCAGATTACCCAATCAGTGCTACTCATCTGCAGGAACCTTACAATTCCTAGGCAGGTGCTTTATCAACTGAGCTAAATTGGCCCCTTACAGATCAATAGCAGATAAGATTGAATGTTTTATTATAATTCAATAAAAGTCCATCCAGGACTCTGATGTTTGGGTAATTCTGTCAAATCATCCAGAAAAAAGTAAAATTGTTACCCACCCACTTCAATTTTACTGAAATTTTGTCCAGCTGTGGACAATGTTGAAGTTAGACAATCCCCAAAATTTGAGCTTCCAATTCCAAAAATTGGCGGAGTTATGTTGATTTTTTTTTTAGCTCTCCAAATTCGCAAACCCTAACAAATTTGGAGAGCTAAAAATCGACATAACTCTGCCAACTTTTTAAATTGGAAGCTCAAATTCTAGGGATTGTCTAACTTTAACATAGTCCACAACTGGAAAATTGAAGAGGGTGGGTGATATGGCCTGGATTATTTGACATGGATTTCCCCATTTTTCAGAAATTGTGAGTCATGTTTGGAAAGGTTTTACACTCTTACTAGGAGATCCGATTCCAATTGGTTTTTAGATCGGATCTCTCTCATCCTCTATTCTTACTGTCCACTTCTCTGTAAAAGAGTTTCCATCTTGCAGCACTTAGACATTCTCTTAGCAATCATTAAGAGAGACAGATGGATATATGTGCTTAAACTCTATCTCAGTCAGGTGTCATGCTAAGAGGGAATCCATTTCATTTCAATAGTTGCCTAAATCTCTAAAAAAAATCCTGGCTTAAAACCTTTTTGCCAATGACAGGATGTGACACAATCCATAAACCCCCGAAAACAGAATCAGTAGCCAGAGTCCCTAAAGTAATGTGATGCTGAAATCCAGTACTACCCCAGCATCTCCTGTGACACTACCGCTGCCAAACTGCATTGGTTACCTACCTTTCCATTGGATCACAGTGGCAGTGTGGGGATTTGTTGCTTGGGCAACAGCTCATCCTCTATATGAACCCGCCCAGGTTACAAAAAAAAATTGGACACGACACCATCATCTCTCGTAGATGGAAGGATACTGTTGTGGGGTTTTAAGGGGTCAAATAAGAACAAAACGACGGGTAACAAATGTAGGAAAATGTATTAACAAAAGAGTAGACAATTACAGTACAGAGAAGTGGGAAATACGTCTGACAATAGAGTTATGAGCTGACTCGCATTGGCTTCCTATTCAAGCCATAATTGTCCCTGTTACTTATAGTAACCATCGGCGCATTCGATTAGTCTATAGGGTATATCACCTATAACAGATACCAACAGATATCAACTCCTTATGTGTTATTTACTACCAAAATTTGGCTCTTTCATGAATGTTTTATTGTAATGACTATTTTTCCATTGCATTTTTTATTTGACTATAACAATACTCATTTGTTTGCATGTAATTATATGGTATCGAGTATTCCTATCCAATACTAATAATCTATTCACATTCATATGCTTACAAGTAACTATTACTATTCTACAGTTATAAGTATTCCTATCTAATGCTAATAATTTTCAAATAGAGACTTGTTACCTTACCAAGGCTAAAGAACTCACTCTTCCCTACTATTTACACATAGTTGGAGGGAGAACAGATGGATTTTTCAAGGGCATTAGCACAAACAGCCTCATCCTGGAAATGAAGATGCCGGTTCCAATAAAACTAGCACTCATCCTACCTTTTCTCTTGTTGACCCCCAAGCTCCAGGTTTGGTGGGGTGTGGGGGTGCACAACCAAGATGTTTTAGTTACTTGTTTCAGTCATTCCCCCCTCCCCAGGTCATTTTCCTTTGTGATTAATTTCTTTTTGAAAACTAGCCAGAGAGCTGTACAAGTCTCAAAAGTCATTGTTAATCAATTTTCTCTATTTAACATTCAAACAGTAAGAAGATGGGGGGGGGGGTCCCTGTGGTATTCGGGCTTATGTGCTGAATTGTGACATTGTAAATGAGTTTGAACTCCAGTCACACTATTGCATTCACTTTCAGACTAATATCCTTGGGAAAGGTATGAACTCTCTAATCTCCCCAGCGATGGGTTAGATATTACTGCTACTGTTTTTCTACAAGAATGGCTTTGATATTAAATAAGCCATGAAGTTTGATATGCCATTAAACAAATAAACCAATTGTAAGAGTTTGTATTATAAAATATGAGTCAGTTCAGTCATCCAATTTTTGTAAAAAAAAAAATTTAAAAAATAATGTAATAACTAAGAAACTATTGGGATTACCGGTTCCCACTAGATCACCAAATTTTAAACAGCGATGAGCCTGTTCAATACTTAATTGAGTGACCATTTAAGCAAAAGCAGGTACTGTAATGATATGATTTGGCATTAAATGATGCAAAAAGGGTTTCAGATGCCATGAAACAACCAGCCAACCAACTATTGGGATTCAATAATAAATAAATCTCCTTATGAATTAAACACAATGTGACTTTATACTTATTAGCTGAAAACTGTATGTGGCATTTTTAAATATTGACACCCAAATTGTTTTCATGATGACAATAAACATTACTGAAAAACTAGTGATATAATGGTTAGCAAACTAGACTAGCAAGCCATTGCTAGTAGGTTCAAGTATTACTGGGGGCTCCTTGTGCCACAACTAAGCTACCATAAAGACATACCAGGTGTTTCAAATCATTTTTTTTCAGTCGTATTGTATTTGTGTTATCCCTATTTTATTTGTGTTTTCCCAATATTTTTACCGAATGTATTCTAAGAGACCAGTTCACACAGCTAGGTAGCAATATCTCATCTACTGAAAGTGATGTCAATATATAGGAAGGCATGGACTGAGCAGTCCGTGCTTTTTGGTTGCATATATCAGCAAGTTCAGATTTCTATATAAATGATAATTAGTAAATAGTGCTATTGATAAATTATTGATCATATGGAAAACTAACATTTATGAATTCTCTTGGTGACCATTTCCTATACTACAAACGTAAACACAATAACAAATATTCTAAGCATGGATTTTTCAGTAACCATAAATAAAGTTGTTGGAAAAAAGAAATATTTGTATTTACCAAACCCCCTCTGCACGAGCAGGATGTGACACAAGGTCAATTTCTTAAGCGGAGTTTAACAGGTTTGAATTCAGAGTTTTCCTTCTCCTAGACTGGTTGTCTTACTTAGGTTAAAGAGCCCAGTCTGCCCTACTATCTATCCATAGCTGGAGGGAGAGTTGTTGGATTTATACCTTCTCCAAGGGTATTAGTGCTATGTGAAATGCAAACAGCCTCGTCTAAAATTTGAACTTGTCTTGTTGCGTCCATTTCCTATGATGGTAACCATTACACTGTTATAACTTTAATTTCTGATTAAACAATATTCAGTCAGATGTCTACTTTATATTGTTAAATAGAAAGATAAAGATTCTGTTTAGTGAGACAGAAATGAACAATTGATAAAATGTTAATTCTCGTAAAAAAAGTTCTCATGTCATTTGGCTTACTTATTCCAGTGAGTTTTTCATTGGTTAAAGCACCTTTGAAAATCTTTTTCTTGGTTTGAAAGAAGCATAAGTGAGAAAATGAGTTACCAGTGCTGTTCATTTTATATCTTCATTACACTTAGATGCAGCCATTTTCTGTGCTCGCCAGATATTACAAAAATAATGCAATACGAAAAAACAAAGGTGTGTGTGTGTATGTATATATATATATATATATATATACACACACACACACACACACACAAGGTGTGTCATAAAAGTATAATAATAACAAATATTTTAAGCATTGATTTTTCAGTGGGCATAAAGAAAGTTGTTGGAAAAA
>CM042161.1:63172272-63212272 GCA_023376005.1 Doryteuthis pealeii | reverse complement strand
TCAAGAATAAAAAAAAATAAAATAAAATTGATCTTTTCTAGTGGAGGGTTGAATAAATGCATACATCTTTCTTTCCAGTTTTGATATCATCATAAAGTCTGATATAAAATAACCCATTAAGGGTTGACATGCTGTAAAATACAACCAATCAACCAAGCAACCCAATCCCTCCGCCATAAGTAGGATGTGACACAATATCAATATTTAAGCGGAGTAAAGCTGGTTTGAATTCAATTGTTTTCCTTCTCCTAGATTGGTTGCCCTACCAAGGCTAAAGAAATCGAGTCTACATGGATATGATCACGTTGTTTTAAATTTACAGTAAACCTAACTGTAAGTAATATGTAAGCACCCCACTGTGGTGTAATGGTTTGCAAGCTTGTCCCACAGATCCATTACTACTTAATAGCGAGTTCGATCCTCGCTGGATGCCCCATATGTGGGTACGTGTGTCACATCATACTTGTAGCAAACTGGTTGGGTAAATACCTTCTAAGAAAGATATATGGTTCCTTGGGTATGACACTAAACTGCATCTAGTGGCGAGGTTCCAATTTTAGAGCCCTATGGCAAATTCCCTTGACTCTGTCTTGCCATCCATCTCTATCAGCCATCAGACCCTCTAAACTGCATCCAGTGTCTGCACGCAGCTGATGAATGTAAATATTTACTGGTCAACCAACACTGGTGTATCCAGGTGTCGGATTCCATAGGATAATGTCACTTATGACCTCATCCATGCTTCTCCAGCAGTGCCCATTATATCTTGTTTGTCTTACTTGGATAGTTTATGTCATGGGAGGCAGGTGGCCATCTAGTTACTCTTTTGTGGGGTGCTGTTTCCAGGATTTATTCAAAACGTGCAGTTCCCACCTAAATTTTTCTCCAGGCATTTTGGTAAAGTCCAAATAGATCAGCCATATCAGCCATACAGCATAGTTTCCCTTGATTCTCTTGCTATCCATCCCCATTGGTCATTGCTCTGGACAAGTCCTCTAAACAGCATCCAGTATCTGCACAGAGCTGAGGGATGTAAGTTTTTGCTGATCAGCCAACATTGGTGTGTCCATATGTAGAAGTCCAAAGGAGTACATTGCTTATGAGTTTGTTCTTACTTCTCCAGCAGTGTCCAGTATATCCTGCAAGTCCTCTAGACAGCATCCAGTGTCTGCACAGAGCTGAGGAATGTAAGTTTTGCAATATCTCTTGTTCATCTTTGTTGGATTGTTTGTGATATGGGAGGTAATGGAACCTACAGCTGCTTTGTTCAAAACAGCATGCAGCTTTCTTGTGTAGTTCCTATCTAGCTTTTCCTCCAAGCACTTTGTCAAAGCCCAGGTGTTGCAGTCTATGCCTTTCTTATGCGTATTTTTAGGTTGCTTTCAGTAGATGAGATATTGCTACCAAGGTATATAAAATGGTCTACTAATTTTAGAGGCTTGTGATTTAATGTAGAGAGGGTACCATATTGTTTGAAACACATCACATTGAATAATGAGATAAAAATCCCCAATTAATCAGCATGTAAGTGTTTTCATGAAAGTTTTTTTCTAAGATTTGGCAAAATGAAATTTAAGCAAATTTTCTTTAAACAATTAGCTAGTCCTATTTCTTAATATTAGCTTAACGGGTAACTAATGTAATGGTTATAATTGGCATTTATATATATATATATATAATACGTGAGAGTATAGAAATATGAAAAAACAAATATTCGGATTATGTATTTATTTATGAAAGATAGTATGTCAACATTTAAGCGTTTTGTTTTTTATAAACATTGTTTTAAATATAATCCTTTTCATTATATTTATAGGGGCCGGGTTAGCTCAGTCGGTAGAGCGTTTGGCTAGAAACCACAAGGTTCCTAGTTCGATACTGGTCCCTGCCAACTCAGCGTATGAGTAGCACAGGGATCTGTGCGGCAAAGTAAGGAGCTGATGGTAGGTGTGGCGCTCCACCTCAGACGCCAAAAACAATCTCCTTGGTCTAGCACTATTGAAAAGGGGATAGACTCCCTCGCTGATTGGCTGATACCGACATTAGGCCCCCCTGACGACTTTACTATACATAGAAATTGTTTAAAGGCTGATCTATTATTTCAATTACATCATTTTTTTGGTACATTCCATTTATTTGTGTGAACGAATTTTTAATTTTTATTCAATTTATTACATACACAGAATTATTAATACTTTTATAGTATGTGGCTTACCAAATCATGTCTCTCTTAAAGTATGTGACCTACCATAAAAAGCATATTATAAGGTTATAATAATAACTGCTAACCCTAACCCTATTTCAGAATTTTAGAATATTTTAGAATTAAATAGATTTGATTCATGTAAATTATGGATACATTCTTTTTTTTAATTATTCTTAATTACTATATACATCTTATGACTGAATTGCATTTCTTGAAATTGAATATATGTGGGAAATAATTAGTTTCAATAAATTGCCTACTACTTATATCTATAAATATACTCTTACTGAGGTAGGACACATTCAAACCGGGTAGGCCACATACTATAGCAGAATCAAAAAGGTAGACCACGTACTATAACGGCACCTTATTTCTAATTAAACATGTTTTTATTTTAAAACTTGCCATGCAAGGGGTGGCATCACGTATCGTAGGGACGAAAATGAACGAAAATCTCTGTGCCATCGGATGGACATCAGAAAGGACTATTTCAGTCCAATATCTAAGTCATATATAGTTTTAAGCTGATATATATTAGTTTATTTTTATAACAAATATTTCCCTATTTCATTTGTATTCTAGCGACTTCACCAGCACCAACACGTAAGAATGTTTGTATTATTTTGATTTTGAATAACAGGGTATTAAAATTTATTAAAAAAAACAAAAAAAAACACTATTAAACTACTTTTGTTTAACAATCATAGAATAAGGATCTGGAAGTTGCAATAAAAAGTTACAGAAATAAGATGAGCAAAAGACAAAGGTAAAATTATGATAATGCTACATCTAAAAAGTTACAGAAATAAGATGAGCAAAAGACAAAGGTAATAATTATGATAATGCTACATCTAAAAAGTTACAGAAATAAGATGAGCAAAAGACAAAGGTAATATTATGATAATCTACATCTAAAAAGTTACAGAAATAAGATGAGCAAAGACAAAGGTAATAATTATGATAATGCTACATCTAAAAAGTTACAGAAATAAGATGAGCAAAAAACAAAGGTAATAATTATGATAATGCTACATCTAAAAAGTTACAGAAATAAGATGAGCAAAAGACAAAGGTAATAATTATGATAATGCTACATCTAAAAAGTTACAGAATAAGATGAGACAAAGGTAATAAATTATGATAATGCTACATCTAAAAAGTTACAGAAATAAGATGAGCAAAAGACAAAGCTAATAATTATGATAATGCTACATCTAAAAAGTTACAGAAATAAGATGAGCAAAAGACAAAGGTAATAATTATGATAATGCTACATCTAAAAAGTTACAGAAATAAGATGAGCAAAAGACAAATAATTATGATAATGCTACATCTAAAAGTTACAGAAATAATGAGCAAAAGACAAAGTAATAATTATGAATAATGCTACATCTAAAAAGTTACAGAAATAAGATGAGCAAAAGACAAAGGTAATAATTATGATAATGCTACATCTAAAAAGTTACAGAAAATAAGATGAGCAAAAGACAAAGTAATAATTATGATAATGCTACATCTAAAAAGTTACAGAAATAAGATGAGCAAAAGACAAAGGTAATAATTATGATAATGCTACATCTAAAAGTTACAGAAATAAGATGAGCAAAAGACAAAGGTAATAATTATGATAATGCTACATCTAAAAAGTTACAGAAATAAGATACTAATGAAAGTTACCAAAAGACAAAGCTAATAATTATGATAATGCTACATCTAAAAGTTACAGAAATAAGATGAGCAAAAGACAAGGTAATAATTATGATAATGCTACATCTAAAAAGTTACAGAAATAAGATGAGCAAAAGACAAAGCTAATAATTATGATAATGCTACATCTAAAAATAATCTGTGAATGGAATTAGAAATTTATGGTAAAGAATTCAAAATCTTCATGGTGAACTTAAAAGTTCAAAATAGATCAAGAAGATAGTACTTACTATTTATATACCACGATATAGTTTAGTGTTTAAAGAGACGGCTCAGGAATCCTTAAGTGTAAAGTATGTGATGCCTCGTAATTGAGACACATTCATCTTAATTGGTAACTTAGTAAGTGTTCTCTGGTTTCTCGTAGGTGGTGTTCAGGGCAATAAAATTATTCACTGTGAATATCCATCATAAAGGGGGTAGTTCCGTGAAACAAGATCACATATGATGATGTCATATACATTAATATTTGAGGAAAAATAGGTATGTTGAAAGGTTTATGGAATTATAGATATATACTGAAAAAGACCACCCACCGATTCGATGGGTGGGGAAAATAGATACTTAGGATTTATTTAAATCAAATACTTTTAAAGGTGTTTGATCTTATGGAAGATGTTTTATTTGTTTGAATTCATATATATATATTATATATAGTATTTAATTACTCTTCTCTCATATTTCTCTATGTAGATTTAGGCATATGTGTGAGTGTATGTGTTATAATAATGGTTTATTTGGTTGTTGATTTTACAGTATGCCTATATATATATATATATATATATATATATATATATATATATATAAAGAAAATTTGAAAAAACAAGTATTCCGAAATTGGGATGAATTTAATAATCGATGTTTAAACATTTCGGTTACATTGAACCTTCATCAGGATGTCTCTTGGGGTGAAGAAAATGATGGATGTTTTTATATGTGACAGGAGATGAAAATCTTTTAGTTATGTAACTGTATTTGATCAGCGTTTTAATTTTGAAAGGCAAGTCGCGATCTACTCACGCGAAGGTGTCATGACGCGTGACGCCACTCGAAGAAATGCAAAAGACGAGAAAAAGTATTAATGGACTGATTATTTTTAAGAGAACATAGGGAAACAAAGTGGGAATAATTCCCACTTTGTTTCCCTATGTTCTCTTAAAAATAATCAGTCCATTAATACTTTTTCTCGTCTTTTGCATTTCTTCGAGTGGCGTCACGCGTCATGACACCTTCGCGTGAGTAGATCGCGACTTGCCTTTCAAAATTAAAACGCTGATCAAATACAGTTACATAACTAAAAAGATTTTCATCTCCTGTCACATATAAAAACATCCATCATTTTCTTCACCCCAAGAGACATCCTGATGAAGGTTCAATGTAACCGAAATGTTTTAAACATCGATTATTAAATTCATCCCAATTTCGGAATACTTGTTTTTTCAAATTTTCTTTATATTGTCGGATTTAATTTCCATATTTACTCCCATATATATATATATATATAATGTTAAGCAAGGCACAAAGAGGAGTGAGGTGTGGAGAGGAGAATTGCCTCAACAGCAAAGAGAGCCAGAAAGAGGGAGAAAAAACAGCAGCCCCAGAAAGCACCACAGTTTGTATGCAGTCAGTGCATGAAAGACTGTCACTCAGGGATAGGCCTGCACAGCCACTTGTGCAGATGCTGATAATTTATTTATTTATTACTATGCCATCGTCCTTAGTGGACAGAAAGGTGCCAACAACCAACAATATATATATATATATATAGGCCCCTGATATATTGGTTACTTTCATAGTAAATGGACAGGATGAGATTAGTTCAAATCCTAGACAAGGGTGTTTGCCTTTCACATATCGCTGATGCCCATGGGAAAGGTATGAATCCAACTATTATCCCTCCAGCTATGGATAAATAGTAGGGCAGACTGGGCTTTAAACCTTAGTTAGGCAACCGAAATAGGAGAAGGAATACTGAATTCAAACCTGTTAAACTCTGCTTAAGGAATTGACCTTGTGTCACATCCTGATTGTGCAGAGGGGTTGGTAAATATATATATATGTCATTCACAGACAGAATTTCGATGTTTTATGTCTCATCAGTGTGGCTAGACACAGTAACTACTTCTGACCAGGAGCAAAACTGACTTTTCATCAGCCTGGTTCCTTAACTTCTCAGCCGTTGACAGATGCCATTAATGAGCAGTGTTTTAATTGATAAATACATACATTGGTGTATATATTTTATGACCACCAGAGAGATTAAATCCGTAAACAACAGACGATCATTGCTTTATTATGTTGGCTGTGAAAGTCACTTAAAATTGCTCCTAGAGAGCTCTACCGGGTTTTGGGAGCATATATATATTTACCAACTACCCCGCACGAGTAGGATACGACACAAGGTCAATTTCTTAAGCGGAGTTTAACAGGTTTGAATTCAGAGTTTACCTTCTCCTAGACTGGTTACCTAGCCATGGTTAAAGAGCCCAGTCTGCCCTGCTATTTATCCATAGCTGGAGGGAGAGTAGGATTCATACCTTTCCCAAGGGTATTATCGCTAAGTGAAATTCAATTACCACGTCCAGGAATTGAACTCGGGGCGACGAGTGCATTTCCCATTACTTTAACCATTACACCACGCGCTTCCTATTTGGGAGCATATAAGTCATCCACAGACACCGTGTTTCGACGTTTCACATCTCATACACTCATAAAAAAGGACAAGATTATATATTGCTACTTTTCTCTAGAATCAATTTGCTTTAGTATAAGTTGCAGACAAAGCAGTATGCATGCAGAAAAATGTAAGACTGATATTACTGATATTAATACATAATGCATATATTTTTGTGTGTAGTTATGCATATATGACTGTTACCGTGTCATATTTTCTCTTTTATCTCTATGCATGCCTGATTCATTTGTGCATTTGTGAAAACAACCTTGCCAGCTGTTGGTGCCACTTCATTGTGATTAGAAACCGCTTTCTTCTCTCCACTCACCCCCTCCTCAGCCCCACTGGCCAACATTTATCTAATCTTCTTTTTCACTACAGAAAAGAAATTGATGCAAAAATTCAGTCTATCTCCAATGTAGGTAGGTTCTATAGTCTCAGTGTTCACCAAGATACGTCTTTCATCAAACTTTATCTTGTGCTTCCAGTTCTCATCAAATAAGATCAAGGATGCCCCACCCTGCAGTTCTGTCCACACAAGAAGAAAGTACATTCTATGTGTGCAGGTATTTTAATGAAGTCTGAGTGTTTTCATCTTTAATTACCAACATGTTATTTTCATAATCATGGAATCAGCTTTCTTTTTATGAAGATAGATATTTTTTTTTATTATTGAAAGCATATATACGTTTTTTTTTTTTTTTTCTGTGGGTGGGTAAAGTATTGTTGGTGTATTGGACATTAGACAATCATGGGACCCAAAATTCATGTAATTTGGTAACACGATTTGAAATAAGTCACAAGTGTTCCTATTCTCTTTGCTATTTTAATTTTATTGATGATGCTGAGGATATTCTGAAATATTTCCCTATCCAAAAGTATATGGATAACATGAACATTTTTTTCAACTCTTCCAAACCTCAAATGATCCAGTGATCCAGATTAGGTAGCAGCAGCCAATGGATTTCCCATTCAGTATGGGACTCCAGATCCTGTTGAAAATCATTGGATTTTCATCCGTATCCGGAGTCGCTTCTTAAATGGGCAACCCATTGGCTGCAGCTCCTTAATCTAGGGATTGCTAGGTTCCTTACTTACTTAGGTTCACAAAAGTCCTGTTGGCAGGGTTTAGAAATCCACTGTTTTCTCTACAGAGGGGACCTCCCCTAAAAATAAGGGTGTCCTGGGAGTGGTAGTACCTGTTAGGATCCTATGTGTCAAATAGATCTATTTGAAAATGATTAGTATTGAATAAGAATACTTGATACTATTGACCTTCGGGTCTTGTGTCCAGTAGCTTTGGCCATTGGACCAGTAAGATATTAAAATAACCTTAGGAAAGTTGATATTGTTACAATTTTGGTGGCCATCCTTAGGCTTCAAGCAAGATCACTGTCCAGCAGAGATCCCTTGTGTTAAGCAGAGCATGATCCCTAGTGAAGAAACCTTTGGTTGCTCCTTGGTGTCCTTTAATATTTGGTATGATTGTCTGGTTGCTCCTTGGTGTCCTTTAATATTTGGTATGATTGTCTGGTTGCTCCTTGGTGTCCTTTATATTTGGTATGATTGTCTGGTTGTTGGTGTCCTTTAATATTTGGTATGATTGTTGGTTGCTCTTGGTGTCCTTTAATATTTGGTATGATTGTCTGGTTGCTCCTTGGTGTCCTTTAATATTTGGTATGATTGTCTGGTTGCTCCTTGGTGTCCTTTAATATTTGGTATGATTGTCTGGTTGCTCTTGGTGTCCTTTAATATTTGGTATGATTGTCTGGTTGCTCTTGGTGTCCTTTAATATTTGGTATGATTGTCTGGTTGCTCCTTGGTGTCCTTTAATATTTGGTATGATTGTCTGGTTGCTCCTTGGTGTCCTTTAATATTTGGTATGATTGTCTGGTTGCTCCTTGGTGTCCTTTAATATTTGGTATGATTGTCTGGTTGCTCCTTGGTGTCCTTAATATTTGGTATGATTGTCTGGTTGCTCCTTTTAATATTTGGTATGATTGGTGTCCTTTAATATTTGGTATGATTGTCTGGTTGCTCCTTGGTGTCCTTTAATATTTGGTATGATCGTTTGATTGTTCCTTAGTGTTGGGTATGAGATGTCAGTTGTTCCTTGGTGTTCCAGGCAGCTCAGTTCATCAATGTGGAATAAAGTGCAAATGAACCAGTTGTCAATATCCAGTGATTAAATAGATAACTAACCACATATTCCAGCTGTTGATTAGCTGGGGCTTAAATCATATGACCTTGCTTAGTCTATAAATTTAAGTGGTGGATTGCAGCATGCCTTATATCCAAAATAATCCAACAGACATGCCATTAAAATCAATACTTTCATTTTTTTAGGTATATGTCTTATTAAATCACTAAATTCTAAAATAGTAACCAAAATTGACAAGTTTATCTTGCATATTTTCTGACGAAAACTATGTTTACAAACGACTTGAACTGTCTTTAAAACTAAGTTGACGCAATATTTTTTGCGACCATCTTAAACTGACTACACTACATGCCAATAATCGAGATTGCTATTATTTAAGTCATTTTGTATTTTATATATAAAGAAATATGTGCTATTGACAGTCTGTTGCTTTTACTACTAAGCCAAGGTCACGAATACTGTTTCTTGTGTTTTTTGTTTTCATTTCGATTTCTCTTTTCTTTAGAGTGCAGATGTAAACAGAATTTTAAAAAATCTTTTATTTTGGAAATAATTATATTTATATTTATTGACATCACTTGATGGGAAATTTGAAAGCATTTTCAATTTATAAAATTTTTTTTTTTTCTCTTTTATTCATTTATTTATTTATTTATTTTTTTCATGTGAAGGGTTGGCGACTAAAATGATTCCAAATTCAATACTGTCGGAATATTTTGCCTGAAATATATTTAATTGCTACTTTGACATTAGAAACATACTTGTAACATTCAAACAGTTGTCAGCAATATTGTCTTTACTTTTTCTTATTTTTTTCCTTATTTTAGCTTTCATTGAATTTCTTTTTTCTTTTTCTTTTTAATACCTTTCATCTTTTATCATTGGGAAAAGAAGACTGTTAAACAATGCAACAAACAAACAAACAAACACAAAAGGAGAAAGAAAACTTGGCTTTTGTCACATGTTTAAGGCTAAATGAAAAGAAAGGAATAGAACAATAAAAAATAAAAAATAGACGACATCAAATTTAGAAGAAGAATAAAACAACAATCACCCAACGTTTTCTTAATTGAATTAGACCAAATTGATTTTTGAATGTTTGACATGTCTCTTCTTAAATTCAAAGAAACGTTTTAATTGTATTTTGTTTTTGGAGCTGTTTCAGTTGATAACAGTCTTTCAAAATGCATAATTCTGGCCGAGACTTTAAAAAATTTAAATAATGTTTTTCATCATTACAATCAGACCGAGAAGAAGGAGAAGGTTTGTCCTAGACCTTGAGACTTAGCTTTTCAATTTTAGAGCTCATAAATCTACAGGGTGTCTCAAATAATTATGTACTCATTTTATTCACTAATAATAGCTTTGGTTATTATATAATGATTACCTGGTGTTGCTTATTCACCGAATTCTTATAATGGAGATTGTGTGTTTGTCTGTCTGTAACCGAAACTAAATCACTACTCGTCACAATTCCCTTAGTTATTGACGTCACATTCACCATGAATTTATCTTTATTTAAACCTCAATTATTGATAAAATTGTTATACCTTATTAATACTGTTGGATTATTCTACATACTAATGACATGCAAGTATATTTATATACTCAACAAAATAGCGGTTTACAGTGTGAACGAGAAGGCTAATTTGCATATTGATATTAATAATTTGATTTTAATAAATCATCATCATCATCATGTCGCGCTATTAGCACGGATATCCATGACAATATCATTCATTCCCAGGGAGGTCCTCTGCGCAGCAACCTGCATCTTTGCTTAGTTGGTCAATGTAGGTCCTTGATGGGCGGCCCACACTAGCATGTCGTGTGTTGGTTTCCACAGGAGAACGTCACTTATGAGAGCTCATGTCTTGTCCGTCTCACTCGAATGGTTTGTGAGATAGCAGGTGGCCATATACATGGGGTGCTGCTTCCACGATTTATTCAGGACTGCACGCAGCATTCTTGTGCAGCTCCCTCAGCTTATTCTCAAGGCGCCTCGTTAGGGTCCATGTGGTGCATCCGTACAGCAACACTGATACAACCACCGCCTGGAAGAATTGTCGCTTTAGTTTGTCACTCACTTTTAATAAATATATGCTTAGTATTATTGATTTCTTATTGTTTGGTTTTATCTTAAGGAATATGAGCAAAAATCTTGGGGATAAATCTTAAAAGAAATCCATAAACAAGAGGAAAGAACTGTGATTTTATTAAATACTTCATAATCTAACTAAATAGATAAATTAGGAAAAATAAAAGACGGAGGTGATAATAGCTTTTTTATATATATATAATAATAATAATAATAATAATATCTTTTCAGCTAGTATATTACGTCTGAGACCTGTCAGCTGTTCCTTATAGATATTCATTTTAAATCCGCAGAATATTTAATATTCCACAGATTATCCAACTTTGCCTTGAAGGAGTTTAGAGATGGGGCATTCACTACTGATGAAGGTAGTTTATTCCATGTATTCACCACTCAGTAGCTAAAATAATTTTGTCTTGCATTTGCTTTACAAGATTTTTTAAGGAGTTTTAATTTATGTCCCCTTGTATAGGTATTTTGAGCAATGTTTAGTAGGTCAGAGTTCGTTGAATAAAAACCATGCGTGTACTTGTAGGCTTCAATCATATCCCCTCTTATATGTCGGAAAACCAGACTTGGTAGGTCAAAAAGCTAATAAGTTTGATAAGGTAAAATAAAATTTGGAAAGAAGAGCAATATATGTTTAAAAATGTTGAAAAACTAATCAATTAAAACAGGTATTTGCCTCATACCCCACTTGTATGGGCTGGGCACAAGGCCTCGTTTTAATGTGGGCCCACCCACAAGCCGAAGCTCATGGGTGGGAAAGAACAAAAATTGCGGCAATCTCTTGGTATTCCCCTCAAGGGGGCGCCTGAGGCACTGGGCAATAAAACCAGCCTTTAAGTCAAGGGGGCAGGTATTGCCTAGGGGGATAGCCGCTATTAACTTGTAAAGATCCAGGGCCAAAGCCACTGGACCCTCTAATCAATTGAAACATGCATGTTCAAGAAACTGTTGTGCTTATCAGTTTATATATCTCTTGTAATTAAAATAATTATGGAAGTGCGTGGTGTAATGGTTAAAGTCATGGGAAATGGAATCGTCACCTAGAGTTCAAATCCTGGATGTGGTAATTGTATTTCACTTAGCGTTAATACTTTTGGGAAAGGTATGAATCCTATGCTCCCTCCAGCTATGGATAAACAGTAGGGCAGACTGGGCTCTTTAACTTTGGTTAAACAACCGGTCTAGGAAAAGGAAAACTCTGAATTCAAATCTGCTGAACTCCGCTTAAGAAATTGACCTTGTGTCACATCCTGCTCGTGCAGAGGGGCTGGTAAATATATTTATCTCTTGTAATTGTCTAACATTTCTCTTAAATTGTGACATATAATTGTATCTTTGCCTGTCCTAGAATACACACTGTATTCCCTGAAAAGGGGTAAGACTCTCTCAAAAAGGGGTGCTTCTAATGGTGAAGTTCCAATTCTGGAGCTCTGGGGCATGTGAAGTACCCCTTCATCATCTTTACTCCCAGGTCCACCCTGACCCAGAGAAGGAAAACTCTGTTAGGTCCCTATCTATATGTTAAATAAAAAAAAAGACATGAGTTTAAAAAAAATCTGAATACCCATCAAGAATGAATAAAAAAAATGTCTTCAGCATAACCCAACAAGGGTTGACATGCTGTAAAATATAACCAATCAACCAACCATCAAGTGGAGGTTGCATTTACATAGATCACAGTGACAGAAACCTGATGAAGTTAATGGTGGAAAAGTTCATGGAGTTTTATAAAGAAATATGTTTTTAGTATTATTTGTATTATTCGGACTATCATCCTCATCTTCATTGTTATCTGTACAAAGTTTTGGATGATGTGCCCTCCGGCATTCTTCAGGTATTTCTTGTCGGATTTGGCAACCATCTCGGACCCGGGAACCTTCTTGTCTAATCGGGAACCATCAGCCATCACAGAACTTAACCCTTTATTCAGTCTGCAGGGGTATCCTTTTCTCATTCTGCTAATCATAGCTGGGTACAGGTGTTAGTTCAAATAATACTAATTATCAAGCCTCATCTCAAAAATTCAGATAGATTTATTTTTATTGAATAATCTTATTGTCTTTAGTATGAATTGTGTTTTCCAATGTAGTTTTATCAATGACAATATTGTCACTAGTGTGAAACATCATATGAGGTAGTTTTGACCTTAGTTTTAAAACACCTTTGCATTCTATCCTCCCTAGAATTAGATAGTCTTGTGCCTCATGTAACTCAATAAGAATACAAAATTTACATTGAACAACATGACGTAACTCATCTCTATAATGGCCTCTAAGTTTCATCACATCTAAAAATAGAATTATCATCCCAGGAAAAGTAAGCAATTAAAAAAAAAAGATATTAAAAATAATCATGTACACTCTACACATAAAAAAATTAATACTTCTGTGAAAAATATTTTGTAAATTATTGCTCATTCCGTAGAAGGCATGTGGTGTAATGGTTACTGCTGTAGGAAATGGCAAGACTAGTTCAAGTCCTGGACATGGCTGTTTGCATTTCACATAGCATTAAAAACCTTGGGAAAAGTATGAATTCAACTATTCTCCCTCCAGCTATGTGTAAATGTTGGGCAAACTTAAATTTGATATGGCAACCAATCTAGGAGAAGAAAAACTCAAACCAAAAGGGCTTTCTCGTTAGCCAAAACTACATTGCGACCTCCTCTTCCTCTCTTCCCTCATCAACCCTGTATTCCTTAGAAGATAGAATTAGGTTGGCCTAGTAAAATTCAGTGATATTTTGTTGAGCCTAGTAAATCAGTACTGATATTTTGATTGAGCCTATAAAATTCAGTACTGATATTTTGATTGAGCCTAGAGTACTGATTTTTGATTGAGCCTAGTAAAATTCAGTACTGAGATTATTTTGGTTGAGCCTAATAAAATTCTATTGAGCCTAGTAAAATTCAGTACTGATATTTTTGAGTAAAATTCAGTACTGATATTTTGATTGAGTAAAATTCAGTACTGATATTTTTTGAGTAAAATTCAGTACTGATATTTTGATTGAGCCTAAAATTCAGTACTGATATTTTGATTGACTGAGCCTAAAATTCAGTACTGATATTTGGTTGAGCCTATAAAATTCAGTACTGTATATTTTGATTGAGCCATTTGGGTAGCAGTAAAATATATCAGGCCTGTTCTCTTTGAATACTGGTCTTCTTTATTTAGGAGAGGGGATAACCCACTAGACTTGAGTGGCAAAATAATAAAAAGTTATTTCTCCGACAAGAAATACCTGAAGAAGGCCATAGGGCACATCGGCCAAGACGTTGTACAGATAACAATGAAGATGAGGACAATAGTCCAAATAATTCTAACAAAAAGTTATTTTTGGAAATGACACGCTTGGGTGTTTTTCTAGGATGTGGTATTTTATTTTTAAAAGCGATGAAACACCTTGTCTTATAGTTCATTAAACCTCATTCAGTGTGATCCAATTTTATGTACAAACCTCTAGCATCCAAAAAAAAACCTAGGTCATTCTTGTGGATAAATATAAATGTAAAAAAACAATCATGATAATAATTATCCAGAGGGAAAAAAACAGTCTATACACCTTTTTAATTTGAGAAAAGATTGAATATTAGACCTTTTTTTTTTTTTTTTTAACTTTAATTAAACACCTTATAAACAGCAGGAACCAAATTTGTTTTTCCCTTTTAAAGAAGCCTAAAAATCATATTTGGTATTTGTTTTCTTTCCCCAAAACTTATTTAACCCCCATAATGTTTTTAACACCAATACCGTCTTCTACTGTCTCGGTTTATAAACTAATTATGAAACCATCGTCTCTTCAGGTATCCTTTCTTTTGCTGACTGCAAATCAGAAAGTGTGACCAGCAATGATCTATTAACAGGTACGATTCACCTGTAATCAATAAGGGGGTGAAAACTCATTACTCATCAGTGCTTATCTGAAACCCGGAGACCCGCTAACAAGTCAGAGAAGCACTGTCAAAATTGTCAACACCCCACAAGACCCCATATACTTTCCCTCTGTTAGTCCGCTGTTCAACACAAATTGAGGTAATGTTTACAAAGCCACCAAATCCAAGACGCCATGTTGACCAATGCCCTGGTCACACTTATTTACAGTCTATTTCTAAAATATAACTGAGAAACACCATTGCTATTGTTTGTCTTCAGTTCAGGTGTAAACTCAAGCTAACGAACAAAGTCCTTACTTGGGCGAGACAGGCGGTCAGAGAGGCCCCTCCGATCAATCGGCTGGTCATGTCAAGTCCTAGCACCTATATGACTGCCCCAACCCTATTGCTCTTATGGCAAGCCCCAATGCTTTTTATCATAAGGTGCTAGGTGGTGGCTGAGGGTCTTCATGTCCTAGGAATGATGTTAAACTCTGATGGTGAGGTTCCAGTTTTGGAGAATGTGGAGCACCCCTTCATCACCATTGCTCCCAGATCTGACCCGGAGTGGTGGTACCTGTTAATGTCAGTGTAAATGCTTTTTATCATAAGGATGCTAGAAGGCAGTGGCTGAGGGTCTTCATGTCCTGGGAATGACATTAAACTCTATCTGATGATGAGGTTCCAGTTTTGGGGAATATGGAGCACCCCTTCATCACCATTGCTTCCAGATCCACTCTGACCCGGAGTGGTGGTACCTGTTAGGGTCCCATCTATGGGTTAAATAGAAGCACTGTCAAAATTGTCAACACCACCACCCCAAGACCCCATATACTTTCCCTCTGCTAGTTCCCTGTTCAATACAAATTGAGGTAATGTTTACAAAGCACCATGTTGACACTCCTCTTTACAGTCTATTTCTAAAATATAACTGAGAAACACTATTTGTATTGTTTGTCTTCAGTTCAGGTGTAAACTCTACTAACAAACAAGATGCTTCATCATCATCATTGCTCCCAGGTGTACTCTGACCTGGAGTGGTAGTACATGTTAGGGTCCCATCTATGGGTTAAATAGAAAAAAATTGTTATAAAAAATTTTTTTTTACCAAACCATCGCTTATAACAAATTTTAACTTTACCCTATAAACTTATCCATTAAACTGATTTCCAATCCACTGAATGACAAACAACTGCAAACAGCCTACTGTAAAAATCAATAAAAATCCTTGAAAAAAAGGACATAACATTAAATTTGACTATCCCTCACAAACTACTGCTTGGCATAAGATAACCCTGGATGGGTTGACATGCCATTAAAATTAATCAATCAATCAATGAATGAGAAACACCATTGCTATTGTTTGTCTTTAGTTCAGGTGTAAACTGAAGCAAACAAACAAGATGCTCCATCATCATCATCATCAATTCGTGATTGCTACCGGGTCCACTCTGACCTGGAGTGGTAGTACCTGTTAGGGTCCCATCTATGGGTTAAATAGAAACAAAATTGAATACTCAACAAGAATGAATCAGACAAAATGTCTTTGGCATAAATAGCCCAACAAGGGTTGTAAGAGTATTTACGGGGATTCGTTGAAGCCCTTATTCTCTGTAGTTGGCTATTTCAGACAAAAGAAAGAAACAAATACAAATATAAAATGCAGACACTTGTATTATCAAAAGTTACAGAAATGTTGTTGCAAATTTTAATGGCATTTGCTACAGACTTATCTGTGAGGTTAAATACTGTTCGTTGGAGAAGTGGTGATAACAGGGGTATTCTGGTCACTGGTTGGAATGTTGTTAAGACGCTTCGTCAGGTCGTTTCTCATTCTTCAGCCTTCTGTTAGTGTGCTATTGTATCAGCCTTAAAGCATTTGCTGATACAATGCCTTAGAAAGTTTGCTGGTGGTAGAGTTCTTATTTTGCAACTTCCCTCAGTGACTGCTCTGTGATAAGTGACGTAGTTTGGATTTGGCGCCAACCTCCTGTTGGCGATTCGCCCTCTAGTGTCAGGGGGAGATAATTCACTATCAGATTTCTGATAGTTGACATGCCATAAAATCGTACCAACTAACTTTTCAAAAAAAATTAAATATTGTATTTCTTCATTGCTTCTTAAATAGAAGCATCACTATCATCATGGACTAGTTACAAAAAGAACTCAACAAGTTAACAGGTTGTCTAGCAAAAAATAAGAATCAGTGACTTTTTGCTGAGTTGGTGAGGACCATTATCAAACCCAGAACCTTGTAGTTGCCATACAGATGCTCTACTGTCAGAGCTATTTAATCCAAATTATTTTGATATAATAGATATACAATATGAAGACTTAGACAAATAAATAGATAAAGTTAAGACTGAAATAGATAAATAGGTAGATATAGATATACTGGAAACATTAAATAGATAGAAAATGTGAAGACTGAAATTGATATATAGATATATAGAAAATGTGAAAAATGAGATAGATAATAGATGAAGACTGAGATAGATATATAAATAGATAGAAAATGTGAAGACTGAGATAGATAAATAGGTAGATATACTGGAAACATCAAATATATAGAAAATGAGAAGACTGAGATAGATAGAAAATGTGAAGACTGAGATAGATAAATAGGTAGATATACTGGAAACATTAAATAGATAGAAAATGTGAAGACTGAGATAGATAGAAAATGTGAAGACTGAGATAGATAATAGGTAGATATACTGGAAACAATGTGAAGACTGAGATAGATAAATAGGTAGATATACTGGAAACATTAAATAGATAGAAAATGAGAAAGACTGAGATAGATGAAAAATGTGAAGACAGAGATAGATAAATAGATAGATAATACAAAGATAGATTGATAAGTTTGATTGTTTTTGTATTTTTTAATGCATATCAACCCTTTTCAGGCCATTTAATATCATATCAAGTCATTTTTGATTAATAAATGTTGCTAAAGTGGTCACCCAATAAATGAAGAATTTTCAGTTTAAATTACGTTGTATTCTGGTTATCATTTCTCTTGAAATTTATATTAATCAATCCCAGTGAGAATGGACTATGAGACCTTTAAGAGTTTTGTCCCCCACTTGAATAATAAGCCATACTTAGCCCCCACCCACCCGCACAATTTGAAGCTGATATTCTAAGCACCTGTTAATGCCTTTGTTTGGTCCACTAATTCCTCTCTTCCAAGTGATGATGTCTATCCTTTATTGGCCAAGCAGTGGGTCATTATAACATGAAGGTCAGTCATTCATTGACCCCGCCCGACCGCGACCCCACCCTCTGCCAGTGTGCTTGAAATGAATAGAGATCAGAGAGTCTGGTCAACAAAGTGCTTACCATTGTTCTGTGAATAATTCTGAGATATTTGCCGTCTTTAAGATGACTTCCTCATCGCTGTTAAATGCTTATTAAATGGATACGTGCTTGTGTTGGGTTAGATTCAGTGTCACTCACATGCCTGGCCTTTTGCTTGTCTTAATAGATTTGTGTCCTTAACATTTATGACAAGGTGCATCAGACTAACACTCTTCTGTTGACCTTCATGTAAACCATTGACGGCTACTTATTACTCTCCTAACAATAATTATTTAATGATATTTTAATTTATTAAACATTTTACAAATTAACCCAATATTCCGTGAAGTTATTATTCCATGATTTTTTAAATTTTTTTTGTTTTTTTTTTTTATTGTGGGGGCAATGTTTCAACCTGTTGGTTCATTTTCTGGCCTTCTTCAGCAGGTGATGGAGTTTTTGTGTAAACCTTTGACGGCTACTTATTACTTTCCTAACAATAATTATTTAATGATATTTTAATTTATTAAACATTTTACAAATTAACCCAATATTCCGTGAAGTTATTATTCCATGATTTTTTTTTTTTTTTTTTTTTGATGATGGGGGCAATGTTTCAACCTGTTGGTTCATTTTCTGTCCTTCTTCAACAGGTGATGGAGTTTTTGTGTAAACCTTTGACGGCTACTTATTACTCTCCTAACAATAATTATTTAATGATATTTTAATTTATTAAACATTTTACAAATTAACCCAATATTCCGTGAAGTTATTATTCCATGATTTTTTTTTTTTTTTTTTTTTTGATGATGGGGGCAATGTTTCAACCTGTTGGTTCATTTTCTGGCCTTCTTCAGCAGGTGATGGAGTTTTTGTGTAAACCTTTGACGGCTACTTATTACTCTCCTAACAATAATTATTTAATGATATTTTAAGTTATTAAACATTTTACAAATTAATCCAATATTCCGTGAAGTTATTATTCCATGATTTTTTAAATTTTTTTTTTTTCTTTTGATTGTGGGGGCAATGTTTCAACCTGTTGGTTCATTTTCTGGCCTTCTTCAGCAGGTGATGGAGTTTTGTGTGAAAAACGTATGAGTAGCACAGGGATCTGTGTGGTAAAGTAAGGAGCTGATGTTAGGTTTGGCACTCCACCTCAGATGCAAAAATATTCTTGTCTTAATAGATTTGTGTCCTTAACATTTATGACAAGGTGCGTCAGACTAACACTCTTCTGTTGACCTTCATGTAAACCTTTGACGGCTACTTATTACTCTCCTAACAATAATTATTTAATGATATTTTAATTTATTAAACATTTTACAAATTAATCCAATATTCCGTGAAGTTATTATTCCCTGATTTTTTTTTTTTTTTTTTTTTTTTTTGATGTGGGGGAAATGTTTCAACCTGTTGGTTCATTTTCTGGCCTTCTTCAACAGGTGATGGAGTTTTGTGTGAAAAATGTATAAGTAGCACAGGGATCTGTGTGGTAAAGTAAGGAGCTGATGTTAGGTTTGGCACTCCACCTCAGATGCAAAAATAATTTCCTAGGTCTAGCACTAGTAAAAAGGGGATAGACTCCCTCGCTGATTGGCTGATACCAACTTTGGCCACTCCGACTACTACGACTACTAGCAGAGCTACCCGGTGTGGTCCGGGATTTAAAAAGTTTAAAATAGATCTCATTTAACTATCTATTTATCTATCTCTCTCTCTCTCTCTCTCTCTCTCTATATATATATATATATATATATATATATATATGGCTGGTTTATTTCAGTCGGTAGAGCATCCACCTAGTAACCACAAGTTTCCAGGTTCAATACCGGCCCTTGCCAACTCAACAGATGATTAGCCCAAGGATCTGTGTGGTAAAGTGAGGAGCTGATAAGTGTGGCGCTCCACCTCAGATGCCAAAACAACCCCTTGGTCTAGTGCTAGTGAAAAGGGGATAGACTTACTTGCTGTCTGCTGATACTGACTTTAAGCCCCACCAACGACTTTATATAAGTTTGATATGCCATTAAACAAAGAAGCCAAACCAAACCCTAGTGCAAGGTAAATCTAAACAGTTAGAAATTGAACTCCTATTGCTGATTTCATTTTTCATGCTGATTTTTCATTGCCCACAGAAGCACCCTTCCCTGGTCCACTCTGACCCGGAGTAGTAGTACCTGTTAGGGTCCCATCTATGGGTTAAATAGAAAAATGTATTTGTAAAAAAATTGTATTATCCATTAAGAATTGATTTATTTCAAAACTTTATCGGCATTAAATGACCCACTGAGGTTGATATACCATAAAACAAAACAAACCAAACCAAGAAGCACCCTTGCACATGATGCACACCTATCATGATATTGAATCTCTGTATATGTTTGTTTGTAACCAAATTATTAGGAAACCAGCACATTTTAGCATAAAACTATTCTATAAGTTACCTTTAGATTACAAGTTGATTCAGTTATGGGGAGCCGAGTTAGGGGTAGTTTTTTCGTATCCCAACTTGTAAAATTTTCAGATTTACACACACACACCTACAATCATCAAATTAAATCTTCAGTAAAAACTCAATATCTTTTCATTTTTTTTTCTTTTCTTTTTTTTAATTTTTTTAATTTTTTTTATTTTTTTTTTTTTTTTTTTTTTCTTCTTTTTTCTTTTTTCTTTTTTTTTTTTTCGTTTTTTTTTCTTTTTTTTTTCTTTTTCTTTTTTTTTTTTTTCATTCAATGTGTATGTTGAAGATTTTGCTTATGTTATAGTCTTCAATGCTAGAATCAATAAAGAAAAAAAAACTCCACCAAATTTTGATAAGATCTTTTTCAGAATTCTTCTGCTATGACAACTGTCAAAATGCAATCAAAACATTGAACATTTTGAATGGAATTAGTTAAAACAAAATATTTTTAAATGCCATTTAACAGCAAACACAAATCAAACTTTTTTTGGTGATCCAATAAACATTTATATAATTTGATTCTTTGAAGAAATCTTTCCTGAAGATTGAGTTTATTTTAGGAAAAGATTAACAAGGAAAAAAGATAAACATAGATAACTTTGTATTTGTGCATTCAATGTTTGTATGTGCACACAATTACATGCACATAAGTATGTACACATGCATGCATGTATGTATGTATGTATAATAAGAGAAGTGGATATATTATTATAATTAACTAAATGCACGGTCAGTAAGCTAAGACCTCTCCATTTTTACCTAATATAGTGTTAAGAGTGTGTGTCTATATATATATATATATATATATATATTATGGAGGCGCATGGGCTAGTGGTTAGAGTCGTGGAAAATGGACTCGTCGATTCGAGTTCAATTCCTAGACGAAGCTGTTGGCATTTCACATAGCGCTAATACCCTTGGGAAAGATATGAATCCATATATTCTCCCTCCAGCTATGGGTTAAATAGTAGGGCAGTCTGGGCTCTTTAGCCTTGGGTAGGTAACCAGTCTAGGAGAGGGATAACTGAATTCAAAATTCCTGAGGTCAGTCGTTGATTGGGTTCGTGGCATTCCTTGATGCACCAATTCTTTCCTATCGACTATGCCAAAAAGTGCGGGATGGTCCAACACAAGCCTTCACCACTATAAACAAATCACTGTGTTGGTTGTTCATTGGATGAACACTCATGCGTCGAAAATCGACAAGAGAGTCCATTTTATATTTATATATATATATATATATATATATGGTCATATACACAAGTCCCAAGAACCCTCTCTCACATATATAGGAGCATTCAAAAAATAACCCACCTCAAAGAGGTTTTTTCACGGAACAGATGGACTTGCTACTACTAACACACTCTTCTACCCGGATTTTAATAGCATGTCAAACCCTCAAAAATACTTCAATTTGTATAGTTCTTCTATAATGCTCCCTTTCAAAAAATCTAAAAACAATTTCTTCAAATAAGAAATTTTCTCCTGACGATGACTTAAGATCGAAACTAGTTGAGAATAAATAACATATAAGAAATATTCCTGTTTGTCTTATTACTTTTTGTTCATACTATATATATATATATATATATAAAGTCATTGGGGTGGCCTAAAGTCAGTATCAGCCAATCAGCAAGGGAGTCTAACCCCTTTTCACTAGTGCTAGACCAAGGAGATTGTTTTTGTGTCTGAGGTGGAGCGCCACACCTACCATCAACTCCTTACTTTAATGCACAGATTCCTGTGCTACTATGCTGAGTTGGCAAGGGCCAGTATCAAACTAGGAACTGTGTGGTTTCTCGCCTATGCAATCGTCATATTGTAAAAAATTTGAAAAAACAAGTTTATAAATGAATATTTATTTTGCCTATGCTACAGTGTTTCGGTCTGTTTTGATAGACCTTCATCAAGGCTTTCGTTGGTTTGAGGAATAATAAATTATTAATAAAAATAAAATGTTTATGGGCCTCTTTTGTTAGGCTTTCTTTTTTGAAAAAAAAGATGCCTAACACACCATAAAGATCTGTTTGAAAATTATAAGTATTAGATAGAAATTGAAACCATATAAGTGTATGCAAATGATTCATATTAAGATTAGTTATTCACACCTTTAACTGTTTACAATTTGTTATTGTCATTGGTTATTTAAAACCGTTTTATTGCTTGCAAAAAAATTGACTTCAGCATTAAGTAACCCAATATGGGTTGAAATACTGTAAAACTAACCACCCAAACTAATCAGTTAGATAGACATAAAATATATCGGTAAATTCTTGTTTTTTTAATCAGTATCCTCATTTAAGTTTATGATATTGGAGTGGTAGTACCTGTTAGGGTCCCATCTATGGATTAAATAGAAAAATGTGTTTATAAAAAAAACATTGATTATCCATTAAGAATGACTTTATTTAAAAACTTTATTGGCATTAAATGACCCACTGAGGTTGATATGCCATAAAAAAAAACCAAAACCAATTATAATATTATAAATTATTTTTTTATATTTCTCTTCATAATACAATTAAATTGGTAGATTCTATTTTCTTTAAATAAGTTTGTGGAATTTGTAGTGAAGTTCCATGTCAGTTTGTGTGTACATGAGCATGTACTTTGTTGCTCACCCTGTTAATATGACCCTGTGCCAGAATTGACTCAACTCACCAAGTACCTAGTTTAAAACAGATCTTGAAAAGGTCCTGCCAGGTTAGGGTACACCCACTTGTGTATTTGCATGTGTACCTTGTTGAGCACCAATTGATATGACCCTGTGCCAGAATTGGTTCAACTTACCAAGTACCAGTTTAAAACAGATCTTGAACAGGTCCTGCCAGGTTAGGGTACACCCACTTGTGTATTTGCATGTGTACCTTGTTGAGCACCTATTGATATGACCCTGTGCCAGAATTGGTTCAACTTACCAAGTACCAGTTTAAAACAGATCTTGAACAGGTCCTGCCAAGTTAGGGTACACCCACTTGTGTATTTGTATGTGTACCTTGTTGAGCACCTATTGATATGACCCTGTGCCAGAATTGACTCAACTCACCAAGTACCTAGTTTAAAACAGATTTTGAAAAGGTCTTGCCAGGTTAGGGTACACCCACTTGTGTATTTGCATGTGTACCTTGTTGAGCACTTATTGATATGACCCTGTGCAAGCAATGGCTCAACTTAACAAATACCTAGTTCAAAACAGGTCCTGCCAGGTTAAGTACACCCACTTGTGTATTTGTATGTGTAACTAGTTCAAAACAGATCTTGAACAAGTCATGCCAGGTTAGGGTACACCCACTTGCATGTGTACCTTGATGAGCACCAATTATGACCCTGTGCCAGCATTGGCTCAACAAGTAACTAGTTCAAGACATGTATCCTGCCAGGTTAGGGTACACCCATTTGTGTATTTTCCTGTGTACCTTGTTGAGTATCTGTTGATATGACCCTGTGCCAGCATTGGCTCAACTCAACAAGTACCTAGTTCAAAACAGATCTTGAACAGGTCCTAACAGGTTAGGGTACACCCACTTGCATGTGTACCTTGATGAGCACCTATTATAACCCTGTGCTAGCATTGGCTCAACTGAACAAGTACCTTAAACCGATCTTGCCAGGTTAGGGTACACCCACTTGCATTATGACCCTGTGCCAGCATTAGCTCAAGTACCTAGTTCAAAACAGATCTCCTGCCAAGTTAGGGTACACCCATTTGTGTTTTTTTCCTGTGTACCTTGTTTAGTACCTGTTGACATGACCCTGTGCCAGCATTGGCTCAATTCAACAAGTACCTAGTTCAAAACAGAACTTGAACATGTCCTGCCAGGTTAGGGTACACCCACTTGCGTATTTGTGAAAACAAGTGTTATACGTACGTGTTCTGCAGTTAAGCTTATCTTATTCCTATGTCATTGTTTATTGTGTGTTCGGGGACGTTAAGTGTAACCCTGAATAGCTGCGGAAAATCAGCAGAGGACACTAAACAAGTGCTTGGGAATTGATAAACTGGAAAATGACGAACTTCAAAAGAACTGGGAAGTAAATAAGATAAAATTCTAACAGAAGCACCCTTGCACATAATGCCCACTCCTACCCAGACTTCTGCTCCCACCTCTGACCAGACAAAGATTACATCTTGGTTGAATTATGCCCAAGATAGAGACTAGAAATGGCCAGCCAGGCCAATTCCATGATTGTCCAATATAAAACTTGAAGTTAACTATTTGCATCGGCTTTAATAGTTGGCCAGTTGGTCGTGTGGTCAGTTGGCCAACAGTGTGTGGTCAGCGATTGTAGCTATGGGCCTTGTAAGACTCTTATCTGGGCTGGTCACTTGATTAATTACTTTATGGCCCTCAAGTGGTCAGCTGAGATGTATTATGCCAACATTTTTGACCAGTGCACTGCCAGGGAGGTGAGTGTTCCCAGAGAGAGAGAGAGAGAGACTGAATGTTTATTATTCAAACTTACAGCTTTTCCTCCTTTCTCAGTCATAATTTTCAAGTTTAGAATTTTCAGGAAAATAAACAGTGTTCTAAATTAGATAAATTACGTTGTTATCATTATTTGTTTTGCTTTCACTTTCTCTCCTTTCCTTCTTCCTTGCTTTTATTTATTTCTTTTTTCTTTTATTTATTCTTTTTTTCTTTTATTTATTCTTTTTTTCTTCTATTTTGCTTCTTTCAATTTGGTTTCTATTATTGATGAATCATTTTTTTTCTAATATTATTTGGATTATTTGGACTATTGTCCTCATCTTTATTGTTATCTGTACAACATTTTGGCTGATGTGTGCTCTGCCTTTGTCAGGTATTTCTTATTGGACTCAGAACCTTCTTTTCAACTCGGGAACCTTCTTGGATAATTGTACAAGAAATACCTGAAGAAGTACCAGAAAGCAAATCGTCTTGAATATTTACATATAACAATAAAGATGAGGACAATAGTCCGAATAATCCAAATAATACTAATTATCAAGCCTCATCCCAAAAATTCAGAAATAATTTTTTTTTCTAATGCTTGACTTTTATATGTTGATTGATTGATTTTAATGGCATGTCAACCTGTCTAGGGTTATTTTATGCATAGAGGTTAGGAAATTGCATTCATGTGTTCCTATTTACATTTTGGTGTAGCTGTTTTTTTTTTTTTATTTTCACACACAGTTATAATATCAATATTTATATCAAATAATAATAATCTACACACATTTATGTGGTCTCAAGTATTCATATTTAATAAAAATAATCATATGGTTTCAAGTGATTATTTCTCTTTAATAAAATATATTTATTTTCACACAGTTATATGGCTTCAAGTAAGTAATAAAAAATCATACTTAGTAAACTCCAATTATAACTATTCTTAAAACAAATAGCTTACTGTCAAATCATGTTGAATGCACTGGTTCCCCACTAGATCACCAAAGTTAAGCAGCGATGAGTCTGTTTAGTACTTAGAACATTTAACAGTAACTATTTAAGAAACAACAGAACCACATATAAAAATGACTTAATTTGGCATTACATGACCCAAAAAGGGTTGATATGCCATAAGACAAACGAACCAAACCAAATGATTTACAGTTATATGGCATCAAATATTCCTACTGAATGCAAATAATTTTCATACATATCTATTTTACTATTCTGGGTCAGAGTTGACCTGGGAGTAATGGGAATGAAGGAGTATTCCACACTTTCTAGAGCTTAACGACCAGATGCAGTTTAGTATCATATCCAGAATACCCATTTTTTGGAGGGGGTCGAGTCAGCATATTCTAAGCCCTCACCAACTGGGCTCTCTCTTAGTGAGTCCTTTTTCCTTTGAATTGTTTATATCTTTAGTATTATTCATATTATTTGGACTATTGTTCTCATCTTTATTGTTATCTGCACAATGTTTCGGGCAATAGTCTGAATAATCCAAATAATACTAATTATCAAGCCTCATCTCAAAAATTCATTTATATCTTTTATTTGATTATTTTGGAACATTTTTCTTAGTTTTTTTTTGTTGTTTTTTTTAAAAATTCTCTTAGACCCCACCCCCAGCAGATTTTCTTACTAGTTAGACTTGTTCTATCTTATTATTTTTTTTTTGCTTATCCATCTTTAAAGGGCCAGTTTAGCTCAGTTGATAGAGTGTCTGACTAGGAATCATAAGGTTCCTGGTTCAATAACGGCCCTCGCCAACTATGCGTATGAGTAACATAGGGATCTGTGTGGTAAAGTAAGGAGCTGCTGGTAGGTGTGACACTGCACATCAGATACTAGTAAAAAGGGGATAGACTCCCTCGCTGTCTGGCTGTTACCGACTTTGGAGCCACCCTGCCCACCGACTTTTACTTATTCATCTCTAACTTTCTTTTTTTTTTTTGTCACTCTCTCTTCTTATTCAATATATACATTTTCCAATTGATTTTCAGTGGGGTGGTAGGAATAGGTTAACTTGGGAGTGGGGGGGCAAAATATGAGAAGGTGGTGTGTGGAAGGGGTATGATCTGCCAGTTGGCATGTGGGTGCTTAGAGTTAGTGTCTAAACGCAGAGAAAGGAATTAATTCTTACTAAATGCCTGTTATCTTGATCTGTCACTGAAAATATATAGGAATCTATTAGATTGTCATTTGAGCTCAATAAACTTTTGGACTCGTTCCATGTCCATCTGTGTGGGGTGTGAGGGTTGGGCTGAGGGTGGTGAAGCAAAATGGAATTAACAGAGGATGGAAGGTGGTGAGTCTAAATTTAAACAGAAACAAGAAACAAGCAGAGAAAATAAAAATGTACACAATACATTTGCGAGACATGCACATCTCATAAAATAATCAGCATTGAGTTTGAAGGCAATTTTACTCTTTCGATAAATTCTATTGCTATTGATTGAGTTATATTGAGAGAGATAATGTTATCAACATTATATATATATATATATATATATATATATATATATATATACTCTCATACACATACATATATATATATATATATACTCTCATACATATATATATACTCACACACACAACACTTTATTGTGGGGTAATAGTTAGCAAGATATAAGATATATATGTGTGTATATAGTATAAGATAATATATAGTGTATGAGAGAGTGTGTATGTGTGTGTATATATATATATATATATATTCACACACTCACACACACAACCCTTTATTGTGGGGTAATGGTTAGCAAGATATAATATGTATGTGTATATAGTATAAGATAATATATAATGCATGAGTGTGTGTGTGTGTATAAATATATATGTATATATTATATATATATTATAGATATATATTTATATATATATATATACACACACACACATATATATATAGTCTCATACATACACCCCCCACACACACATATATATATAGTCTCATACATACACATACATCCACACACACATATATATAGTCTCATACATACACATACACCCACACACACACTCACATATATATATAGTCTCATACATACACCCACACACACACATATATATATAGTCTCATACATACACACACACACATATATATATAGCATACATACACATATATATAGTCTCATACATACACATACACCCACACACACATATATATAGTCTCATACATACACATACACCCACACAAACACACACACATATATATATATATATATATATATTCATACACATACACATGATCCTTTATTTTGGGGCAATGGTTAGCAAGATGGTCTTAGAGATAAATTACTACTCTGTTTCAAAGAAATGCGTAGTTTATTTTTTGGGGGTGAAGTGGGGCTTTGCTTAGTGTAATGCTTAGTGAGGTTGGTTTGCAGACCATTATTAGTGAATTCAATTCTCACTGAGTGTCACATCTTTAAAGCCTTGTACCAAAACTAGCTCAGTAAATGGTATATATATTATATTAAGTCATATGGATTGGAACTGGTAGTTTCACATTTTCATGTGTTAATAAAAGCTTTTCTTTTTTTAATATTTAATATTTCATTGGCTCTATTTTGGATATCAAGTACTATTATGGAAAAAAAGGCCAGACAACCATAAATTGTCTTTTATATTTTCTAGTATCAATTTATATATATTTCTATCATTATACTAAAGCTGAGTGAATCAATGATTGTTTGCTAAAGGCTTTTTTTTCTATTTAGTTTAATAACACAAAATTCATATCAAAATATTCCTTAGTTCTAGGATTGAATTATGTTTGAAAAAAAAATCCATTTTAATTGGTTCTAATTAGTTGTAATTTGCAATCAAGTCAGAAACCAACCCGTCTCTTACTTCACATTCTGACTGTCACTTTCCCCCTCTCTCTATACATATGTTCATAATCTCCTCATTATATATGTTAGTTTCTCAGTGAGTGTAAAGACAGTGATTTAGTGAGGGTGAAATATATTTGTATGTTAAGTTTCATATGCAGGTAGCCCATAGCTTAAATTAGATCAAACTTTCCCTTTGTTAGAAATCTAATAAAATGATATTAATGTTTTTTTGTTTATTTTTAAATTCTCCGGCCATATCTATTTAAAAAAAAAATTTAATTCACTCATTTTTCCCTAATCTCAATTATCTACCCAGAGCTTACTGGGTGACCCAACCACTCACATTTTGTCTAATGTATCTATCTATCTATATATATATGTGTGTGTGTGTCTGTATCTATATGTATATATATATATATATATATATAGAGAGAGAGAGGTGTGTGTTTATGTATATATATCTACACACACACATACTTGGTGTCAACTGATACATAAGTAATAATTTTATAAGTTAAAGCATCAAACATAATTGGAAGGATCAGGATAGAACTGTTGGCTTCAAAAATGAATTCTATAAATTAATGGTTAGTATAGTCTGTAAAGAGAGAAAGACTCTATACTACCATTCTCAAATGGTGATCAAATGGTTAGAGTCATAGGAAATGGACGCGACAACCCGAGTTCAATTCCTGGATGAAGCTGTTGGCATTTCACATGGCGCTAATACCCTTGGGAAAGGTATGAATCCAATTCTCCCTCCTGCTATGGGTAAATAGCAGAGCAGACTGGACTCTTTAACCATTGCTAGGTAACCAGTCTAGGAGAAGGAAAACTCTGAATTCAAACCTGTTGAACCCTGCTTAAGAAATTGATCTTGTGTCGCATACTGCTCATGCGGAGGAGTTGGTAAATATATATATACTACCATTCTCATAGAACAGGGGTTCTCAACCTTTTTTTTTTTAATAATTTTTTACCTATGGACACCTTTTATTCCTATTTTACTCTGGTGGACCCCCTAATAGCCATTTGATGTTTAACAATCCTATTGCATTTTTGTAATTAAATATTTTTTGCTTGCTTGGACCCCCCAAAATGTTATATGGTCCCTGGTTGAGAAGCACTGATATAGAAGGTATTTAATGGCTAAGTTGATAAAAATAAATAAATAAAGAATGAAAGGAACAAGTAAAAAGAATAAAAGATAAAAAAGAAAACAAAATTCATCATGTCATACTAGTAGCACAGATATCCATGACAATCTCTCGCCAACCATCCCTATCATTCGTTACCCCTGTGAGGTCCTATGCACAGCATCCAGTATCTGTGCAGAGTTGGTCAATGAACGTCTTTGCTGAACGGCCCACACTGGTGTGCACATATAATGGCTTCCACAGAAGAACATCACTTATGAGTTCATCCTTGCTTCTCCAACGTAAGAACAACATAACATTATAGACCAGGTATGTCCTTTCATTGCAATAGTTTTGCACAATGTAGGCGATGTCTTTAATCTGGACAGTGCATTCTGCTGCACTTGATGGATTGTATGGGATGGTGTCTAGTAGATGTAAAAGACTTCACTGTGTTTTTCTGATCATCAAACTCTTCAGTTTTCAGTCTACTTGATGATGTATAGAATGTTTTAAAAAGACAAAAAAAGATAAAAAGGTCGAAAAAAAAATCAAAGAAAAAAATTAACAAAAGTTACAAAATAATATTAAAAAATAAAAAATAGAAATAAAAGACGAAAGAAAGAAAGAAAGAAAAAAAGAACGAAAGAAATAAAGAAAATTTATCAGAAAAGAGAGAAAGACAGAGAAAGACAGAGAGACACAGAAAAAGAGAGGGACAGAGAGAGAGAGGGGCAGAGAAAGAGAGAAAGCGGCAGAGAGAGAGAGGGGGAGAGAGAGGGTAGAGAGGGAGTGAGAGAGGGGAGAGAGAGAGACTGAGAGGCAGAGAAGGGGGGAGAGACAGATAGACAGAATCTGCACTATCTAACATGCAACAGTTACAAAATCTGGTAATACAAGAGGAAATCTACACAGGTCTTTTAAGGTTCATGCCTTATTAGGGCCATTTTGTGGACACAGAAATGTCCAACAACTTATTAGGCAGATGATTATAATGTTTTGACTCATCAGTGTATATATACACATTTGTTATATATACTAGCAATAGTAGGAAGCGCGTGGTGTAATGGTTAAAGTCATGGGAAATGGACTCGTCGCCCCGAGTTCAAATCCTGGACGTGATAATTGCATTTCACTTAGCGCTAATACCCTTGGGAAAGGTATGAATCCTACTCTCCCTCCAGCTATGGGTAAATAGCAGGGCAGACTGGGTTCTTTAACTATGGCTAGGTAACCAGTCTAGGAGAAGGAAAACTCTGAATTCCAACCTGTTGAACTCCGCTTAAGAAATTGGCCTTGTGTCGTATCCTGCTCGTGCGGGGGAGTTGGTAAATATATATACTAGCAATAGAAAACACCCTCCGGGCTTCGTAAAAATTAATTTTTGAAAGACATTGCCTGAGAGGGTGGGAGTTAAAAATTCAATGTCAGAGGGTTTGTATTATAAGTAAGCAAAATCCTCATATTTATTAAAGGAGTAAAAAAAACAATAAAACAATTTGAAATGAAAACAGAAACCCCGTCTCTCTCAAATAGAATGTTGCGTGCATGTAATAATCAAACAATTATTTTGAATATTTTCCACATCAATTTTCCACAAAATCGTAGGTATTTATTTATTTGCAAACTTTTTAGTTAACTTCTTGTTACTGTAAAAAAAAAAAAAAAAAAAAAAAAAAAAGGACGAGAGTAAAAAAACAATTTTTTAAATTGCTTACTCAAATTTTGGGTGTATATAGCATAAGAATGTTGTGACGTAAGCTGTGATGTAGAGCTATGACGTAGTTTTTGTTACATACAGACAGAAATAAGACAATCTCCATTAATTATAGTATTGTATAATATGGGTTATATGTATATACACACACACACACGTGTGTATATATATATATATATATATATATATATATATATATATCTTTGGTAAAATGTGTAACCTTTGTGTCCCATTCTTCTGTGATTGACTCAGCCAAAAAGTGTGGCTGGATCTCCACAGGCCTTTTGCTATGATAAACAGATCACTTATGTATATAGAGATCAATGGGTGAATCTGACAAATATTTAGATGTTTTTCTTGTGTGTGTGTGTGTGTGTGTGTGTACATATGTAGTTTTCTTGTGTTTAGGCATTGTATATGGTTATGGAATATATAAATCTGGTTTTCTATAGTATGTGTATGTATGTATATATAATCTGTAATTTAAAACAGTTGTTTTTTTTGTGGGGGGAGGTTGACTCTGTAATTAATTTTTGTTGTCAATTATGGAAGTTTTTATCCTTTGCCTTATATATATATATATATATATATATATATATATGTGTGTGTGTGTGTGTGTATTTTTCATGTATATTTTATACAATTAAAGTCATATATCTTAGGATAAATTACTTGCTATGTAGCTCAGTTTCTATCACAGATATTTTTCACTCTTTATTATAAAATTTATTTATTTTAACTTGTTTTAGAATGGACATGATTTTGTTGCCTCTTTATAGTTAAGAAGCATTTAATGTTAATAAATACATTTTATTTGAATAAACAGCTTTAATAATTTATTGAATTATATTAATATTTCATTCAATGAATTTAGTCAGATAATTATCCTGGAAGCTATCCACTCATGTTTGGGTGCTGGTGCTTTTTCTAACAGGTCTTCCAAATGTGTTGTTTTTTGCCCAAAGGTGAACTCAAAGATATGCAAGCCCTCTCGGCTGGGGCTTTAGAATACACTGACTGCACCTCTGTAGAGGGGTAAGAAGCCTCTAATGGGGCCACCTGTAGGCCATAGGTGGCGTCCCGGGATGCTTAAGGACAGAATCGTGGTGGATGAACAGTCCATGACCTGCGACACTTCACTTAGAACCTTGCTAAGGCTAGACATGCAACCGGAGAGGCCACCTCCAATCAATCGGCTGGTCACATCAAGCCCTAGCGCCTATATGATTACCCTAACCCTATTAACCTTATGGTAAGCCCCAACCCTTTTTATCATATGGGTGCTAGAAGCCAGTGGCTAAGGGTCTTCATGTCCTGGGAGTAACGTTAAACTTTATCTGCTGGTGAAGTTCCAATTCTGGAGCTCTGGGGAATGTGGAGTACCTCTTTATCACCATTACTCCCTGGTCCACTCTGACCCGGAGTGGTTGTACCTGTTAGGGTCCCATCAATGGGTTAAATAGAAAAACATGAAAAAAAAAGAAAATTGAGTATCTATTAACAATGAATTTATTTCAAAGCTTAATTGGCATTAAATGACCCACTGAGGTTGATATGCCATAAACCAATGCAAAGCAAGTGTTCATCTACCTGGACTGTTTCACTTACTAATAGTTGAAATTTAAAGAGCTCCTTACTTGAATATCTTCATTAATATTGATGCCACTATATCTGCCTGACAAGTCTTCTTTGTGGTGTGTGTCTAATCAGCTTCTCGATAGTTTTTCTCGGTCTGCCCCAACCCCCTTTCCTGTCCTCTCTCTTTCTCTCTCCAAGCAATTGGTGGGGAGAGACGGATGAAAAGGGGCATGGGAGATATGGGTTGAATTTACATTTTTGATAGTCACCCAGTTTAATCCCAGTGTCCAAATTGTGTGCTGAATTGACCCATCTTTTGGCATCTTATCCATGTGCATTGGCCTCTGGCAAGTGTCCGATTAGTATTCCAGCCCTCTCCGTGTTTACAGTGACCTTTACGCTCACAATTAGATTACACTGTGATTGAACACTATGAAAGACATCACGGCCAAAATAACCTGTTTCTGATGGTTGGCACTGAGGAAAGTCTTTGAGCACGGTATGGTGTGCTCCACTCACCCACTATTTGCTTCCGACCTACCTTCAAGCTCTAGCACCTCTCTCTCTCACTCTCTGTCTCTGTCTACTGCCTCCCCCCCTTTTCTCCTCCTCCTCATCATCTTCGTCGTAATCATTCTGGGATGCAAAGTTGTTAGGAGCCTTTTCTTCTTAAACAATTCCCTCCAGCCTTGACATCACAATGAATGAATGAAAAAGAGCTCCATCAGGTGATTTGCTTTCAAACAGAAATATTTTGGCTGAGGCAGCAAGAAATGCTCTCACTGTTCATGGAATGCCGATCCAAGTCAGCCACGCCCAGGGGCTATCAATGCACACCTTAACTCCCACTTGTACAAATGAAAATATATAAGTGTCAATCTTATCTTTGCCTCAATTGCTCTCTCATAATATTTAGATCCAGTTTTTTCTTTTTGTTTTTTTTTTTTCATTTTTATTTAATTTCTTTTTTTCTTTTTCTTTTGGTGTGGGTAAATACCAAGTACCTTAAAAAAATAATAAAAATAAAGTGTGGGGTATTTATATGCATATACTTAAAAAGAACCATAATTTTAAGTATTCTTCACATCTTTGATATAGATTGATTATTAAATGGCATGTCAACCTGTTTAGGGTTATTTTATACCTGAAGGTTAGGGAATTGCATCCATTGTACATTTATATTTACATCTTTTGTCTAGTTTCTTGAGTTTGTTTCTCCACTTAGGCCCTTACTTAGGCTAGATGGGTAGTGGGAGAGGCCCCCTCCAATCAATGGGCTGGTCAAGTCAAGCCCTAGCACCTATATGATTGCTCCAACCCTTTTTATCACATGGGTGCTTAAAGGTGGTGGCTGAGGGTCTTCATGTCCTGGGAATGATCTTTAGAGTTTGTTTGCTCATAATATTTAGATCCAGTTTTTTTTTGCTTATTTATTTAATTTCTTTTTTGTTTTGGTCTTTTTTTGGTGTGGGTAAACACCATGTACCTAATAAAAAAATTAAAAAAAGAAGAAAACTGTTATATGAATATGCTTATAAAATGCTTTTATATGCATATGCTTAAAAAGAACAATAATTTTAGGTATTTTTCACATCTTTGATATAGATTGCTTGATTAATTACCAAATGGCATTTCAACCTGTTTAGGGTTATTTTATGCCTTGAGGTTAGGGAATTGCATCTATTGTACATTTGATATTTAGATCTTTTGTCTAGTTTCTTTAGAGTTTGTTTGCCCATCATATTTAGATCCAGTTAGTTTTCTTTTCTTTTTCTTTTCTTTTTCTTTTTTTTTTTTTTTTTTTGGTGTTGGTAGTTTTTTTTTCTTAAATATTAAATTTAAAATATTGAATAATATTAAATATCAAATTAAATATAATTATATATTAAGAACCTATACCAATAATTAAATTAAAAGATATTTTATACTAGAAGATATTACAAAAATGGTGTAAATAAATAAAATATATTTCATTAAATTAATAATGGAAATATTAAATTCAAAATATTAAATAATATATTATACTTATATATTAAGGACCTATATTATACCAGAATATTAAATTTATATACTTATATATTAAGGACCTATATTATACCAAAATATTAAATTATATATTCTTATATATTAAGGACCTATATTATTATATATAATATTAAATTATATATACTTATATATTAAGGACCTATATTATATCAAAATATTAAATTATATATACTTATATATTAAGGACCTATACTATATAAAAATATTAAATTATATATACTTATATATTAAGGACCTATATTATATAAAAATATTAAATTATATATACTTATATATTAAGGACCTATATTATAGCAAAATATTAAATTATATATACTTATATATTAAGGACCTATATTAAACCAAAATATTAAATTATATATACTTATATATTAGGGACCTATATTGTACCAAAATATTAAATTATATATACTTATATATTAAGGACCTATATTATAGAAAAATATTAAATTATATATACTTATATATTAAGGACTTATATTATAGCAAAATATTAAATTATATATACTTATATATTAAGGACCTATATTATATCAAAATATTAAATTATATATACTTATATATTAAGGACCTATACTATAGTATACCAAAATATTGAATAATATTAAAATATTAAATTAAAAAATATAGTTAACATATAGTTAAGATGATGAGTCAATGAGTTAGTGATAAGTAATTGATGGTTATAAGAATTGAACTATGGACCTTGTGATTCTGGGATCAGCATATTAGGTGTCAAGTAATTTCCTGGTTATACTTTATTTATGAATGTCCCAATCAGTGATGCTTGTCTATTGCAATTGACGACAACCATCATTGCATCATTAAATCTGTTGCTTGTCTTGGATTCTTTGATCGTACGACAGTAAATTGTGGTTTATGGACTAATTTAGTTTGGAAATATTGTCTATTCCTTGGCATCTCAAAGTCACTGCAAATATGAAAGACTTTGCTAGGAACAATATTCTGTTGTGGTTTATAAAGAGTTAACTTCTTGAAAGTGTTAGTGTATGTATGTATTTATCCAACATCTCCACTGGACTTTGTTGTGGTTTATAAAGAGTTAGATATTCACCCTCCAGCTATGGGTAAATAGTAGGGCAGACTGGGCTCTTTAACCTTGGCTAGGTCACCAATCTAGGAGATGGAAAACTGTTAAACTCCACTTAAAAAATTGACCCTGTTTTGACCAAAAGAGTTTTAAATCATAAAAAAATATAAAATAAATCAAGGAAATTCCAAAAGAAACATTTTTTTAGAATCAATATTAAATTAACTCTTAATATCCTATACCGCCTCATTCCACCCGACCAGAAGTCACATTTCCTAATCCACCCCAAATGATAGACTTTGTTTAAATGTAATATCAAACATATTTAAAAGTCTTTAATTCAAGGGAAATAACTCGGGTAACTTTAACTGAAAAGGTCATTTTTAGCCATTTTTAAATAAATCCTTATAGGAAATGGACTTGGAAAATCCTCAACAGGATGTTAAGAGTTAATAATCATCATGAATAATTTTATCATTTTGAGGCTCAATCATATGATTACCTCTAAATGGTTTGTCAACCAATAACATTTTGGATCTGTATTTTTTAAAATGAAAATAGAAAGATACAATGAGTGCAGTTCCTGAATCTCTAGGCATAAAATAACCCTAAACAGTTGACATGCCATTAAAATAGATCAATCACACATGAAACAATATTTAGTGAGGAGATAAGCACTTTCAAGTAATCCCCTATTGCCCAAAGAGATTCTATAAATTGAAATATTTAGCATCGTACCCTGATGACCTAATAGATTATAGTTAGCATTCATTGTTCTAAATACCGACCATTAGCACCAATAGGCTACTTTGAGATATCGGTCATAAAGAAAACAAACTATATTTATAACCGATATCTTTATTTTTATTTTGGGTAACCGTGAGATAACACATTCAGATCATGAGAAATTTTAAAGTCCAAAATAACATCAACTACTGAAGCCGAAACTTTCAATTCCCATGTCAATATTCTCTCCTGAGCAGCCTCGCCCCCCCCCCAATCCTGAAATGAAGGGAACATCTTAATGCTTGCACTTAAGCATGATGTGATCAACAATCTTAGATTTGCTTCTCGTCCTCAGCTCAAATCCAGATTTACGATAAACGCTTTTCTCCATTTGATCCTTTACGTGTCAAACACTTTGACCGCCATAACTCAGCTAATTGAAAGGGGGTTTTTCACTTGCAATGTTGTCCGTGCCGTGCGTTTCCAAAAACCTATAGCCATTAATGATAGTCATTCTTTCAGAGTCTTCTTCTCTCTGACCAGGACTTTCTTTCAATGCTGACTCTTTCTTGGTATTGTTTTAATTGTCATTTGAATGCTGTTTTATAGTGATTTGTGTTGGTTCTTAATGTTACACAGATCAATATATGAGACTGAACCTTATTTGCAAATGGTTGAAAGGAGATACAGTTTGCTAGTTTTGGGTTGCTGTGTGTGTGTGTATATATATATATATATATATATATATATATAAAGGGTATGAAAACACACAATGTTGTTAAAATGAATATATTTTTATATCAGTTTCATTGCTTTCAATTTTTTCAAAAAATATATTAATTTTAACAACATTGTGTGTTTTCATACCCTTTTATCTATGCATATATGTCGACTGAACCTTATTTGCAAATGGTTTAAAGGAGATGCAGTCTGCTAGTTTTGGGTTGCTGTGTGTGTGTGTGCGTATATATATATATATATATATATATTCATTCACAGACACGTGTTTCGACTTATCAAGTCTCTTCAGTGTGGCTAGACATTTTGTGAGTTACCTACAGCTGGAATAGAACTCGTCGATTCAGCAGCAGTCGGACAGCTTAACCGCTCGTCCACATGTCACCCACAGAATGCAAAGGGGATTTTAACTGTTTTACTTCACACATCTCTATGTAGTAAAGACTGCCATAGAGTGCTCCACCCCTTTTATAGGAAAATATATATTTATATATATATATATATATATATACACAAGAAAAAACATGACCCTTTGGTCAAAGCAAACAATATGAAAGATCGTTTTGAAAATGTCAACATGTAGGACATTCTGTCCTTTTTTAGGGAAATAAAATTATACCATAGAATATAGACATGAACTTAATCAATACCATACAACATGATCCTCAATGGTGCTAATACATTGTTAAAACCAATTACTAAAAAGTATAAATATTAATACACAACATATATTACTTCCTGTTTGGCATGACATAACCCCATATGGATTGATATGCCATTAAAATCAATAAACCAACCTACCTTTGGGTCAGCCATTGATTCTGGGTAGATAATTGTGTTCAGGAAAAACGTGAGTTTGCAAAATGAATTAAATAAAATAAATAAATACCGCTGGAGAATTAAAAAAACAAAATTAAATCATTTTACTAAAGATTGCAATCAAGTCAAAATCCCATCGTCACTTCATATTCCGCCTTCACTTTCCTCCTCTTTCTATATATATATGCTCAGCTGTTGAATTCCTATTTATACTGTGAGTGGAGGCACTTGGTGTAATGGTTAGAGTCATTGGAGATGGACTTGTTGACTCGAGTTCAAATCTTGAACGAGGCTGTTTGCATTTTACATAGCCCTAATACCCTTGGAAAGGTATGAATCCAACTACTCTCCATCCAGCTATGGGTCAATAGTAGGGGTAGACTGGGCTCTTTAATCTTGGCTAGGTAACCAGTCTAAGAGAAGGAAAACACTGGTTTAGAAATGGACCTTGTTGGTATAGTGTATGAGTAGCACAGGGATCTGTGCGGTAAAGTAAGGAGCTGATGGTAGGTGTGGCGCTCCACCTCAGATGCAAAAACAATCTCTTTAGTCTAGCACTATTGAAAAGGGGTTAGACTCCCTCGCTGCCTGGCTGATACCAACTTTAGGCCGCCCCGTTGAATTTTCTTTCTTTTTATATTTATATATATATATATATATATATATACTGTGAAAGTATTTTACTGCATTTTGCAACAAAGATCAGTGGAGCACTTTAAATAATTCTGTCCAGACAAATGAGTATTATTAAATATAAATAGTTACTTGAATCGATAAAATTGTGTATAAATTATTAATATTAGATAGTAATACTTAAAACCATACAACTGTGTGCAAATTATTCGTATTAGATAGGAATACTTGATATAACTGCATGTTTAAAATCCTTGTAGCTGAGCAGTTCCAGTTCTGGTGAGTATGGAGTACTATGATCATTCACATCAAGCCCTAGCACCTATATGATTTTCCTGGCTCTATTTCTATTAGGCAATCCCCTATCTCTTTTTATCATATATGTGCTAGAAGGTGGTGGTTGAGGGTCTTTGTGTTGGATATGATGTTAAACTGCATCTAGTGGTGAGGTTCCAATTCTGGATCTCTGGGGAGTGTGGAGTACATGTTCATGGCCATTACTGCCAGAGTGGTAGTACCAGTGGGGGTGGGGTCCCATCTGTGGGTTAGATGGATCAAAAAATGAGTTCTAAAAAATTGTATACTCAACAAGAATGGCTAAAACAAAAACATCTTTGGCATAAAATAACCCTACAAGGGTTGACATGCCATAAAATGCAAATAACCAACCAACCATTATGTGGTGAAAAAGTCTTAATAATCAGCAAGATGTCTTCAATTTACTAAAAAATGCTGCCCTGTCGACTGGGGCATTAGAATGCACCAACTGCACTTTGCAGAGAGGTAAGACTCCCCCAATGGGG
>CM042161.1:63142272-63167272 GCA_023376005.1 Doryteuthis pealeii | reverse complement strand
CCACTCTGACCCAGAGTGGTAGTACCTGTTAGGGTCCCATCATTGGGTTGAATAGAAAAACATGAGTTGATAAACAAAATTTTATTATGCATTAAGAATGAATTTATTTCACAACTTTGTCGGCATTAAATGACCCACCAATGTTGATATGCCGTAAAACAAATAAACCAAACCATTTCCTACAACTCTAACCATTACACCACACACTTTCAACTACACATACACTTACACACATATGTACAAAATTATTTTTACATATCCCTATCTATCTGTCTATCTCTGTTCCATTGTATCTCCCTATCTATATCTGTTCCATTGTATCTCTCTATCTATCTATCTATCTATCTATCTATCTATATCTGTTCCATTGTATCTCTATCTATCTATCTATATCTATCTCTATCTATCTATATCTGTTCCATTGTATCTCTCTATCTATCTATATCTGTTCCATTGTATATCTCTATCTATCTATATCTGTTCCATTGTATCTCTATCTCTCTCTATCTATCTATATCTGTTCCATTGTATCTCATTGTATCTCTCTATCTATCTATATCTGTTCCATTGTATCTCTCTATCTATCTATATCTGTTCCATTGTATCTCTCTATCTCTATCTGTTCCATTGTATCTCTATCTCTCTATCTATCTATCTATATCTGTTCCATTGTATCTCTATCTCTATCTGTTCCATTGTATCTCTCTATCTGTTCCATCGTATCTCTCTACCTCTCTATATATGTTCCATCGTATCTCTCTCTCTATTTATCTATATTTGTTCCATTGTATCTCTCTATATATCTATATCTGTTCCATCATATCTCTCTACCTATCTATATCTGTTCCATTGCACATGGTATTTTGATATTTAGACATAAAGATAGAAATAAATAAAAATCTAACTAATTATCTTGTGACGCATGTACACAGGATCTTGAACTTTGAGACACTTTAGCTCGCTGTTAACCCAACGTCGAAATGCAGAGAAGCTCCAATATAAATGTACAAAATTATTTTATTTGTTTTTTTAATTTCCTAATCTTGCAAGGATCACTAAGGATTTAAATTTCTCATACGCCGAGTTGGCGAGAGTCAGTATTGAACCCTGAACCTAGTTGGACACTCTACTAATTGAGCTAACCCAGCCATAGTTTTAATGTAATGAAATATATTAAATTCAAAAGACTAACGTAATTAAATAAGAACGCATATAAAAAGATTACTCTTATTTTAGTTATGTTGCATACTGGGTTTTTCACAGTACCAAATCAACATATATGTTGTATACCTTTCTTACATCTTACTTCTAGTCGTCTATTCTTCTGGCCGGCTTTAGTTCTATCTTCTAACATCTTGGTCTGGTATATCTTCTAAGGTCTGGTCTTGTATAGGACTTTGGGTCTGGTTTCTGTTAGGGATCACTCCTTATCAGAAGCCCTGTGTCATTGTTAGTTTTTAGGTAATAAACACAAGACTTCGATTTACGTTGATGTTACTTTATTTGTAAATCCCCAAACCAGACAATCTGCGCAGATGACAGGATGCGCATAGAAATGCGACTTACACCTTCGAGTTCCTACCTGCTAACTGACTTAAACTTACTATCTCCTTAAACCGGAAGACAGGGTCTTCCATGGCTTCCGGGGGTGAGAGGGAGGTCAAGCGTTGTCACTCACTCTCAAGGCCATCAGCTGTACTAATCGCCATTATGATTTCTACAATACCTTATAAAAGTATTAGGGATCTACTAACTATGTAACAGTTATATTTAATTGGTTTCTACATAAAATCATTCGTACGATACATTTTAATACATTGGAGAATAAAACAATAATATTAAAGATCAATAACACCAAGTAATTATTTATTAAACCCGATTTTGTTAAAACCAGTATGCAAATTAACCACACCATATATTATGTAAACTTTTATTTCTTAGGGATATATACGACACATTGAATGATTTTAAACGCACTTATAATTTAAATTAGAATCCCCTTTACTCAAAATTATTACTTGCCACTGTAAGCAATGTTGGCAATGTGGCCAGACACCAAGGGTGTGTATTCCTTTTCACTAGTGCTAGATCAAGAAGATTGTTATTGCATCTGAGGTAGAGAACCACACCTGCAATCAGCTCTCAAGTTTACTGCACAGATCAAAGCTGTGCTATTCATGTGCTGAGTTACCAAGGGCCGGTATTGAACCCAGAACATTGTGTTTCTGAAGTGGATGCTCTACTGAGCTAAACCAGCCTTTGGGGTCTTATGCAATAAAGATAACTATTTGTTCAAATACTTATGAGCAGTATTTTATTTATGATAATGCTCTTAAAGGTTATAGAAATTACTGATATTATTTTCCAGTTGAAAATACTTATAATTTAAGCTTACATACAAATTAAATGGTCATTAAAAACTACAAGAGCATTAATTCTGAAGTGACTTAAGTGGTTAGAATTAAAATTTAAACTTTGTTCCTCTAATGTTATTAAACATAGCAATTTTTCAAGTTAGAATTTTAATTCATTTTATTTTCTTATTTGTTTTAAAATACCCACTGAGTTGCCCATAGGGAGTCCAAAATTTTGTCGGTATTATTTGTTGTTTAATTGGAAGTATGTTAGGTTAGTAATTTGTTTGGTGATTTCGATTATGGCATTGATGGGTAAGGGTGACTTAAACTTGATTTTACATAGGTGTGTGGTGAGAAGGTTTAGGTATTTCTTATTGGGTATGTTAGTATATAGGGAGACTACATCAAGGCTATGCATATTTGTGTTGTGGATGATGATGTCTTTGAGCTTGTTAAGGAGATCAGCAGAATTGATTATGTGAGCGGTGCTGATAGTACCTAATAGGGGGGGGGGTAGAATTTTGGTAATAGCGCGGGTGATTTTGTGAGTGGTAATACCTATGTTGGAGATGATGGGTCATAGGGGAGTGTATTTCTTTGTGGGTTTTGGGGAGACCATATAGTGTTGGGATTGTGGGGTGATGTTCTATGAGGGAGGTCTAAGTTTTGTTGTTTTTAACGAGTTTCTTATATTGTTTTTTGAAGTTGTCGATGTTCTTATTGATGTTGGTCATTTATGATAATGCTCTTAAATGCTATAGAAATTACTGATATTATTTTCCAGTTGAAAATACTTATAATTTAAGCTTACATACAAATTAAACGGTCATTAATAACTACAAGAGTATTAATTCTGAAGTGACTTAAGTGGTTAGAATTAAAATTTAAACTTTGTTTCTCTAATGATATCAAACATAGCAATTTTTCAAGTTAGAATTTTAATTCATTTTATTTTCTTATAATTTGTTTTAAAATCCCCAGTCCTCATATCCTTCTTTTTCAGTGTGTGTAGGGATTAAAATATGCTGACTGTATCCCCTGCAAAGGGGTAAGACATCCCACTGCCCCCCAAAAAGGAATAACCTTTGGTATAACACTCAATTGCATGTTGGTAAGGTTCCAGTTCTGCAGATTACTCCCAGTCCCACTCTGACTCAGAGTGGTTGTTGTTGTTGTTAAGATCTCATCTATGGGGCTTATAGTCATGTTGAAAGCACCAGTTTCCACTAGATCATTGAAGTTAAGCAGTGGTGGGCCTGTTCAGTACTTGGATGAGTTACCATTTAAGCAACATGCAGGTACTGTGAGCAACTTAATATCAAAATGATTTGATTCAGTATTAAATGTCCCAAAAAGGGTTGATATGATGTAAAAAAATCAAGCAGCACATCTGGTATTGAACCAAGAACCTTGCAATTCCTAGGCAAGTGCTCTGCTGACTGAGCTAAACCAGCCCCTAGGAATATCTAATATCATCTAAAAATGTGCAAGAACGTACACAAAAAATGTAAATGTACAATGTCTGCAATTCCTTTATCTCTTTGCATAAAATAACCCTAAAGTGTTTTACGTGCCTTTAAAATCAATCATATCCTTGCCATTTGGTGTATATTGCAATTTGATGTTTATTTCTTTTTTTACTATCAGATTCTTGTTTTAAAATGAGTTAATGAGATTAAAATTTCTTGAGTAATTAAATAGCAGCAATTACAGCATCTGAATCAGTACACTTACCACTGCTCAAAAATGTAAATGTGTGTAATTCATTAATCTCTCAGCATAAAATAACCCCAAATGGATCCACCGCCCTGTCGGCTGGGGCGTTAGAATGCAACGACTGCACCTCTGCAGAGGGTTAAGACTCCCCCAATGGGGCCACCTGTTGGCCGTGGGTGGCGACCTGTGATGCTTAAGGATAGAGCCCAGGTGGATGAGCAGTTCATGACATGCAATACTCCACTTTGGCCCTATCTTGGGCTAGACGGGTGGTCGGAGAGGCCCCCTCTGATCAATCGGCTGGTCACATCAAGCCCTAGCACCTATATGATTGCCCTAACCCTATTGCCCTTATGGCAAGCCCCAACCCCTTTTTATCATATGGGTGCTAGAAGGTGGTGACTGCGGGTCTACATGTCCTGGGAATGACGTTAAACTCTATCTGAAGGTGAGGTTCCAGTTTTGGAGGTTTGGGGAATGTGGAGCACCCCTTCATCCCCATTGCTCCATGGTCCACTCTGACCCGGAGTGGTAGTACCTGTTAGGGTCCCATCTATGGGTTAAATAGAAAATTGTATTTATAAAAAAATTGTATTATCCATTAAGAATTGATTTATTTCAAAACTTTATCGGCATTAAATGACCCACTGAGGTTGATATGCCGTAAAACAAAACAAAACAAAAACCAAATGGATCCACATGCCTTTTATACCAATTAACAAATCATGTCTTTTTTGCCATTATGTATATTGTAATTCTATTATCTTTTTGTTTTTGTTATATTCTTGTTTTAAAATGAGTTATTGAGGTTCAATTTCTTAAGTAATTGCAGCAATTATGGCGTCTAAATCAGCACACTTACCACTGGGCTATGTCTGTGCAATTTTGTATTGAAAATAAAAGAAACATGCTAGATAAGAAATAACACCTTGAAATATCCTTTGATTAATTATACTCTTACTGCTCTGTGATATTGTCTTCAGTTTTGATGGGGACTTTGAACATGTTCCATGATATTTTGAAATGCTTTGTAATAAATAGATCACCTAAGCAGTGCTTGAATTATCTAATCTATCAGATCTATCAAAGTCCTTTTGGAAGTAGCTCATGATGTGCAACTCATGCTGTAGGCAGGTCCTTGTTTGTACCCCAATAACTCAGTGTGTTAAAAGACTAGGCTTGATATGATCTCATCTGAAAATCTTTAAAGTGAATTATGAATTCCATCATCAAACAAAAACATCTTTTTTAGTCTGCATGAGGTTATGTGTTTGAAGATACTGATTCATTTATATCTTTAAATTTAGAACAGACTAATGTTAGAAAAATAGGGGAAAACAAAAATGCATTTGCTTTTTTTGATTTTTTGGGTTTTTTTTTTTTTATTGGAAAGATGAGAGATAAAAATACTTTGGGAAAAATGGGGGGAGAGATAAAAGGTTGATATTTTCTGAAGTTCACTGTGAAGAAAATAAGAAAAATTAAAACGAAAGAAGTTGCACTCAACTAAGACAATAACCAAAAAAAAATAAATAAATAAATAAAAAAATAAAACCAGGTATGATTTTTTTTTCCCCACCCACAAAAATTTTTTTTTTTAAAGGAAGCTAAAATGACAAATCATTGACAGGAAGTTCAGTTAGGGTATTTAAAAAAAGAAAAAAAAGAAAAGAAAAAGAGAACACAAAACTGAATAAGACATTCTGTATGTACCTTTCTTCTCTTTCTCTCTCTCAATTTAAATTTTTTTTTCGGTGGGGGTGGGCCTGATTCTTTCCTCTTTCTGTTGTTACCATACTTTTCCTCATTTTCTCTTGTCTTTAATTTTATATTTTTATCCCTTAGCCATTCATTGACATCTATTTCTTCTTCCCTACCTTTCTGAAAAAAAAAAAAAAAAAAAAAAAAAAATTAAAAAAAATAACTCTAAAAAAGCTTGGTGCTTTCTAACCATTCAATCATTCCTTCCTTCATTCCTCCTTCTCACTTTTCTTTCCAAGTCCCTCCCACCACCACCACCGTCACACACAACTGTTTCTTCCGCCCAGAACTTTCAAATTCCATAATCTCAAAAGTTATGCAAATACAGATTTACAAATAGCTCAACTGCTTGCATAAATCAAATAAACATGGAACCAATTCTGGTAACCAATATTTTTATTTATTTGTTTTTTTGTTTTGTTTTTGGTTTTTGTTTTGTTTCTGTTTTTTTGCAACAATTCCTCAGCATTTTCATTTTAGCTGCAACTCATTAGAATATTGAAAGCAACCCAAAATACCAAAGTTTCCAATTGTCACATGGAGAAAGAGACAGAGAAAGAAGAACTGTTTTAACATTTCATAGCTGACCAATAACTTTCTAGATATTATTCTTAGTTTCTATAAAGCACCATTTTGTGTCAGACATGTTTGTCTTTATATATATATATATATATATATATATATATGTATGTATGTATGCATGTATATATATATATATATATAATATAATGGAGAATGAAAATAAAAACTTTTAGTATATAAAGGTGGTCAATGCTAAAATAGCAGAGCAGATTTATTTCATTAAATTTTGTAGATTATATAATATATATATATATATATATATATATATATAAAAGTAATTGGTAATTTGCTTGAAGCATTGTTAATTATGTTATTATATATTAATGATTTGAAGGCCAATACAATGCACATAAAAAATAAAAACAAAAAGATCTTTTTTTGTCTTATCGATTTCAAAGTAAACTTTATCTTCAGAGACGATTTTTTCGGAAATGGACGCATTTTTTTTGTCATTATATATATATGTATATGCATGCTGATAGGTACACATCCTGCGTCACGGATGCATAAAAATTTTAATGGACACAGAAAAATCGTATCCATGCATCCCAGTGTTTTCTTTTCTTCCCCCTACCATTTCTAGCTAACAGTAAATACATTTCAATATTTTCTTGGAAACTAATTACACTGTATGTGGTACAAGGTAGGAGTTAGACAGCTTTAATTGTTCATAAATAAAAACTCTAATTTATGAAGAAACTTGAGTTGAGACTCATCAAATTTCCTGGGGATCATTCAAATCAAATATATACATCCCAGGATGCACTAGATTAAAAAGCTATCAGCATCACTATATATATATATAAAGCACCTTATGTAGTTTAATGGTTAGCAAAGCTAGATTAGTATATCATTGTTAGTAAGTTTGATTCTCACTGGGTGCCTCCTACTTCTGACCTTAATTAATTCATCAAATTTTGAAATAAACTTTGACTCTGATCTATTTTAGAATGTTATTTTTAAGTTAGATTTGTGCATTTATTTTGCATGTATTCCATGCAATTTCCACATATTTGGTGTGTGGGTATATATATATATATATATATGGAGGTGCATGGGCTAGTGGTTAGAGGCATGGAAAATGGACTCGTCAGTTCGAGTTCAATTCCTAGATGAAGCTGTTGGCATTTCACATAGCGCTAAAATACCTTGGGGAAGGTATGAATCCATATATTCTCCCTCCAGCTATGGGTAAAATAATAGGGCAGACTGGGCTCTTTAACCTTGGGTAGGTAACCAGTCTAGGAGAGGGATAAATCTGAAATCAAAATTCCTGAGGTCAGTCGTTGATTGGGTTCGTGGCATTCCTTGATGCACCAATTCTTTCCTATCGACTGTGCCAAAAAGTGTGGAATGGTGCTACACAAGCCTTCACCACTATAAACAAATCACTGTGTTGGTTGTTCACTGGATGAACACTCATGTGTCGAAAATCGATGAGAGAGTCCATTTTTATTTATTTATTTATTTATTTTATATATATATATATATATATATATATATGGGTGTGTGTTAGGGTAGCATGTATATAAAATCAATGCCGCTTAGTTGCTGACAGTTTCATGCCTCTGTGATTCTCCAACCAAGCATTTGTTTTGAAATTCACATTGGTGAAAAAATGTCTGTAACCAAGCACTGCTGACTTCATGTCCACACTACTCAAACATAGATATACATTCTCTATCCACGATACTGAGCACTATTTACTGATAAATATGACACTATATTATAGTAATACTATAAAAAATATATATATATATACAGTGATGCTGATAGCTTTTTGATTTAGTGTGTCCTGGGACGCACATATTTGCTTTGAATGAGTTCCCGGTTTCCAAATAAAGCAGTCTAACTCCTACCTTGTAACATATCCTGTGTAATTCATTTCTAAGAAACTATTGAAATGTATTTACAGTTAGCTTGAAATGGTGGGGGAATAATAAAAAACACTGGAATGCACAGATACAATTTTACTGTGTCCTTTTAGACTTTTATGCAAAATAATCTCTAGTAAACAAATATAGCTTCAAGTAACTATTCTTAATACAATTCATTTATAGTTATATAGAATCAAGTATTCCTATTTAATACTAATAATTTGTACACAATTATATGGATTCAAGTAACATCTTATTATAATGGAGATTGTGTGTTTGTTTGTCTGTAACCGAAACTATATCACTACTCAAGTCACTATCCATTTAGTTATTATACATCACATTATCCATGAATCATTTTTATTCAAGCCTCAATTATTAATAAAATTGTTTTTTATTATTAATACTGTTGGCCGTATCTACGTACTAATAACATGCAATTGTATTCATATGTACAGCAAATAGCTGTTTACAGTGTGAACGGCAAGCCTAATTTGCATATTGATATTTAAAATTTGATTTTAATAAATATGTGCTTGGTATTGTTGATTTCTAATTATTTGATTTTATCTTAATGGATATGAGCAAAAATCTCGGAGATAAATCTTAAAAGAAATCAATTAACAAGATAAAATAACTGTCATTTTATTCTTTACTTCCTCTTATAACTAAATACTTAAATTAGAAAAAATAACAATGAAAGACAAGAGTGATGGAAGAGTAAGTTTCAGTTGTTCCATTTTTTATTATACTCCCTCTGTTTCAAATCTTTTATTATACTCCCTCTGTTTCAAATCTTTTTATCTGCATTCTTATTTAGTTTCATTAGCCTTTCTAATTTAATACAATATTTTATTACATTAAAACTTAAATACTTGCACCCAGAGGGTGCATATATTTGCTAGTATATATAAAAGAGAGAGAGAAAAGATGAAATCACTGCTTTGTGAAATGTGTCCCATTCAAGATAGTAAAGTCTTAAGAGATCAAAGATGAACAATCAGTTGACACAATGTTTACAATTACAATTCAATATGGTAATTCCAACATAGCACTCAGTGTTGCTAGTATAATATAATCTGACAAGGTGATAAGTACTATCACCTAAGATGGACGATGACTTTCATGGTCAAATTCTGAAACTCAAGAATTTGGTTCCATGAGGCACTTTAAGATTCTGAGAAAATTTAAACTTTCTAAATGTTCTAAATGACTTTCTACTTTAAAACACTTGTATATGTAAAAAAAAAAAAAAAAAAAAAAAAAAAAAAATTAAAGTCGTAGAGTTGGCCTAAAGTTGGTATCAGCCAGACAGCAAGGGTGTCTATCCCCTTTTCACTAGCACTAGACCAGGGAGATTGTTTTGACATCTGAGGTGGAGTGCCACACTTACCATCAGCTCCTCACTTTACCGCACAGAACCCTGTGCTACTCATACGCTGATTTGTTGAGGGCCAGTTTCGAAGCTGGAACCTTGTGGTTCCTAGTCAGATGCTCTAGCGACTGTGCGAAACTGGCCCTGATAAATTAATTAGGGCAGCTATATATATATACTTGCAGGTGCATGGTGTAATGGTTAGAATCATGTTATTTTTCTCTGAATGTTTGAGATGAGGCTTGAAGATTAGTATTATTAGTGTTATTCGGACTATTGTCCCCATCTTCATTGTCATTTGTACAATGTTTTGGCCGATATAGCTGGAATATTCTGGTTCTCCCGACTTTTCATGCGAAACGTTGTACAAATGACAATGAAGATGGGGACAATAGTCTGAATAACGCAGATAATACTAATGTTATGTTTTATTATCATTATTATTATTAGATTAGGAAATGATTGCATTATAATCTAAAATTTAGAAATGAATCAAATCTATTAATAATGGAGATTCGCTTCCGGTTTTTGTCTATAACTACGTCACTGTTTATACACTAATAATATCATAATAGAATAAATACACTCAAAATTTGAGCATGCAATGTAAGACAGTCCTCATTGGTTTTTTAAACAAGTTTTAATAAATACATACCTGGTATTATCTATCGATATAGAGTTTGTTTTATTTTAATATATATTTAAAGTTATCAGAACTAAGTTTCCATTTCAAACTTTATTTTTTACTCCTTTAATAAATTTGATGATTTTGCTTTACTTATGATACAAACTCTCTGATATTAAATTTTCAACTCCCATCCCCTCAGGCAATATTTATTTTACGTTGCCCAGAGGGCGTTTTTTTTATTTTGCTAGTTATAGTAACAAATAGACCATTAAGAATTGATATGCCATAAAATAACCAAAACCAACAATTACTGGATGCTTCACTCTTATGCCAAACTCAGGCAAAACCATAGAAAGTTTAGTAAATGTATATAATATATTTGCTTAGTAAACCTTTTCCCTCTGGCACCTTAACGTCAAGCAAGGCACAGAGAGGGTTAAGTGGAGAGGAGAGTAGCCTTGACAGCAAAGAAGCCATAAAGAGGGAGAAAAGACAGCAGAACCAGAAAGTATCACATTTTATGTGCATTCAGTGCACCAAAGACTGTCACTCAAGAATTGGTTGCAGAGTCACTTGCACCGATGCAGATAATTTTTTTTTTTACACTATGCCATCGTCCTTAGTGGACAGAAAGTTGCCAATAACAAAACCTTTTTCCCTATCCTTAATTATGATTGTGTTTCTTTCTAATATTTCTCTGTTAACCGATACTCAAATTATAACGGAGGATAATATCAAAAGTAAGCCCTGTAAGTATTCTATTAGTGTAGAACTTAAGGTTATCTTTGCTCATTGTTGACAATACTCAGGGTTACACCACTAGAGACTTAGAAATGTTTGAAAACTGCCTTAGTAAACCTTTTCCTCTATCTTTAATACTTTTTGTGTCTCTTCCTATTATTCCTATGTTAACTCTGATAAATAAGTTACAACATATATTTTGGGAAATAAAAAAAATCAGTTGATCTAGTATTATTTGGATTATTCAGAATATTGTCCTCATCTACATTGTTATCTGTACATTGTTTCAGCCGATGTGCCCTCCAGCCTTCTTCAGGTATTTCTTGTCAGACTCAGGAACCTTCTTGTTGTAATGGCTCCTGATTATGACAAGAAGGTTCCTAAGTTCGTAAATAAGGTTACAAGTCCGAGAAGGTTCCCAAGTCCAACAAGAAGTACCTGAAGAATTCCGGAGAATTTACACCACTAGAGACTTAGAAATGTTTGAAAACTATGTTAACTCTGATACATGAGTTACAACATATATTTTGGGAAATAAAAAAAATCAGTTAATCTAGTATTATTTCTTGTTGTAATAGCTCCGATTATGACAAGAAGGTTCCTAAGTCCAACAAGAAATACCTGAAGAATTCCGGAGAGCACATCAGCTGAAATGTTGTACAGATAACAATGAAGATGAAGACAATAGTCTGAATAATACAAATACTAATTATCCAGCCTAATCTCAAAAATCCCAAGAATTATTATTGATCTGTTAATTGATCTCTACAAAATTTTGTAAATTTTTTTTTTTTTCTCCTAGGATTAACAAGGTTAATCCTTTTAAATTCCACCTGTTGTCTTGTAAGACAGATTCGTAGATTGGCAGTAATTCTCTTTTGTTTAGAATGTATCAATTGATAAAACAGTGCCACTCTGAAAAAAAATAAATTGATAGAGAGACCTGAAAGATCACAAAATAGACATTCATCGATGGCAGCAACAACAACAATAAAAAAAAAAGAAAAGGAAGACCAAAACATTCATTTGTTCTTCTCACTCCTCCCAACCACCAGCTATGATAATTAATGAGCAAGTGTAATTTAAAAGGGAAAAAAAACTAATTCTCTTCTAAATATTGATAGCTTTCTTGATTGTTCTGTGTTTATAATAGAAAGAAATTGTCAACTGAATGGATACAACGAGAGAAAGAGGGAAGAAAAAAGAAAAAAATTGAATAATGGTTGTGAAAAAAAGAAAAAAGAAAAGATTTGTTTCTCGCTTGTTGTTTTGCCTGCAATACAAAAATTGGCAGATGACAATGTGTCTGCCTCGGACTTCATCAAGACAAAATAAATGAGTGGTGTCGTGGTGTACTTTAGCTGTCTAATTGTGTCAATTTCATCTGTATCTTTGTGCATGCACATACATGCATTTTTGTATATAAATTAGTAAGAAGGTGTGCTTATTATCTCTACACAGACTCAAAAATTTTACACTCACACACACACACACACACACACACATATATATATATATATATATACTAAGGTCTGATGATACATTTATAAATAAAATATTCATATAGGTTGTGTATCTCTATGCAAATGATTTAGGGTATATATGTATACATACAAACATATGTGTAGCTGCATCTCTGTGGAACTGATTATGTGTGTGTGTGTATATATGTATGTGTATGTATATGTAAATGTGTGCATATTTGTGTATATGTATGTGTGTATATGCATGTATGTGTGTGCATATATGTATGTGTGTGTGCATATGTGTGTGTGCATATATGTATGTGTGTATCTGTATGTATATATGTATGTATATGTGTGTATATGTAAATGTGTGTGCTATGTATATATGTGTGTATGCTGTATGTGTGTGTGCATATTTGTGTGTATGTATGTGTGTATATATATGTTTGTGTATGTATATATGTAAATGTGTGTGTGCATATGTGTATATGTATGTGTGTATATATATGTTTGTATATGTATATATGTAAATGTGTGTGTGCATATTTGTGTGTATGTATGTGTGTGTGTGTATGTATGTATATGTATATATGTAAATGTGTGTGTGCATATGTATGTATGTATGTATATATATATGTGTGTATATGTAAATGTGTGTGTGCATATATGTGTGTGTATATGTAAATGTGTGTGCATATTTGTGTATATGTGTGTATTGTAAATGTGTGTGTGCATATTTGTGTATATGTGTGTATATGTAAATGTGTGTGTATTTGTGTATATGTGTGTAATGTAAATGTGTGTGTGCATATTTGTGTATATGTGTGTATATGTAAATGTGTGTGTGCTGTGTGCATATGTATATATGTATGTATATATATATATATATGTAAATGTATATATATGTGTGTGTGTATAAGCATGTTTATGTATATAAGTGTGTGTATATAATTATATGTATGTGTATATATATGCATTTATATATGTGTGTGTATAAGCATGTTTATGTATATAAGTGTGTGTATATAATTATATGTGTGTATATATGCATTTGTATATATGTGTGTGTATAAGCGTGTTTATGTATATATAAATGTGTATATATTATATGTATGTATATATATGTGTGTATGTATATATGCACATACATATGTATATATATACATGTAATATATATATATATATATACACGCACACACCCTCTAAATGGTTTTATATATAAATATGTTTATATCTCTTTGTTTGTATATATGGGTTAATAAAAGATGAAGAGCAAATTGTGAATTGATTTGTCTTTGCACACACAGAGGCTATTAATTTGATGTCTGACTGTCATCATTAACCGATGACACTTATTCAAACTAAATTGCAATCACAATAGCTGGACATTATTTCTACTTTTGAGGTGTTCACCAAGATAATTGATGACACTCAATGTCTCTGCCACTTCGACATACACGATGAACGGTAATTAACTACCTTAGGGGTTTTCTTACACTTGGAATCACCAGAAATGCTTAATTGAATAATAGACTCTTGTAATTGGTCTCTTTGTAGTTGGCACATCTTGGCCTTTCATTGTTATCATCTAGCTATTATTATTGGGTGGGCATTTTTTTTCTTCTTCTCTTCTTCTTCTTCTTTATATATATATATATATATATATATATATATATATGTCTGTGTTTTGTACTGTTATTGGTCTAACATTAGACCCATTCAAACCTTTTCAAAACACACATTATTCTGATTGACAACCATTGATTAAAGAAAATTTCTCTTCGGCCCTGTTTACTTTCTATTTTCACCATTCTCATATTTTCGGTGTCCTTAGACACCAGAAAAACAAAAGGTGTAGTCATATAAATTCAAAAAGATCATATCCCTTGGTTAATTAAAACATTAGGGGTGATGTATCTTATAAACAGTTCTAGGTCATTACAAACCTTTTTTTTTGTTAAATTTGTTCATAATGCACAATAGTGTGCAAGAGATAATATCATTAGATTACATATAAAAAGCATTAAATTTCATAGAAATAGCCAAATTGTTTACTTTCTCTTTTCACCATTCTTATATTTTCAGTGTCCTTAGACACCAGAAAAACAAAAAGTGTAGTCATATAAATTCAAAAAGATCATATCCCATGGTTTATTAAAACATTGGGGTTATGTATCTTATGAACACTTCTGTTTTTTTTACAATCCTGTGTTTTTTTTTGTTCTTTTAAATTTTTGATTGTAATGCAAAATAGCGCATAAGAGATAGTATCATTACACTAGAAAATATATGCTCCCTACGGGTGTAAGTTTTCAAGTTTTAATCTAATAAAATATTATATTAAATTAGAAAGGCTCATGAAACTAAATAAGAATGCAGATAAAAAGATTTGAAACAGAAAAAGAAAAAAAGAACTGAAACTTACTCTTCCATCACTCCGGTCTTTCATTGCTAAATGAAAATAAACTTTGACAAACAAAAGTTTGTGAGCCTTTGTTTTTTGTCAGTGAGTTGCAGCTTCTATTTTTTTATATATATATATATATATATATATATATATATATATATATATATAATGTATTTGCTATATTTATAAATAAAGAGTGTTCAATATTGGTGATAAGGTATATATGTTGAAGTTAGGATAGCATAGATGTTGTCAAAGTTACTTGGTGATTGTCAGTTTCTAGTCTCTGTGATCATTAGGCTATATATCTATATAGTCTATATATATATATATATATATATATATATATATAAGGTGTCATCAAAAAAGTATTGAGATTGAAGCTGTATTTACCAAGATAGAAATGAAGAAGGAATAGAACATTACTTTTATTCAGAATACAAGGTGGGTTAAAAAAGAGCAAAGTTTAAAGCTGTATTTAGCCGGATAGAAAGGAAGAATGAATGGAAATTTTTTTTTTGTTTTGTCTTTTTTCTTCAGAATACAAGGTGTCGAAAAGTGCAAAAAAACCTTGACACTTTTTTTGACACACCTTGTGTGTGTGTGTTGTGTGTGTGTATGTATATATATATATATATATATATATATATATATATACACACACACTCAGAATGAAAGTAATTTTTTTAACTTACTATGTCTTGACTATCAATCAGGTTTTGATTAACAAATTGATATAAATTTAATGCATTTAGGTAAACAATAAAATACTTGGAACTTTTCTTATCTACATAGACTTTATTCCAGAATTAGGAGATTTACTGGTGTCTGATTATTCAATTCTATAGAGAACATTAAAAAAAAGATGTCTTCATTATTTCTCACTTGTTGTCAAAGTTAAATATTAGCTGAGGAAATAGCATCACCTTTGTGTATAACAGAGGAAGATTTTTTTTAGAAATGGTTTATCAAAAATTGTCCTATGCACTCAAATAAAGTCTCTTAGGGATTTTTTTTCAAAACACTATCAACTATCAGCATTGAAATTGTAAGATTACGATATTCATAGAATAGAATTTGATGGGGCATAAAATTAGTAATAATTTATTATTCATTGTGTTTATATACAATAAATAATCAAAATAGATTCCCCTCCTATTGTCAGGGTTTAGTATATATTGACTGTATCCCCTGTAGAGGTCTTAGACCTCCCACACTAAAAAGGGATGTTATGGGTATTGCATTTAGCGGTGAGCCTGGAGTACTTCTTCACTGCCATTACTCCCAGGTCCACTCTGACCTACAGTGGTAATACTTATTTGGGTCCCATCTGTGGATCAAATAGATCTTTTCTGCAAAAAAGGAAAGAAAAATATAGATATGAAGATACAATGAATGCAATTCCCTAACCTCTATATGGATTGACTTGCGATTAAATTCAATCAATGAAAATAAATTATATAAACCATGTCATTTTTTTTTTTTTTTTTTTTTTCCATGACTCAAATCTTTGCATTTATGAATAATTACTCAACAGAAATTATCAGCAGGTTGAATTTCTGAGATGGAATATTATTAGTGTTCATAGTTTAGCTTCATGAATGAAGAATAAGGGGGTGGTTCACGTTGACTGCAGACATGTTTGTGGCTTATAAAGAATGAGATGCACAAAGTTTTCTGGTTCTTTGAGGTAAAAAACGAATCATCAAATCTTGGCCAGGAGACCAGACCAAGTGTTGATTAACCAGAAGAAAAAAACTTGGATTTTACCAATACCAACACAATCGGAATACAAATTCATAGTTACAGAGGAAATTGAGAGCTTGTTAAAAAGAATGTGATGGAAGGCCCACTTCACCTTCAACACCCTTGATAATATATAATTTTTAAAAAATATTTTCATTTCTCTTAAGAAGGATAAGATGTCATCCATGTTCGTATTCTCAAACAGATCCCTCAAATATTGGCCAGGAGACCAGACCTAGTGTTGATTAACCAGAAGAAGAGAACTTGGATTTTACCAATACCAACACAATCGGAATACAAATTCATAGTTACAGAGGAAATTCAGAGCTTGTTAAAAAGAACGTGATGGAAGGCCCACTTCGCCTTCAACACCCTTGATAATTTATAATTTTTTTTAATATATTTTTATTTCTCTTAAGAAGGATAAGATGTCATCCATGTTCGTATTCTCAAACAGATCCCTCGTATTATTTGCATTGAAATATTTCTTTCTGAGTGAAGTGAAAACACCACACTACAATGATTGAGAAATTATCAATTGTTGATTACATAAAAATATAATTTAAAAGGATTTTTTGTTTTGTTTTTAAATAGATTTAATATTTGAAATAAAGTTATAGAAATGAAACCACGGATTTCTTGGTATGAAATTTGATGCTGTGACCATTGAACTATACCTTGTTTAAAACTTTGGTTTAAAGATAATAGTTTGCAAAACTGTTACTCTTGTAATAAACAACACTTTGAAGAGTTCATTTCTTGTAACTACTAAAACAAAAACGAACAAAAAATGCTTTATAAAATCTTGGTAAAGTTTTCTTATGATTGGATCTTCTTAGTTGGTTGTTTTTAAGAACAAAGAAAAATAACCGTTCTGCTTAAAAACCTGCTGAAAACTGCAAATAATAAAAGTTGATCGGACATTACTTCGATATGCTCTCGGCTTTCTCTGTTTTAACACTTGTGCATTGAGAGTCGAATTAATGATGCACAGCTATTTATAATCACAATTTTCTGATGTTAGAAATTTCCGTGTTCCTCATTCTTCGCTGGCTGCACTTGTTACTTGTTTGCCTATCCAGTTTAACATCAACTGCATTGTTCTTGTGAATGGTGTGCAAATTTTAAACAACTAACTAAACACGCTTCATTTCACTTAGGTAAGCATTTGCCGTGTCTGGCAATAGATGTTTTTACAAAACTCTAATAGGTTCAATACTAAAAGGTCACTCTTCATAAACAATTGAACTAGAGCCTTATTTATCTTTTCCTCTTAGATTTTTTTTTTTTTTTGTTCTCTCTATCTCTTTTGTTCTGGTAAACCAGTTCTTTTCATCCCCTTGTTCTTACTTAGCTGTGCATTTGCAAATTCCTGGGGTCAGCAGAGCTTCAGATTTATTTCGGAAATATAAAGTACTGGTTCATTTCTTCAAGTCTGACCAACTTAGGGAATAACATATTTTTTGCGGTTTTATTATGTGAAATTACCCGTCAGATTTTCCACACAGTTCTTTATCCTTTCTTTTTTGCTGCCATTAATATCTTTTTAGCAATTATTGCTTTAGTTCAGAACAATGTATTTCCTGCTGTATTTTAACACCTTTGGCCTTCCATAGTTGCACACTACATTGATTCATATCATCTCATTGTTCTTGCGCTTAATGTCTTGCTTATTGTTTTCAGTTTCCACTCAATCCTTATGGATTACGATAGCATCCAATGTTTTATGTTCTTTGATTAATTTAAAACTCTAATCTCTTTTGTTAGTTTTATTTGGAAAACATTGTTGGCTTAGCAGATTTTTTGTATCAGTTGAATGAACATGGAAACATAGATTGGCTTTAAAAGCTCTCCTTCCAGAACCAAACTGCAAAATATGATCTTTTCTTTCTTGTTAATTTCTTACCTGTATTTTGTATTCTTTTTTACTTTTTTTTATCATGATAATTTTTTTTATTGGTTTGTTTATGAATAAACTTCAGTTTAAGGAAATATTTTGGAACTCTTAAAATTTTATATAACTTTCAAAGAAAAAAAAAAAACTTAAATCGTCATCCCGTTATATTTTTATTTTAACCAGAAACTCAAAATATAAATTTTAGACTTATCAGACATGTTTTACAAAAAAAAAAATCTTAGGAATTTATTAAAAAAATGTTAAAATTTTAGGCATTTATAAAATCCTTGTATGAGTATATATGGTTGCACCTACAAAAGCATTCAGTATGGTTATACAGTGCAATTTCGATGATCCCAAATAGAATCATCTCTTAGTTACCAGTCATTTGGATTACCTTACATTTATATATATATATATATATATATGGGATCAGTTTGGGTTAATACTTCCCCTGCCAAGTCAGGAAAATGATAAAATGAAATATTTATTCAGAGTATTCATTGATTTTTTTAGGAGGTCTTCAGGTATTTCTTGTCAAACTCTGGAACATTCATGTCACTTTGAAGTGTTGTGTAGTAAACACAGTAAAGATGAGGATAATAGTCTAAAAAAATCAAATGATACAAATTATCAAGCCTTATCTAAAGAAATTGAGACAAATAAAACCTCCTTTTTAAATATGCATAATTATCTTAAACAATAAATTTTTCTCAAAGCAGTTAGAGTCCAGGTGATGCAGCTGTATGGTAGCACTGATATGGTTGTGGCTTGGAAGAATTCTTGCTTTATCTTATCAGAGAGATCAGATTTCTCTATGATGGAATATCTATCTTAAGCAGTTCATGCCTTTCCTATGTGTATATTGACATAGCTTTCTGTTGATGAGATATTACTATCAAAGTATGATAATAAACTTGAATAAATATCAACTCTATATCCTTTATTGTTAAATAGTTGCCATCTGACAACATATATGTAATAATAAGAATAAATAAGAATAAGTATAATTTTGATTTAGAGTGTTTGAAAGAAAAATTTAACTTATTTCTTAAGATTTTTAACCAATCTTCAGTATACACAGAGTGGTAGTATGTCCATCTATTGATTAAATAGAAAAAATGACTTTTAAAAAATGTGTGTGAAAGAATTTTCAATACCCATCAAGAATGGACAAAATAAAATGTCTTTGGCATAAAATAACCCAACAAGTTTTTACATGCCTGTTAAGGTGCCATCTATTGGTTAAATAGAAAAAATTAGTATTAAAAAATGTCCAAAAAAAGAAATTGAGTTTAAAAAAAAAAATTTTCAATACCCATCAAGAATGAATAAAACAAAATGTCTTTGGCATAAAATAACCGAGCAAGGGTTGACATGCCATAGAATCCAATCATGGTGAAGTTCCAATTCTGGAGCGTGGAGTACTCCTTCACCACCATTGCTCCCTGGTCCATTCTGACTTGGAGTGGTAGTACCTATGGGTTAATAGAAAAAAAAAATTGTTTATAAAGATTGTTTAAAAAAAACATTCTACCAAACTATCGCTTATAACAAACTTGAACTTTACCCTATAAACTTATCCATTAAACTGATTTCCAATCCACTTAGCAACAAACAACTGCAAATAACCTACGTTATTTTTCTTCCCCTACCATTTCCAGCTAACTGTAAACACTTTTCAATATTTTCTTGGAAACGAATTAGACTGTATGGGATACAAGGTAGGAGTTAGACAGCTTTAGTTGTTCATTAATAAAAACACTATAAATTATTAAGAAACGTTAGTTGGGACCAATAAAATTTCCTAGGGACTTATTCAAATCAAATACATGCATCCCAGGATGCACTAAATTAAAAAGCTATCAGCATTACTGACCGCCCTGTCGGTGGGTTGTTAGACTGCACCTCTTCAGAGGGGTATGACTCCCCCAATGGGTCCACCTGTTGGCTGTGGATTGTGACCCGTGATGCTTAGAACCCAGGTGGATGACTTACTACAATACACCACTTTGGCCCTATCTTGGGCTAGACGGGGGTCAGAAAGGCCCCCTCCGATCAAGTTGGCTGGTCACGTCAAGCCCTAGCACCTATATGATTTTCCCAACCCTATTACCCTTATGGCAAGCAGAGAGGCCCCCTCTGATCAATATGCTGGTCATGTCAAGCCCTAGCAACTATATGATTGCCCCAACCTATTGCTCTTATGGCAAGCCCCAATCCATTTTTATCATATGGGTGCTAGAACGCGGTGGCTGAGGGTCTACATGTCCTGGGAATGACGTTAAACTCTATCTGATGGTGAGGTTCCAGTTTTGGATGTTTGGGGAATGTGGAGCACCTTCATCACCATTGCTCCCTGATCCACTCTGACCCGGAGTGGTAGTACCTGTTAGGGTTAAATAGAAAAACATGAGTTGATAAACAAAATTTGTTATCCATTAAGAATGAATTTATTTCAAAACTTTGTCGACATTAAATGACCTACTGAGGTTGATATGCCGTAAAACAAACCCAAACCAGTATTACTGATTATGTCTAAACTTCAATGACCCCTTGGTCACCTGACTTTGTCTCATCCAATAAAAGTCAAGCTTTCAAATTATCTTGGTGTCATCACCTGTTATTTAAACTTATTTTACCCAACGGTTTTCAGCAAATGCTTTAAATCTTTTTAAGCCAATTGCACTACATGCCAAAAAAAGATTCAGCCATTATTTAAGGGGCCAGTTTAGTTCAGTCAGTAGAGCGCCACCTTGGAATCACAAGGTTCAATCACATGTGGTTCAAAGTTTACTGACCTGAAAAAATATAAAAGTTTTTAAATAAAATAACTGGTGCATTATATGTTTTATGCATTAATGTATCAACACTGAAAATTTTATTAAATTCAGTTAATTCCTTGATTTTTAGTATTTTTTTTCTTCCGGAAGGGTGACATACGATGGTGGAATTTATGTCTGTTAAGTAGGACTTAACCATTTATCTTTACATAAAATTCAATTAGAATGAAAATTATTTCATTATGATCAATCGGCTGGTCATGTCAAGCCCTAGCACTTATATGATTGCCCTTATGGCAAGTCCCAACCTTTTTTATCATATTCGAGTGTGAGATAAAAGTTGGTACACAAGTTGCTTATACAAGTGTATTTTTGTTGGTAGTGTCATGGATGTATTTTATATCTGATTCATAATTTTCAGTATATTTTTATTTCTCTTAAGATAAAATATCTATGTTAGTATTCTCAAATGGATCCCTCATATTATTTGTATTGAAATATTCCTTTCTGATTGGAGAAAAAAAAACATGGGTTGACATTATCAATTAGAGTAAAATGATTTCTGAAAAATGTTCGTTCTTGCCTTGTGCCATTTAGAGTTTTTAGTAATTACACAAGGCCACTTCTTTTTCACATGAGATTCTTTATTTTCTCCTAAAGTCACAACTGCTGAGATCAACAGCCTATGTCTCACTCTGTCAACACATCGTACTAGACTCCCTCCACACTCTCACCCCTCACTCTTCCTCTCTCCTCTTTGCCATATTTTTGGTCTCGTCCAATAAGAAAATACCATGTGACTTATAATGATTCATCCTTAAACTTTTCCATTCTAATCTACATATAATTCTTATTTTCCTTTTTAAAAACTTTTCCGTGCTAATTTACAAGTCCCTTTTACTTTCCTGGCCCTCCCCTACTGTATTATGTATCAATAGCCTTCAAAACCAACCAAAAAACCATATATATTTCTGATTTTGTAAAGGAGAACAACCCTGCCAAATGAAAGATAATTTTCAGCTAAAGGATCTTTAAAAAAAAATGTTCGTTTTTTTTTTTTCACTCTGCAGGATCAAAATACCAATTGGCTAAAAAAGATGCAGGGAAGTTTATGTTCATGCCTTTTTCAGATAAAATTATGACAATGTTAACTATAGCTTTTTAGTTTTCCTTGGCTCTTTTTATTGGTGTACTGTTCACTGATTCATCAAAACTGATTGTTCAAAAATGGGATAAAGTTTATGGGGGAAAAAATACCACCAACAACAAAAAAAAATAAATAAATAAAACCCCTGAATTAAATGATATAAAAATCTAAATATTGATATGGACTCTACTTCAGTATCACCAAAGCCTACATAGCTGGAATTGTTGGTGGGGAGAGGGTTTGTCTACTTAGAAGAGGATTTTCAATTCTTTTTACAAAACTCTGTTCATGACCTCTGGCGCTGCCATGAAATATATACATCTCTCTTGGCCCATGAGGTTAGACCACTATAAAGTAAATTTAATATTGTTTTAATTTCAATGTGAAAGTAATACAAAGTTGTGGTTTGTAAGAATTCCTAAGTTTCCTTGTGTTGGGTTTGGACAAATGAGGAGATGATGTTGGTGGGGGTGGGTGGGGGCTGAATTATGGTTTCAGGAAAGAATCCTACAAGAAACAGGTAAGATTATAGACAGCTAAAGCTGATAATAAGGTTTCTACATTAAACTAACTTAACTCTATCTTCTCCTCCTCCTCTTCTTTTCTCCATCCATAGCCCATTCAGGTATATTCACTTCTTTTACCTGCACACCTTCCAAAGGCTTAGCTGTGAGGAAAAGGAGTAATTAAAATATTTCCAGTAATTAGTTTTATTTATTTGTTTTAGCTTTTCATCGTTTACCCTCAACTTGGACAATTTCTAGCCTCATTGTCCTGCAGCCCGAATAGTGGAACTCTCTAAGAAAGGAAACATTATCCCAATACCAAGGATATTGAAGATAATAGCTCTCTCTTATCCCTTGCTAAAGCTTCCTCCTTTAAGGTTTTTCTGACCAATTCCAGATGATTTGTTCTCCAAGAGATTGAGAAAGAAATAGTTGGTTCTTTCAAACGCCAACAGATCAACTCGTCAAATAGCTGCTAACTGACCGGTCAGCTTTTCGTGCCGTTTTGTTTCTCTTCACTGGTGCCTTGCTCATCCTCCTGGCTATTGGATGTGTGCCATAATAAATCAACTTTTCTCTTTTCTCATGAATGAAGAGTTAATTTTGATCAGTTAGTCATTTTCACTGCATTCTGCCTTCTCATCTAATTGAATTTTCATTTAGAACTTTTGTATAAAACTAAAATTTAGATGTTTTTATATAAAACTAGAATTTAGTTGTTTTTATATAAAACTAGAATTTAGATGTTTTTATATAAAACTAGGATTTAGTTGTTTTTATATAAAACTAGAATTTAGTTATTTTTATATAAAACTAGAATTTAGATGTTTTTTAATAAACTAAATTTTTTAGTTGTTTTTATATAAAACTAAATTTAGTTGTTTTTTATATAAAACTAGAATTTAGTTGTTTTTATATAAACTAGAATTTAGTTGTTTTTTATATAAAACTAAAATTTAGTTGTTTTTATATAAAACTAAATTTAGATGTTTTTATATAAAACTAGAATTTAGTTGTTTTATATAAAACTAAAATTTAGTTGTTTTATATAAAACTAAATTTAGATGCTTTTATATAAAACTAAAATTTAGTTGTTTTATATAAAACTAAAATTTAGTTGTTTTTATATAAAACTAAATTTAGTTGTTTTTATATAAAACTAAAATTTAGTTGTTTTTATATAAACTAAAATTTAGTTGTTTTTATATAAACTAAAATTTAGATGTTTTTATATAAAACTAAAATTTAGATTTTATATTAAAACTAAAATTTAGATGTTTTTATATAAAACTAAAATTTAGATGTTTTTATATAAAACTAAAATTTTTTAATATGAAATCAACATTTAGATTTTAATTTTAGTTTTTTTTAATATAAAATCAACATTTAGATGTTTTTTTAAATATAAATCAACATTTAGATTTTTTAAATATAAAATCAACATTTAGATGTTTTTTTTAATATAAAATCAACATTTAGATGTAAATCAACATTTAGATGTTTTTTTTTAATATAAAATCAACATTTAGATGTTTCTTTTTAAATATAAAATCAACATTTAGATTTTTTAATATAAAATCAACATTTAGATGTTTCTTTTTAAATATAAAATCAACATTTAGATGTTTCTTTTTAAATATAAAATCAACATTTGATGTTCTTTTTAAATATAAAATCAACATTTAGATTTTTTTAATATATAAAATCAACATTTAGATGTTTTTTTTTAAATACAAAATCAACATTTAGATGTTTTTTTAATATAAAATCAACATTTAGATCTTTATTGTATAAAACTAAAATTTTTAAAGTTTGTAACTTCCTCTTATTAAAACTCATTCTTTTTACTTTCAGTTGGACATTATGCATAACTAGACATAATGAAAATACAAAATAGCTCAACAAGATGCAGCAAAGTTTATGATCATGCCTCTTTTAGATAAAAGCCATATCAGCAGAGCTTAGAAAATTCTGACTGTATTCCTTATTTGTAGATGTCTAAAACTCTCCC
>CM042161.1:63119772-63137272 GCA_023376005.1 Doryteuthis pealeii | reverse complement strand
AGATTTTTTTGTGCATTTCCATAGCGAGATTTTTTTTTGGTGCATTTCAATAGCGATAAGGTTTTCTATAGCAAAATGTTTTTATTGCATTTCTATAGCAATTTTTTCAAATGCATTTTCTATAGCAAATTGTTTTTCAATTCATTTCTATAACAAGATTTTTCCATTGCAAAATATTTTTCATAGGAAAATATCTTTCAAATTGTAAATATAATACATTCAATAACTCCATTCTATTCATAATTGTTGTAATAATTGTTGATTACTGGAAGTTTTTTTTTTTTTTTTTTTTAATTTTATTTTTGATGCATTTTGATAGTAAAATGTTTTTGAATACATTCCCATAGCAAAATATCTTTAATATCTATAGTAAAATTTTTAAAATGCATTCTGATGGAAAATGTTTTACGTGGATTTCCATAGCAGAATGCTTTTTTATGTATTTCCATAGGCAAATGCTTTTCCATGCATTTCCATAGCAAAATTTTTCATTTTGTTTAGAGAGCAAATTGTTTTTAAATAACTTTTCCTTAGCAAAATGTTTTTCAATGTATTCTTCATAGCAAAAATATCTTTCAATTCATTTCTATAGTAAATATAATACATAAAATATTTTATTCATTAATTGTATTAATTTTTGATTACTAATGATATTCTTGATTTAAAAAAAATTTTTATTTTAATAGTAAATGTTTATCATTCTATTATCTCAACTGGATTAATTCCTGGCCACTAACATTTCCTTTTTTTTATTTTGTCCTGTTGGCTGGGACTGTAGTAATAGGCCAAACAGCCGGTTTAATACATTTCTATAGCGAGATGTTTTTTTGGTGCATTTCAATAGTGAGATGTTTTTTTGGTGCATTTCCATAGCGAGATGTTTTTTTTTGGTGCATTTCCATAGCGAGATGGTTTTCTTTGGTGCATTTCCATAGCAAGATGGTTTTTTGGTGCATTTCCATAGCGAGATGGTTTTCTTTGGTGCATTTCCATAGCGAGATGGTTTTATTTGGTGCATTTCCATAGATGGTTTTCTTTGTGCATTTCCATAGCAATAAGGTTTTCTATAGCAAAATGTTTTGCATTTCAGTAGAGTATCCACCTGGGAACTACAAGGTTCCTGCAGTAAAGTGAGGAGTTTATGGTAGGTGTGACACTCCACCTCAGAAGCTAAAAAAAACTTCCTTGGTCTATCATTAGTGAAAAGGGGATAGACTCACTTGCTGTCTGCCTGATATTGACTTTAGGTCACACCAATAACTTTTTACTTACACCTCTGCAGAGGGTTAAGACACTCCCTACCCCATGGAGGCCACCTATTGGCTCTGCATAGGGACCCATTATTCTTAATGGTTAAGCAGTCCATGACCTAAGTGGTCTTGTGACTTGCAACACTCCACTTAGACCCTTACTTAGGCGGTTGCAGAGGCCTGAACTGATTGACTAGTCACATCAAGCCCTAGCGCCTATATGTTTAGTCCTGACCATATTTTTCAAATTGCTTTTATGGCAAACCCCCAAACCTTTTTGTCCAGTAGGTGCTATGAGGTGGTGGCTGAGGGTCAACCACTAATTTAGTTAATGAAAAATCTTAGATAAAAAATATTTCTACCAATTTAGTTTCATTGGTATGACGCAAAACTATATGTAGTGGTGAGGTTCCAATTCTGGAGCTCTGTGGGAATGTGGAGTACCCCTTTTGCCATTACTCCCAGGTCCACTCTTTTAGGATCCCATCTATGAGTCAAATAGATCTACTTGCAAGTTTATGTAAATTATTTCTCCCAGTTTATCAATACACATGAAGTTAATGAAAAATCTAACATAAAAATTATTTCTACCAATTCAGTGTCCTGGGTATGGCACTAAACTGAATCTAATGGTGAGGTTCCAATTTAGGAGCTCTAGGGAGTGAGGAGTACATTTTCATTGCTATTACTCCCAGGTCCTCTCTGACTTGGAATAGTAGTGCCTGTTAGGGTTCCATCTATAGTTCAAATAGATCTGTTTGCAAGTAAATAAAAATCATTTATACACATGAAGTTAATAGTAAATCTAAAATGAAATTTATTTCTATGAATTTATTAATACACATCTTATTATAATGGAGATTGTGTGTTCTTCTGTCTGTAACCGAAACTAAATCACTACTCAAGTCACAATTCCCTTAGTGATTGACGTCACATTCACCATGAATTTATCCTTATTTTAACCTCAATTATTATTAAAATTGTTTTACATTATTTATACTGCTAACCATATCTACATACTAATAACATGCAATTGTATTTATATATACAACAAAATAGCGGTTTACAGTGTGAACGGGAAGGCTAATTTGCATATTGATATTAAAAATGTAATTTTAATAAATATATGCTTAGTATTATTGGTTTCTAACTGTTTGGCTTTATTTTAATGAATATAAGCAAAAATCTCTTCAATGAATCTTAAATGAAATTCATTAACAAGAAAAAATAACTGTCATTTTATTCTTTACTTCCTCTTTTAACTAAATACTTAAATTAGAAAAAATAACAATGAAAGACGAGAGTGATGGAAGAGTAAATTTCAGTTGTTCTATTTTTCGATTATACCCTCCCCTGTTTCAAATATTTTCATCTGCTTTCTTATTTAGTTTCATTAGCATTTCTAATTTGATACAATATTTTATTACATTAAAACTTAAATACTTGCACCCGGATGGTGCATATATTTACTAGTGATATTAATGAACAAAACTAACAAATCATTTCTGCTAATATTTTGATACACACAAATTATTTCTAGTTGTTCATAAAACCAAACAGATCCATTTGAACTATAGATGGAACCCTAACAAAAATATTTAGCTACAAAATACTTGCTTACAGATCATATATGCAAAAAAAAAAAAAGAAATGATTTGGCATTAAATAACACATAAGGGTTGATATACCATTAAACAAAATAACTAAATAACCAAAACTGTACAATATATAATTGAAAGCTAAAATTTTCGAGTATATATTTCAGGTAAACGTTACCAAATTTTTTCTTTGATCATAAATTTCCCCCTAAAACCAGAAATATTTAGTTAGGGTAGACAATTAGTGAAGCTAGGAAATTACGGCAGTAGCAAGAAAATCAGTGGGTAGGGATGAAAAAATCTTGTCATATATATATATATATATATATATAATCCAAAAGTCCAGAGAAGAAATCTTCCTTACGACACGAGTTTTATTTTAAAAAAACTGTCGCAGTTTGAGAGCTCAATGTGTGCTCTTAATGTTAGAGTCACAGAGAAAATATATAAGTAAAGAAATAACAAAAGACTTAGTGATTTAGCATTATAGTCTATTTCAGGGAGCTTAGAGAAAGTGTCTAACTCTCCCTACTCATCAGATGCAATGATCAGTCGGAGAGTTAGACACTTTGTCTAAGCTCCCTGAAATAGACTATAAAGCTAAATCTCTAAGTCTTTTGTTATTTCTTTACTTATATATATATATAATCAGGTTAAAATGCAGTTGGTACTATAATACTCAGATATTTACTGTTATATTTTTCATTTCTGCTCATATTCATGTACAGATGAAAGTAAATATGTATTTTTTCAATACAACTTTGTGTTGTATCATTGAGGTATTAAAATATACACAGAGAAATAGTGTGCCTAAGATATATTTTTATTCAGCACTTGTATCTGGTACTAACAGATACTTATTACATAAAACCAAGAAGTAGAACAATTCACAAAGACAAACTTACAAGAATGAGGAGGGTCAAATGTGTGTAGTCAAACGCAGTGATTTTGTCTGAATAAAATTTTTCCCTCTCTATCTGCTATGTTGACTATTATAGGCTATGAGCCAGTCCATCCTGTAGGGGTGTTAACTCCCTACAACACTTTGATAGCACATCCTATAAACAGTTAATCTATTTACCATAATTAGCCATATATAACATGTATTTGTGTATAATAATACCCAACTCTAACTAACCGACTGCACCTTTGGGGGTAAGACTCCCCCAATGGGGCCACCTGTTGGCCATGGGTGGCGACCCGTGATGCTTAAGGATAGAGCCCAGGTGGATGAGCAGTTCATGACATGCAATACTCCACTTTGGCTCTATCTTGGGCTAGACGGGCGGTCAGAGAGGCCCCCTCCGATCAATCGGCTGGTCACATCAAGCCCTAGCATCTATATGATTTTCCCAACCCTATTGCCCTTATGGCAAGCCCCAACCCCTTTTTATCATATGGGTGCTAGGCAGTGGCTGCGGGTCTACATGTCCTGGGGAATGTGGAGCACCCCTTCATCACCATTGCTCCCTGGTCCACTCTGACCCGGAGTGGTAGTACCTGTTAGGGTCCCATCTATGGGTTAAATAGAAAAATGTATTTATAACAAAATTGTATTATCCATTAAGAATTAATTTATTTAAAAACTTTATTGGCATTAAATGACCCACTGAGGTTGATATGCCGTAAAACAAAGCAAACAAACAAACCAACTCTAACTAATAGTGACAGTCTATAAGTAGGAACACTCATTAAGATGTCCGTAAAATTTTCTGTTTGAATTATTTTAAAGTTATTTTCATGTTTTCTATATATTTTTAAATTCTAACAATTTTAGAAGATACTGTAATTAGTCTTTTTTAATAAGCACCCCAAACTTCAGCTATGAAATTCTGGGGAAAAAACATTTCCTGTGCATTGACTTTGGGGAATCTATAGCAGCTAGATTTATACTAAGTTTAACATTTTTGTTTTACTTTTTATCAAGTTTGTTTCAACTAAAATTAGGAATTTATATAGTTTATGTTTTGAAAAATAAAATTTACGCACGCACACACACACACTACTTAGACCTACCTTAACCCCCCCCCCCCCCCAAAAAAAGGATAGACCAAATCTGGAATGATACTAAGACATTGTTGCACACACACACATACACACACACACACACAACACACATAAACATACACACATGTAGAGAATTTGGAAGAAGATATCACCAGAACAGAATGGACAAATCTTCTGACGAAGGGATCTTTATCCCAAAATATTAAGAATAAATCAAAAGTAAATGAACAACATCAGAGTAATCTCATTTTTCTTTACACTTGCATTGTGATAGCCTTCAAAATGAACCATCAAACCAATATAAATATGATACTCCTTACAAATTATAAAACTCTTATATATATATATATATATATATATATATAAAACTTAAAATGTGATTATGTATTTATATTTGTTGGACACACACACACACACACAAATAATTCAAGAAAGATATTACCAAGTATACAACAGAATGAACAGATTCTAGCCACAAGTTAACAGCTCCAGGACTTCAGCTTTCAGAAATCTTCTGAAAAATAGATCTTTATCCCAAAATATTACAAGAATAAATCAAAGGTAAATGAACAACATCATAGTTACTGCATTTTTCTTTATACTTGCATTGTGATAGCCTTCAAAACCAATCACCAAACCAATATAAATACAATGCTTCAAGCAAATTAGAAAACTCTTTTAAAATTTGCACAGTATTTAGAGCAAGGTTATGTTCACACAAAATGTAACAAATTTTTGCAATAGAAGAAACAAATTATAAACAAACATGCATTCCAGTGGCTATTGCTACACATTAATCAGTTTGGACTATAGATATAACTTTTGTCATCAATAGATCATAGACACAGTCAACAGTACTTGGTGACTGTCAGTTTCTTACCTAAGACAAAGATATATATATATGTGTGTGTGTGTGTGTGTGAAAAGAAATGGAAGTGAATCTGACTGTATGTAGTATAGTGAGAAATTTGAAAAAACACAGATTTAAATAAAATGAGTGGAAATTTTATTAGCAGATGCTGCAGTGTTTCGATCTGTTAATTTTGAACAGATTGATAAACAAGGACTATCACAGTTTTTCTCATTATTCTGTGATAAAAAATTTTTACTCGTCCTTATATCAACAAAAGCCCTGAAGAAGATCTACTTAACAGATCAAAACACTGCAGTGTCGGCTAATAAACTTACTACTCATTTTATTTATATCTGTGTTTATTCAAATTTCTCACTACTACATATATATATAATATATATATATAATGAGAATTTGAATGAATTCTGCCTTCAGGAAAAGTGTCAAATATCAAATATTGTAAATTGTATACACTTGCAGAATGAAATATCTTTGATAAATACTTTTATAATGTAATCTTGAATATTAAATACTTTTATAATGTAGTCTTGAATATTAAATACTTTTATAATGTAACCTCTTGCATATTAAATACTTTCATAATGTACACTCTTGAATGTCAAATACTTTTATAATATTCTATCTTGCACATAGAACACTTTTATAATGTAACCTTTTTCATATTCAAAACTTGTATAATATTTCTCGATTGTATATCAATACTTGATAATGTAACCTCTTGCATATCAAATATTTTAATAATGTAACTCTTGCATATCAAATACTTAATAATGTAACCTCTTGCATATCAATACTTTAATAATGTAACCTCTTGCATATCAATACTTTAATAATGTAACCTCTTGCATATCAATACTTTAATAATGTAACCTCTTGCATATCAATACTTTAATAATGTAACCTCTTGCATATCAATACTTTAATAATGTAACCTCTTGCATATCAATACTTTAATAATGTAACCTCTTGCATATCAATACTTTAATAATGTAACCTCTTGCATATCAAATACTTTAATAATGTAACCTCTTGCATATATACTAACCTCTTGCATATCAAATACTATAATGTAACCTCTTGCATATTATACTTTAATATGTAACCTCTTGCATATATACAAATGTAACCTCTTGCATATAAATACTTTTAATAATGTAACCTCTTGCATATAAATACTTTAATAATGTAACCTCTTGCATATAAATACTTTAATAATGTAACCTCTTGCATATCAATACTTGTGATAATGTAACCTCTTGCATATGAATACTTGTATAAGGTAACCTCTTAACTCTGGCCCTTGATTCTCATATAAATGTGTTTTGTACATGTATAAAATTAATTGTTAAGTTCTTAAATCTTAATCTTACATTAGCCATTGTCTTGAGCCATTGTCAAGTTAAAGGCAGTTTAGAGATGAAGAGTAATGCAAGATTATTTTCTCTTGGGAGTTGATATCTGGAAGTGAGTATGGGTTGATGAACATTGGCTGTGTGGGTGTGGCTGGTCACATAGAAGGTGCCAAAAAGGTAATAAAAGAATTCATTAGAGTGCTGACTGTCATAGCTCTGGTGAGAGGAGGAAATTGGGGTAGGGACTGGAGATTAGGGCTAAAGAAAAGTGTGTTAGAATGTACAGAAAGGGGTGGTGTGGGAGATAGATTTCTAAAGTAGTCAGCTCACACTTGGGAGATAAGGGTGGTGGAAACTGCTAGTGGGGGACGGAGGTGGACGGAAGGTGTGTATCTGACCAGTATTGCAATTATTTAAAGGGTAATTTTCTTTTTAATTTCAGAACTTTAAAATATCGTAATTACCTCCCTTGCTTACCCTAAATTATTATTAATTCTTTCTTAAAGAAAATCACAAGAATTATTTTTACACAACTTGTCTATCCACTCACCTGAGTGACTTCTCATTAGTTCTGATTTTATTTAGTCCAAGTCAAAATTTGTTTTAGCTGATATCTCACTGATTATTATGAAATATTCAAACTAGATCTTTTAAGAAATTCTTAATGTTTTTTTTGTTTTTTACCATATGACCTTAAGGCACCCCTTTTGCGATTTCGACTTGTGGGGACACTTTTCTCATTCCCACCGTAAAAATCAGTTTTTGTTAGGGTTAGGGGTTAGTGTTATAATTAAAAAAAAAAAACTCTAAAATTTGTCTGTTAACAATTAACCAGATTTTGACGGTGTAAATGGAAAAAATGTCCCCACGAATCGAAATCGCAAAAGGGGTGCCTTAAGGTCATATGGTCCTTTTTTTTTTATATTATATATGATACTAGTTAGTGAAAGCTATAATTTTTTACAAATGATTATAATCATTAGTTACTTGACACCATATAATTGCTTGTAAAAAAAAAAAAAAAAAAAACTGATTTCAGTATTGAATAACCCAACAAAGACTGACATGACATAAAGTCAATTAACTAAATTTCTGATATGAGTAGTTTATATATATATATATAATTTGTGTATTTTATTATGAAGTTCACATGTCAAGGTATATTTGGTATATCTGACTCATTAGGATTAGATGACAAGGACAGAATATGGTTAATTAATATTTGAAGAAGATATCAGATTTGAAACACGTCGTAAATGTAAAATAATAATAAAAAAAATTTTTAAAAATATAATCCATTTGCGAACCTTCTTTTTTATGAAATGTTTTAATTTTCTCGTTGGACCCATAACAATTCTATATATATATATATTTACCAACTCCTCCGCACAAGCAGGATACGACACAAGGTCAATTTCTTAAGCGGAGTTCAACAGGTTTGAATTCATAGTTTTCCTTCTCCTAGACTGGTTACCTAGCCATGGTTAAAGAACCCAGTCTGCCCTGCTATTTACCCATAGCTGGAGGGAGAGTAGGATTCATACCTTTCCCAAGGGTATTAGCGCTAAGTGAAATGCAATTACTACGTCCAGAATTTGAACTCGGGGCGACGAGTCCATTTTCCATGACTTTACCATTACACCATGCGCTTCCTACAATACTATATATATATATTACTACAATACTTATATATATATATTCTTGCCCTGATGAGCTAGTGAGCAAAACTATTAGTTGGTATATCTAAGTCATTAGGATTAATATTACTATTTTCTCTACTTAAGTATCAAGCACAGGTATCCTGGCAGCTTACTTATATTTTTTCTTTTGCCCAAGTGTTATAGTGTTAATCGATTATTTTTGGTTGGTCTTTATTTTTTGGTTGGTCTTTTTTTTTGTAACTTACAAATGAAAAGGGTTTTATTTTTTTGAATTTTTTAAATGAAGCTTAATTTGTATTATTTTGATGTTTGGACTGTTGTCCTCATCTTTATTGTGGTATATAAAAACACAAAATATCCAGTGGATGCAGCAGCTAAAATGTGTTTTTCCATAACACAAAGAAGAGGACAACAATCCAAAAAATCACAAAATACATGAAAAGGGTTTATTATAACAAGATGTATAAGTGTTAACAGTAGTATATTACTAGCTGGAAAGATGGACTGTCACACCAACATCATCAATGTTCATAATAAATCAGAATACCGCCCTGTCGGCTGGGGCGTTAGAATGCACCGACTGCACCTCTGCAGAGGGGTAAGACTCCCCCAATGGGGCCACCTGTTGGCCGTCGGTGGCGACCCGTGATGCTTAAGGATAGAGCCCAGGTGGATGAGCAGTTCATGACATGCAATACTCCACTTTGGCCCTATCTTGGGCTAGACGGGCTGGTCACGTCAAGCCCTAGCACCTATATGATTTTCCCAACCCTATTGCCCTTATGGCAAGCCCCACCCCTTTTTATCATATGGTGCTAGAAGGCAGTGGCTGAGGGCCTACATATCCTGGGAATGACATTAAACTCTATCTGATGGTAAGATTCCAGTTTGGAGGTTTGGGGAATGTGGAGCCCCTTCATCACCATTGCTCTCTGGTCCACCTGACCCGGAGTGTTAGTACCTGTTAGGGTCCCATCTATGGGTTAAATAAAAAAATGTATTTTAAAAAAATTGTATTATCCATTAAGAATTGATTTATTTCAAAACTTTATCAGCATTAAATGACCCACTGAGGTTGATATGCCGTAAAACAACAAACAAACCAAACCTAAAAAAACAAAAAAACCCAAATCAGAATAGTCCATATATTATGAGGGGTATCATCTCTTCTCTACAACACATATCCTTGTACATAAGAGGTCAAGACTTTAATTAAAGCTGGTTATAATTAAACTAAAACTATTCCTAGTACTAGACATACATAGTTATCAAAAGTCCTAGTAGGCATATTGATAGAGTTTCTCATCATCATCAAGGTATGCTGACAGCACAGAATCCCTTGACTCTCTCTCCTCATCCTTCCCTATTGGCCATCGCTCTTCGTAAATCCTCTATATGACATCCAGAGTCTGCACAGAACGGATGAATGTAATTTTTTGCTGCTGTGTCTATGAGTTGGAGTCCAAGAGAAAATGTTACTTATGAGTTCGTCCTTAGTTTCCTACTGTGTTCAGCAGGCTTTGCTTGTCTTACTTGGAAGTTTTGTGTGATGGGAGGTAAGTGGCCATACAATTGGTATTTTGTAGGGTGCTGCTTCCAAGATTAGTTCAAAACAGTATGAAGCATAGTTCCCATGTAGCTTTTTCTCCGAGTGGTGCAACCATACAGTAGTAGTGACAGCTTGGAAGAATTCCTGTCAATAGAAAACAAAGAAAGTAATTTGCTGGAGCACTAACTTAAGTACCCACAGGGTAAAAAGTTGAACATTTTTATTAATAACTGGTTAGAATAGCAATGAAACAATTTCACTTATGATGGACTGGTTAGTGTTCTCTTGGTTAAAGTCTAGTCATACAAAATTACTATATATATATATATATATATATATATATATATATATTATATATAATAACGTAATTCATTAATAAATTTATTTCGACCAAATATATAGTTATTTACTAAGCTTAGCTTAGATGTGGCACAAGGCCAGAAATAGGGGGCGGTCAGTGAGAATTGAACTCACTAACAATGGTCTGCTAATATAGCTCACTAATCATTAAGCCACATGATATATATATATATATATATATATATATATATATATGTGTGTGAGTGTGTATGGAAGTGTGTGTTGTAATGGTTATTGTCATAGGAAATGGCCTCAGTAATGTTAGTTCAAATCCTGGATGAGGCTGTTTGCATTTCACATAGCTCTAATACCTTTGGGAAAGGTATGAATCCAACTATTCTCAATCCATGTATGGGTAAATACAGAGCAAACTGGGCACTTTAACCATGGTTAGGCAACCAGTCTAGGAGAAGAAAAACACTGAATCCAAACCTGTTAAACTTACCAATTCAATGTCTGTTCTAATATGCAAAAAAAATTATGGATTTAATTACAATCTAACAATTCCAATAGATTTTATAGCAAACACTAAAGTTTTTAGCTCTAGAAAAAAAATCTGTTTATTGTTGACTTAAAAAAAAAATTTCAGGTATCATTGAGTGTAAGGCTATTAAAAATATAGTTACTATCTCTTACCCTGTGTAAGCAAGTAATTCATCTAGTATCAAATAAAGATTTTTAATAAAATAAACCTGTGAAATTTTGTCAGAAAATATTTTTTTCTTAAATAGTTGGATATGACCAGTTTATACAACCAAAACAAATTTTGAATTCTAATGAAGCAAATTCACCCAGCAAAGACCTACATTGATCAGCTCTGTACAGATACTGGTTGCTGCATGGAGGACCTGTGGGTGATAGGAATGGTTGGTGAGAGATTGTCATGGATATCCGTGCTGCTAGTGCAACATGAGGATGTTCCCAACATTTCTTTACCTGTAGCCTTGTTCAACTCAATATTAAAGATCTATCTATATTATTTGCTATATATATATATATATATATATATATATATACACACACACACACGCACCAACCCCTCCGCACGAGCAGGATGCGACCCAAGGTCAATTTCTTAAGTGGAGTTTAACAGGTTTGAATTAAGAGTTTTCCTTCTCCTAGAAAGGTTGCCTTACCAAGATTGAAGAGCCCTGTTTGCCCTACTATTTAACCATAGCTGAAGGGTGTATATTTGGATTCATACCTTTCCCAAGGGTATTAGCACTATGTGAAATGCAAACAGTTTCATCTAGGATTTGAACTCTGGTCGACAAGTCCATTTCCTATGACTCTAACCATTATGACACGCGCCTCCATAATTTGCTATAAGTCATCTAATTTTGTCAGAATTTTTCAGATGATAATTATGACCCCCTACTCAGCATAAATGGCTATTTCAGCTAGTATTCAATAAAGAATTTTAATACTTAAAAAAAAAACCTGTGAAATTTTGAGAGAAAATATATTTTTCTTAAATAGTTAGATATAAGTTTGTACAACCAAAACAAATTTTGAATTCCAATGAGCAAATTACCAAAATTTCTTTAACTGTGCGGCCCTGTTAAACTGAAGATTAGAGTTGTATCTACTTAAAATAATAATAAGATAAAACTGTACATCTAATTACATAAAAAAACTACATAAAAAATTTGCTATAAGTCATTTAAGTTTAACAAAAAGAAAAAAAAAAAAAAAAAAAACTGTTAGGATATATTTGGCACCTGGGCAATGTCAGGCATCTCAGCTAATCTCTCATTTTGTTTGCACTTAGAATCTTCCTAGCACATAGGGATTCATAATTGGTATAAGACTTGGGGTCTGTGGTGAACAGGAAATACACAGACAGACAGATAACTCAACTCTAGCATTTTATATACAAAAAACCCAAAAAATCATAAGACAAAGGCTTTCAGCCAGATTGAGTTATTTAAGAAACTTGGTTGTAAAATAAAGAAAAAGATTTTCAGTTGAACATAATTAAATTTCTGGATTTTTTACTCAGTTGGTAGAGCATCCAACTAGGAACCACGCAGTTCCAGGTTCGATACCGGCCCTCACCAACTCAGCATATGAGATGTGTATGGTAAAGTAAGGAGTTGATGCCTCAGATGCCAAAACAATCTCCTTGGTTTAGTTCTAGGGAAAAAAAGGAAAGACTCCCTCACTGTCTAGCAAATACTGATATTAGGCCGATGACCTTACTTTTTTACTTATATATTAGTAAGATAACTAATTCAATTTTTGTGTACAATGAACACAATTCTCTAACCTCTAGACATGAAATATCCCCAGACAAGTTGACATGCCATTAATCCAAGTATAATGTTTTTCCTATTAGTACAAGATTTTTGAAGGTGGTGGTAGTGTGTAATGATAATCATTATAGTATTTCACATCGTGCTAATACCGTTGGGAAAGGTATAAATCCAACTGTTCACCTTTTAACTATGGGTAAATAGTAGGGCAGACAGGGCTCTTTAACCTTGGTATGGAAACAAGTCTAGGAGAAGAGAAACTCTGAATTCAAACCTGTTAAACTGCACTTAGAAAATGACCTTGTCTCACATCCTGCTCATGTGAAGGGGTTGGGTCTCAGTTGGTAGAGCATGTGACTAGGAACCACAAGGTTCCTGGTTCAATACCGGCCCTCGGCAACTAGGCATATGAGTATTACTGGGATCTGTGTGGTAAAGTAAAGAGCTGATGGTAGGTGTTGTGCTCCACCTCAGACACAAAAAAATCTCTTTGGTCTTGCAAAGTCTAGCTAGTGAAAAGAGGATAGACTCTCTTGCTGTCTGGCTTAGAAATTGACCTTGTGTTACATCCTGCTCATATGAAGGGGTTGGTTCTCAGTCGGTAGAGCATGTGCCTAGGAACCACAAGGTTCCTGGTTCAATACCGGCCCTCGGCAACTCGGTATATGAGTAGTACTGGGATCTGTGTTGTAAAGAGCTGATGGTAGGTGTTGCGCTCCACCTCAGATGCAAAAGCAATCTCCTTGGTCTTGCAAGGTCTAGCTAGTGAAAAGAGAATAGACTCCCTCGCTGTCTGGCTGATACCAACTTTAGGCCACCCGATGACTTAACTTTTTTTTAATATATGTATAAAGTGTTTTAAAGTAGAAAGTCATTTAGAACATTTAGAAAGTTTAAGTTTTCTGGGAATCTTAATGTGCCTCATGGGACCAAATTCTTGAGTTTCAAAATTTGATGATGAAAGTCATCGTCCGACAATTTTACTTTTACAAGTACAGCTGTTCTTTAGTTATTTTGTTCTTTACTTTTGTTTTATTCAAACAGATGAGCATTTTCTCTTCTTAATGCCATGCATAATTGTTTTAAGTTTTGCTTAGTTTGGAACAAGGTCTTATTTTCTTACACTACCTTCTGTTACCTAAGTGTTCACCTATCTAAGTAGTGATAAGGTTCATTGTTGCTTAACCTTTACAACTCTGAGCACTCTACCACTACCACCACCCTGAGCTCCTGGTTGAAAAATAGCTGAAAATATAATATCTTGAAATCTGTTATTTACCAGCCTGATTGGCAGTATGGCAAAAGCAATGTAGAAATGAGGCCAGAATCAAGGCTGCTTGGGTAGATGTACTTTAAGGTAGAAGTGCAAATAGCGCCAGCTCATATTCTAAGAGTTAACATTTGTGATCTGGTTAGGATGGGGGTGTTTGGTGGGATTTGAGGCATAAAAGGGTTAAACTTTGATTTTTTCAAAAGAAATGTTACTTCTCTCTCTATAGATGCAATTAAATGGAAAAGAGTTTTAGTGCAATCAGAGTAGCATCAAAAATATGCAATATTTAAGAAATATCTACAAAATAAAGGTGTATTTGGGGAATGTCTACAAAATGAAGGTATACTTAAGAAACATGGAGAAAATAAAGGTAGGGCATACTTGGGACATATCTAGAAAATTGAGGTGTAATTCTGAAATATCTACAAAAGAAATGTGTACTTGGGAAACCTCTACAAAAGAAAGGTGTACTTAAGAAACATGGAGAAAATAAAGGTAAGGTGTACTTAAGACATATCTAGAAAATTAAGGTGTAATTCTAAAATATTTACAAAATAAAGGTATACTTGCGAAACATCATGAAAATAAAAGTGTACTTAGGAAATGTCTAGAAAATAAAGTGTTTTCTGAAATGTCTAGAAATAAAGGTGTTTTTCTGAAATGTCTAGAAAATAAAGGTGTGTTCTGAAATGTCTAGAAAATAAAGTGTGTTTCTGAATGTCTAGAAAATAAAGGTGTGTTTCTGAAATGTCTAAAAAAAAATGAAGGTGTGTTTCTGAAATGTCTAAAAAAAAAAATGAAGGTGTGTTTCTGAAATGTCTAAAAAAAAAAATGAAGGTGTGTTTCTGAAATGTCTAAAAAAAAATGAAGGTGTGTTCTGAAATGTCTAAAAAAACAAATGAAGGTGTGTTTCTGAAATGTCTAAAAAAAACAAATGAAGGTGTGTTTCTGAAATGTCTAAAAGAAATAATGGTGCACTTGGGAAACGTCTAAAAAAAATTAAGGGGTACTTGGGAAACGTCTAAAAAAAAATGATGGTGTACTTGAAAATAATTGTGTACTTGATAAAACATCTAGAAAATAACTGTGTACATGCGAAACATGTAGGAACTAAAAGCATACTTATGAAGCATCTAGAAAATAAAGGTGTACTAGAGAAATTATTATTATTAACATTATTATTATCACTACTATTATCATTATTAACACTATTATCTCTATTAAAATTACTATTATTATTATCATTATTACTATTAAGTCGTTCCATTAATATTATTTCAGGTTACTTAAATGATAGAAAATAGCTTTAATGAATAAATGATAGAAATATACGTTAAAATTCAAGATGCAACAAATAGAAATGAATTTAAACATCACTAATAGAAATGGATTAAAGTAACTTCTACAGCTTGAGTTCTCTACTGAGGCAACGTAGTCTCTGATGGCTGGGTCATGTATGTTGGATGGATGATGGACGAATCCCAAAAGACATTCTTTATGCAGAGCTTATGTCTGGTAAAAGACGGATTGGCCACCCCCAGCTGCGATTCAAGGATGTCTGCAAGAATGATCTCGGGTGTTTTGGCATTGCCCCTTCCAGCTGGGAAAATTTGGCTCAGGACCGCCCTCAGTAGTGGCAGAATCTCTGTAGAGGTCTGTTCATGTCAGAAGTCACCTTGACGCAACACCATGAAGCTAAGAGGTCTAGAAGAAAGCAGTGGCAACAAAGCACCGGAACATCAACATCTTCAGGGACAGCCTTCAAATGCAAAATCTGTGGTCGAGAATGTTTTTCAAACATCGGACTTCAGTCACAGGAGGTGCTGTAACTTCAGGGGCACATAAAAACTTTATTATAGTCTTCCAAGACTGAAATGCCAATGATATACTAGAGAAATGCAATGGAGCTTATTGTAGGTCTGAAAATAAACTAAAATTTTCTGCAAGAAATGATCCCAGCAACAGTGCCATGACATTTTTAATGCATCTTTGTTAAATTAAATTTCACTCTTCTTTCCTTTTTTAAGTTTTTTTTTTATCTGATTTTTTTTTTTTTTTTCTTATTTCAAAATACCAGACTGCATCTCTTAAATTAATGTCTAACAAAACACACACACACACACAGATATATGTACAAGAGCCATTATCTTGATATCAGCAGTTTCTTCTTAAACAACCAGCAGTCAAAACCCTTCATCTGGTTTTCCCCAGACTTGCAAAACTAAAGCCATAAAAAGTGCTTAATAACCCAAGCTTTCTTCTTTCTTTCTTTTCTATCTTTCTTTTTTTTCCTTTTCTTTCTCACTTGACCTTTGTGGACCCCACAGTCGGATGTTTACTGCAAATGCTATTCTGTTAATACTAACTGCCATGGTGAACATCCGCTGCCTAGACATTTGCATATTATGACATTCACACACTTCAATGTTAAGCATTTTTACCATGTGCAGCTTCCGCTGTTATGAGCAGTCTTTCCAGCGGATAGAGTCTGTCACCTATTCGAATAGTTACACATCACTGATCCGTTTGAAGTCGAGAGTTTACATGCATGTAATAAGAGTAATGATAATAATAGTAGCAATGAATAATGGCAATAATAATTTGCGGGAATGATGTTAATGATAATTATAAGCAATAACAACAACAATAATGATAATTTGTTAAAGTGATTATTCTGACAGCTATGAGTAATAATAATATTAATAATAATGATAATTTCTAGTTGGTTATCCTTTCTTTGAAATTGGTGTGATGTTGTTAAAAGATTTGACATGAAAGGAAATCAAGTGAGCTTTGTTTTTGAAGCGATCATTTTACTGGGGATTGATTTCTTAATATCACTTGTTAAATAGTTTTATTATATTGTGTATGTCAAAAATTATGCTAACCCTTTGATAGAAAAATGATATTAATACTTGAATGAAACAAAGTATAGGGCCGGTATAGCTCAATCGGTAGAGCATCCGATTAGGAACCACAAGGTCCTGGTTCAATACCGACCCTCACCAACTCAGCGTATAAGTAGTACTTGGATAAGTGTGGTAAAGTTAAGAGCTGATGTTAGGTGTAGCATTCCGCCTCAGATAGTAAACAGTCTCCTTGGTCTAGCGGTAGTGAAAAGGGGATAGACTCCCTTGCTGTGTGGCTGATACCGCCTTTAGACCACCCCGACTACTTTATATATATATATATATATATATATACACACAAGGTGGGACAAAGAGATTTTTGAGATTTTTTGTACTTTGTGACACACCTTGTACTCTGAAAAAAAAAATAGCATTCCATTCTTCAATCATTTTCAGAATACAAGGTGTGTCA
>CM042161.1:63022272-63112272 GCA_023376005.1 Doryteuthis pealeii | reverse complement strand
ATATCAATGATAAAATATCATTACATTTTCAAGCCATTGAGAATCCATGGACATTTTTTTTTAAATTTCTTATTATTTTTAGAAAATTTTCTTTTGATTTTAGCATTATCTGGAATCTTATACAAACAACAGTGATTGTGCTGCGTCAGCTGGGGACTAAAGCCGGGCTAATGCCTGACTAGCTCTCCCAACAGATATAGGGTTGCACGAGCACTGCTACTTTCATCTCCCAATAATTGCTGCAAAATGACATTTTATTAAAGAAATATTCATTTTGAACATGATCTCCTTCGTTGTTAATTCATTTAATTCAATGAGAAATATGAATCTTAGATAAAATCAAGCTTATACAAATTTATCTATTTTTTCCCTCTTGTGTGTGTATGCATATATATATATATATGGTGGAGAATATAGGAAAGTGTGGATATAAGAGCACAGTCTATAGTCTATAAAAGCAAATGTACAAGTACTAATGTTCAATAAAGCTCTGAAGAAGCTTCATTCAAAATGAAGCAAAATATCAATTGAATTTATGCTGTCTGTGCTGTTATAGCGACACTTTCCTCTATTCTCCACCACATTTTGTCAGATTTATTTAAATCCTCCACTCCTCATATATATAATGTACATACAAACATACATAGTATTGCCCCTAAATATTTAGACACCTTAACAATTTTTTAATAAAAAGTTAATTGTCTTTTAAACCAAAAATACCAGGATTTTATTATTTCTCATGGGACATTATACAAACAAAATGTATATTAGTAGATATTATTTATTGATAAAGTCAATGGCATTGAAACTGTAACCAAAAATAAGATTTCATAAATATATATTAGGTGTATACTTATTTTTGGGCTGCTACATATTCATATTTTTTGACAATACTGTGTGTTTGCGTTCATACATAAATATACAATAATAATAATAATAGTGGTAATGATAACAATAATAATAATAGTGGTAATAATGATAACAATAATAACAATAGTAGTAATAATAACAATAATAGTAGTAATAATAACAATAGTGGTAATAATAACAATAATAATAATAGTGGTAATAATGATAATAACAACACTAATAATTTGAATAAAATAAACAAACAAAAATCGAACACCACTATAATGGAACAATCCAATATTGTATTGTTCTTACATTCCCCCTGAAGATGGCCCATGATGGGGCAGAAAGTACTCAGGAGTAAATAAGCTATGGCAAATACATCAGCCAATTTCAGCCTGATATCATTACATCTATTTGGCAACTTGAAATGACGATGAACAAAATTTTCAGACACAAAATGGCTGCACAGTTCAACGAAATGTGTTTGAAAGAAGAAATGCGGCTAAACTATACATACATATATATATGTGGAGAAAGGTAGACAAACACAGGATGTTGTACAAAATGGATGTTTATTGTAGGTAGTGATGTTGGCATTATAACGTTTCGGTCTGTTAGACCTTCTTCAGGACATTGGATTGAGTTCTTGCTTCAACGGTGAACATTTTCATACTGTTGAATAAGGAGGTTGTGAATAGGGGAGGAGTGGTCAATTGTTGGTGCTTGCCTACCTTTCTCCACATATTGTCGGATTAATTTCCTCTTATTTCTCCCATATATATATATATATATATATATATATATATATATATTCATGACATGAAAAAAAAACAGTTTTCACAAATGCCATTGAATATAGCTCAGCTATAATAACCAACTCTTTAATAACCAAATTCAAGTGAAAAATATCTTCTTCAGTCTTCCTCATGTGTAATGTAATATATTTGTGTTGTATTTCATTTCAGTGAGTTAAGGGAATCTGCGCTATCAGCATAACTTAATGATGATTTGAATCTTCATTGTTTTTATCATTTCTCAGACAATATATTCTCTGGCCTTGATTAAACACATGTTGCATCCAGTGGTTGCATTAAAAAAACAAGATGAAGATAATAGATTTTTAAAAAAAGATGGAAAATAGTTTATCCTCAAACTTTAGAAGACAATGCTTTGCAAATCACATGATATTGAACACATTGAAAATAAAATCATTATTAATTTTTGCCAATAATTTAAAATCTATATTTAGGTCAATGTGAGCAGATGTTTATACTTTTTATCTCTATTGGTATTTGAATGTTTTTAGAAATTATTCAAAGGGTTAAATGGAACTCTTTTTTTTTTTTTTTTTTAGAGATGTAAGTAAAAAGTAAAGTTGTCGGGGTGGCCTAAAGTTAGTATCAGCCAATCAGCGAGGGAGTGTATACCCTTTTCAATAGCGCTAGACCAAGGAGATTGTTTTCTGCATCTGAGGTGGAGTGCCATACCTACCATCAATTCCTTACTTTACTGCAAATATCCCTGTGCTACTCATACGCTGTGTTGGCGAGTGCCGGTATCAAACTAGGAACCTTGTGGTTTCTAGCTGAATGCTCTACTAACTGAATTAACCCCGCCCTTAAACGTACCTTAGAGATAAAAATGGGTATTAGTTGGATTATTCAGACTATTATCCTCATCTATACAATCTGTATATCATTTCAGCTGATGTGCTCTCTGGCCTTCTTCAGGTATTTCTTGTCGGACTCGGGAACCTTCTCGATATAGATGAGGACAGTAGTCCGAATAATGCAAATTATCAAGCCTCATCTAAAAAATTCAGAGAAATAGTATTTGTGTAGATAACAATAAAGATGAGGAAAATAGTCTGAATAATACAAATAATACAAATTATCAAGCCTCATCTAAAAAAAATCAGAGAAATAGGTAAAAATGTGTTAGTAAATGGTGAGAAGGATCATATATTTTTGTCCACCCCCAGAAAGAAGGTGTCAGTTATGTTTCTAGAGTAGGGCAGATACACTCTATTAATTTCACTCTGTTCAAATTTTCACACCAGTTTGCTGCATTTGTTTATTATGTAGTTAATAATCACTTCTCTCTTTATAAAACCTATATATGCTATTCTCTTAAGACTGATTTGTTGCTTATTATGGCATTATTTTATGCTTCTATTAGAAACAATTTAGTTTCTCTCTTTAGGTTTCCTTTGCACAGCCATGTCATTTCATTTGCATCAGCTTTAGTTCATCTCTGGAAGTGTCCATGTAGTTGTTTTTCTTATTTTTATTTTAAATTCTTGAATTTCTTGTCCATCCCTGTTATATCATTTCTTGCAAGTTTTTTTTTTTACTCCAGCAGTAATTTGTGATTATATACTCGAGTATAAGTGACAGCAGCTCTCCTCAAGCAGGTAGATATAATTAAAAACTTGTTCTAATAATTTTCAAAATTGAATATAAAAATTTCTCAAATACTTTTTTTTACATTAAAGGTAACATACAGTTTTTTTAGAAAGTAATTTTCATATTTTATTTATTTAAATTGTCATTATAACAACGGAAAAGATTCCAATGTTGTATTATAAGGAACAGCTTTTATTTATTCTATTAATATTAATTGGTAATATTAATTGCTAATATTTTTTAAACATTATCTGCATTATTCGGACTATTGTCCTCATCTTCATTGTTATTTGTAAAACGTTTCGGCCGATATACCCTCCGGCCTTCTGATGGCTCCCGAATACGACAAGAAAGTTCCCGAGTTCGAGAAGGTTCCCAAGTCTGACAAGAAATACCTGAAGAAGGCCGGAGGGTATATCGGCCGAAAAGTTGTACAAATAAAAATGAAGATGGGGACAATAGTCCAAATAACACAGATAATACTAATCTTCAAGCCTCATCTCAAACATTCAGAGAAATAATATTAATTGTTCTTTATTCTATGTGTTTACAATTTTGGGTCGTCATCATCATCATCCTGTCATGCTGTCAGCACAGATATCCATGACAATCTCTCGCCATCCTTTCCTATCATTCATTGCCTCTGGTAGGTCCTCTGTGCAGCATCCAGTTGATCTATGTATGTCTTTGCTGGGCGATCTACTCTGGCGTGCTTATGTGATGGTAAATTTGCATAAGAAAAAAAAAAGAATATCATTGATTACTCATCTAAGGTTATTTTATGCCCAGAGGTTAGGGAATCATGTTCATTGTACATCTATATTTACATTTTGTATCATTTCTTCAGTGTTTTGTCCACAGTTATATGATGTCAAATATTCCTATTTAATACAAATATTTGAAGTTACCCCATTGTAGAAGATACAGTCAGTGTATTCTATGCTCTGCCAACAGGACCATGATACAGAATTTATATATATATATATATTTGGAGGATATGTGCTTAATTGAAGTCGTACCTAATTTTGAAAGTTAATTAGTTAATAATTAATTAATTTTTAGGCGGGCATATATGTTCAAATGTAAGGCTAAACGAATCGAGAAAATGTCAATCCCATGTCTATAACCTTGCTGATGAGACCTAATAGGTCGAAATGTACATTCAGGGATTGACATTTTCTCGATTTGTTTAGCCTTATATTTGAACATATATGCCCGCCTAAAAATTAATTAATTATTAACTAATTAACTTTCAAAATTAGGTACGACTTCAATTAAGCACATATCCTCCAAAAACTGTCGGCTTAAAGCCATATAAAAATAAACATATTTGATTGTTTACTTAACCTCATATATATATATATATATATATATATATATATATATATAATGAAGTAGTTGGAGTGGCATATTGTTGGTATCAGCTGGACAACAAGGGAGACCATCTCCTTTTCCCTAGCGCTAGACCAGGGAGATAGTTTTTGCATTTGAGATGGAGTGCCACACCTACCATCAACTCCCCACTTTACTGCATAGATCCAACCTATGCTACTCATGCACTGAGTTGATAAGAGCTGGTATAGAACCTTGAACCTAGGTGAATGCTCAACTAACTTCGCTAAAGCAGCCCCTTAATGCATTTGATAGTACAGATTACATCATGATAAAAAATTGTCACAAATATTTTTAATAACTTGTTCTGCATTATGGTAAAATTGTATAAAAAAGAATCAAGGACAAAGAAATAGAATAAAATTGCAGAGCTCAGTCGGTAGAGCATTCGGCTAGGGATCACAAGGTTCCTGGTTCGTTACCGTTCCTCGCCAACTCCGTGTATGACTATCTCGGGAATCTGTGCGGTCAAGTGAGGAGTTGATGGTAGTTGTGGCGCTTCATCTCAGATGCTAAAATAATCTCCTTGGTCTAGCGCTAGTGAAAAGGGAGTAGACTACCTTGCTGTCTGGCTGATACTGACATTAGGCTGTCCCAATGACTTAAAAAACTTTTTAAAAATTGCAGAAATATTTCATAAGTATTGCATACAATTCTTTAAAAAAGGTTGCATGTTCAATCTTAATATAGATGAATAAATGAATGTAAAGACTTAGAATTTGTAATAATTTATTTCAACTACCATCTTGTTATATCATCTTCAGACATGTTTTTTGCTCCAGGTCTGAAGATGTTGTAATTTTTTCTTGTTGCAGTTGAAATAACTTATTACATAAAGCAAAATTAAAGTCTTTTCCTACATTTATTCATGCATATATATATATATATATATATTATATTGCAGTTACCATTAAATCCACCAAGCAAACAAGTATAAAATCTCATTTACTTGTGGATTTTTTCCTAAAACCGATTAAAAAGTGCTCAATATAAAGAGCTAAATATACGTTTAAAATCGAATGGTTTAAAAACTACCCCCTCAAGTTTCTCACAGTAGCATGAATCTTCAGGGTCTGCATTATGGTAAATTAGCATAAAAAATAATCAAGACCCTCAAGTATCGCGCTACTGTGAGAAACTTAAGTCAGTAGATTTTAAACCATTTGATTTTAAATATATATATATATATATATATATATAAAGATAAATCTAATGAGTCAGACGAACCTACTAAAAGTTTTGCCTAATGCTCTTCAGGGCTAAGATCTTAGCCCTGAAGAGCATTAAGCAAAACTTTTAGTAGGTTCGTCTGACTCATTAGATTTATCTTTATTATTTGCTCTACTTAGGTATTGAGCACTTTTTACTTATTAGCTTTAGTCTCCTGGCAGTTTGTATGAATAATATATATATATATATATATATATATATATATATATATATATATATATATGCATATAAATTTTTTTCTTTTGGCCAAAATATTGTACTAATAGATTATTTTTTGTTGGTACGATTATCTTAGTCTTTTCTTTTTTCCAAAAATTTTTTTCTTCCTGGTTGATGTTTGGTAGTATATTTTTACAATCAAACTATTTGCTGGGTTTTTTCTCACTGCGAGTATTTACCAACAAGTTTGGTATATTATATATATATATATATATTAAAAGAACAGAACTAATAAAAAATAACCAATACCGCAGATTTCACCATGATAAAATTTCTGCATTATGGTAAATTAGCATAAAAAAATAATCAAGGACCAAGAAAGTTAAAGAACAAAAATTGTTTATTGCAGATAAAGCATAGCATAGATAACAGGGAAAAAAATTGTAAATACACAGCTAAATTAAATTAACAACATTATTGACTTCATATCAATAGAGAATATTAATAAGACATGTCCAGGCCATGGCTTTTTAATTTACTTAGCCATCTCAACAAATGAGTTGGTCAATACTAGCAGCAAAGATCATCTCCCACACCAATAAACTACCACTTCCAAATTTAACTGATTTTTTTCACACATTTAGAAAGTAATCTCTCACTTTTACACCACCTGACATATTGCTTGCCAACAGAGCCAACATAATTAAACTTAGTTTCATTGCTCAAGAAAACTCTTGTATAATTTTTAAGTTTTGAAAATTGTAGTCTCAATTTTAGGTTTTTTGGTGTGAGGGATATTCCAAAATTATGTGTATTCTTGCAGAGATGCTGATAGGTATGCGTCCTGCGTCCCTGGTGCACAAAAATCTAAAAGGATGCAGTAAAATCATATCCATGCATCCCAGTTTTTTTTCTTTTTCTTCCTTCACCATTTCAATCTAACTATAAATACATTTCAATAGTCTCTTAGAAATGAATTACACAGGATAGGTTACAAGGTAGGAGTTAGACAGCTTTAGTTGGGACGCATAGATTTTACCGGGTCTCATTCAAAGCAAATACGTGTGTCCCAGGATGCAATAAATCAAAAAGCTATCAGCATCAGTGCTCTTGTTTTATGGAACATGATCTCCTCATAGATGATTTGATACGCAGAACCATGACTGATTTTTAGAGAACACACTTCCTCATCGATGATAACTTGCAAGTTTGCTATTACCATCTTTCATGCTTACTGAATCTTCTCATCAGTTGTGGAAGTTTATGGGTGTCCTGCTCTCTTTATGTGCATCATGCTGTCTGGCTACTTTTAAACGTCTCTACCCACTCCTGCACTGTAGTGTACTGTCCCTATATTGTGCTAAAAGCCTCTGATGAATTTAAGCCCCTGACACTCCTTTCAACCAGAGAAATCTAATCACCTTTTTGGTGAATACTGTTAGTGAAGTGGTTATGTTTACACTGTAAAGACAGCAAGTAAAATGGTGTGATCAGGCCCAAACTTTGATCATGTGACAACAACCATTCCAACTATATCCCAATCATTTAAACAATTGTTTATTAGCGTTTCCTGCACAACTCGAGGTGTAAATTCCAATGAATCCAGTATTTTCAATATCTTTATTTTTTTGTATTATTTGTATTATTCAGACTATTGTCCTCATCTTTATTGTTATCTGTACAACGTTTCGGCTGATGTGCGCTCTGGCCTTCTTCAGGTATTTCTCGTCGGATTTCTTGTCGAAATAGGGAGCCATCAAACAATACAAATTATCAAGCCTCATCTCAAACATTCAGAGAACTTTTTATTTTTATCTATTTAAAAAGAATATTGAAAATACCGGATGTCACCTAGGACCACTCTGAATCGGAGTGATAGTACCTGTTAGGGTCTTACTTATGGGTTAAATAGAACAAAATGAGTTTTAAAACTGTGTACCTATCATATATATTGATCATGTGACAACAACCATACCAACTATAAGCACACATGTGCAGAACACAGAACTCGGTCACAACATTTGATGAAAAAAATGTTGTTCTGTCTGTGTATCATTGGTGACAAAAATGTTGCACTCCCTGCAAAAGAGTTAAGGTACTCATGGGACAGATGGTACTAAAAGATGAGTAATATGAGGTGTTCTTTTTAAGGAAATTCACTTCAAATTGAAGACGGCTAAAAGGCACAACTGGTGACAGATTTGACAAAGTGCCAGCAAGTCGAGTAGTAACTAAGCTTGCTACAGAGACTTGAATTACTGTTGTTTAAGAGCTGCATGTTGGATTCTATCTCATTTATATCTTTTCTACCAAAGGATAATAAACCTTTCTTCTGGGTTTCAATGTTATTATTTGATAACTCAGTCACAATAATTAGTGACAAAAATGTCATTCTGCATGTGTATTATTGTTGACAAAAATTGTTGCACTCTCTGCAAAAGAGTTAATGAAACTCATGAGACAGATGGTGCTAAGAGATGAGTAATATGTGGCCGACCAGACCCTCATTCATGGCATCTTTGACTCCTACTAATCTTTAACCTTTAACTACTCAGTCCAGCCATAGTGCAAAGAACAAAAAAAGAATTAGTCCCCCACTTTTTGTCCAGAAAGCCAGCAGCAAAGAATTAATTCAGGACATTATCAAAAGAATTGAGGTGTTCTTTTTAGGAAATTCACTTCAAGTTGAAGACGGCTAAAAGGCACAACTGATGACAGATTTGATAGAGTGCCAGCAAAGATTTCTGCTTCGTATCCTCGAGGAAATACACAAGCTGCAGGAGTCTGACAAGTCTTCGCACAATATTGCGACTAATAGCTGCCGTTAAAAACAAAAGTCTTCGATGGCATTGGAACATTTTAGAAATAGGCTAAGGGATTGGAGGTTTGGAGATGGTGGTGGTAGGGGGGGAGGAGAAGTGGCCGTGTGTTTAACCCACATTTAAGCTGTAACACCTCTCTCCCCCATCCACCTCCCCCCAGAATTGCAGATAGGTAGATGGAAGCAACCACCAATAGACAGGTCATTCGTGTATGTCTGTTGACACAGATTAGTGAAAATGTGGAATTCTACCGCTGAGTATATGATAACACCTGGGTAGTTAACTAGATAAGTGAGAAAGAAAGAGATGAATTCATAAAGAGACTGATATATATATATATATATATATATATATATATAACAATTGACTTATATGAAAGGAGATGCTATTTATTAAGTAGAAAACCGCTAAAGAACTGTCATTTAAGACTTTCCATGTAGTTGAGAAGAAAATTTAAAAAAATAATAAACAAAAAATAAATTCAATATAATACTCTTGTTCCTTAATCTTCCAACTGTTAGCATGTTACAACACCCTCTGGTTAAAAATGAGACCGTACAAATTGTCCAAGCTGAAATGAAAAAATGTAAATCCTGATTATCTGTTCTTGCTTATCCACCAAATTCTTATTTCTTATAGTGTCCCCACCTTAGTTAAATAATGGACCATTCCATTCCGTGTTTTATTAAGTGTTGAACTAAGCAATAGGAAGAAAAACTTGAATACATATATGGATTCAGAATGCAATGAGTAATGACCAATAGAGATGAGAGAGTCATAGAGCAGCGTGAGAACAATATGGAAACTACTAAATACGTAGATCACATATGGAATGTTTGGTAGATCACATATTCGATTAGAAACCATTCGGTAGATCATATATTGGAAGAGCACCTGAAAATCAATCTCTGTCTCGAGACAAAGAAGAGTTCAATTTCTTAGATTCAAGGCACCCTTTGTGCCCTCATATTCTGTTCACCTTGTTGAACCCCTAAAAAGAAACGGGTATCCTAGTAAAGCACTAAATTGTGTCTGGTGGTGAGGTTCCTATTCAGAAGCTTTGGGGAGTGTGGTGTCAGCTCTTTGCCATTATTCTAGGTCCACTTTAACCTTGAGTAATAGTATGTATTTACCCAACCCTTCTGTCAAGGGCAGAATGTGACTCAGGGTCAATTTACCTTGACCATAGATGATTTTTGTTATCCTTCCTAGCCCTATCGGCAAGGCTTCGAATACGTTGACAGTATCCACTGCAGAGGGGTTTAACCCCACCCCTAAGACATGTCCTAGGCATGACACTAAACTGCATCTGATTTTGAGGCTCTAAAATAACCCTAGTTGGGTTGACATGCCGTTAATCAATCAGCGATTGTTCCTCAAAACTGACAGACACCATTGAAAATAGGTATTAGAAATCTGTTTCAGAAATTGATTGTTGATGTTGGTTGCAATTTTCCACCACCCCAGCCAAAGGGCCGGGTTAGCTCAGTTGGTAGAGTATTCGGCTAGAAACCACAAGGTTCCTAGTTTGATACCTGCCCTCGCCAACTCAGCATATGAGTAGCACAGGGATCTGTGCGGTAAAGTAAGGAGCTGATGGTAGGTGTGGCGCCCCACCTCAGACGCTAAAACAATCTCTTTGGTCTAGCGCTATTGAAAAGGGGATAGACTCCCTCGCTGCATGGCCAATACCGACATTAGGCCACCCCGACGACTTTACTTTTACATCTTTTTTTACAAAAAACACAACAAATAATTAATGTGTGAATGATGATTACTAATTAGGACTGAGTCTAGTAGTGACTGCCTCTGCTATTTCATAGTTTTTCAGGTGTAAAATATTTTAACAGGTATAAGTAATTAAGAAGAACAAAGGTTATTAATTTCAAATATACAGTTGGACTGGGTCTCTTTTTGTTAGCATTCGATTACTTCTCTATCTTTTAAACTAACCAATAATAATTATTCCTCCATTTAAGTGAGACGAGTCTTTTCCTAGTCATGGTCGATTTCGTCTTCTTCTATGTGATGATGGTCGGCATTCTGGATGTTTGGGTCGGAATTTTGTAACCCCCAACTTTTTTCCATTGTATCAGACAAACATTTATCTGTGTCACCGAACTCATTGCTAGTGCACGTCTCTGTCGGCTGATAAAGGTTTTGTTTCGTAAATACTGCTGATCACTTGTTTGTCATTATATTCTATTGCCTCAAAATATGATTTTTTTTTAAATAACGTCTTTATCAGATGAGCCAACATTCAAACCTCTGATAAGATGAGGATGGCATAGCTTTTACAAATGTGTGAATGTACCGACTGCTAAGAAATGGGAAGATTATATTGTTTCAACTCTTGGACTGTGAAGAATCGGCTGTTTTTTAAAAAGTGGTATTTGGAATCATGTCTTTTCATTAGACTCATCTCTGAGCATACATCATTAGACAAAGAGGCTTAACAGACTTCTAATCAAATTAAAGATAATGATATTGACATATAATTATCCATAGGTAAGTACAAATTATATATATATATATATATATATATATATATGGGACAGGGATATAGGGTGCAGAAGAATGTAAAGATAAAAAAAAAGTTTGTTCAAATAAAAAGTCTATAAATCAGGTTGGATGCGGAAGTTGAGTGCGTTTGTAAATATTTCATCATGATCAGAGTAAGAGTCACCTGCAGGGAACTGGGGGAAGAGATGCTAGGAGAGGGTTGTGGTTTGTCAGGAAAGGGGGGGGTAATGTAATTGATTACCTATGAGACATAGACCCTATTTCATTTGCATAAATAATATATGTGGAATGCAGCAGAGGTGGGGTTATATACCAGCCTCAGCTGACAGCACATGATTTGTACCTCTTTATTGGTCTTCAAAAAACTGTCGACAAATTATTGCTTAGATTTCACGAAGATCATGGTTATGTCTGCATACTTATCATATATGTTAAAGTATTGACCACTTTGATTATATATCTCATGAATATGTATGTATAAAATAAACCGTATATAAAGGTTTATCTGTTAAGAAATCTCTGCCTGGGTGTGTGTGTATGTATATATATATATATATATATATATATAGAAAGATATAACTTTCAAAGAAAAAAGAACTTAACGAACCGTCATCCCGTTATATTTTTATTTCAAACAGAAACTCAAAAAATGAGTCTTTTATAAAAATCCTTGAATGAGTATATGTTTGCACCTACAAGAGCATACAGTATGGTTGTACAGTGAAATTTTGATGATCCCAAATAGAATCATCCCTTTAGTCATTTAGGTTACCTTATATATATATATATATATATATATATATATATATTTGGGAAGCATATTTTCATTCAAACAAATTTAAGATTCAAGTGATGCAGCCATATAGTTGCACTGATAACACCACAGCCTGGAAGAATTGTCACTTGAACTTGTCAATGAGATCTGATTTTCATATAAACTGATAGTCTGTTTATAGCAGACCATGTCTTCTCTATGCGTGCATTAATATTGCTTTCTGTGGATGAGAAGCAATGTCCTCCTATGGAAACCAGCACATGGAGATGCCAACAAAGATCTACATAGACCAGCTCTGTGCAGATCCTACATGCTGTGCAGAGGACCTATCTGAAGAATAATTAAAGTTCCAATTACTGTCGAACTGGGAAGACAAGGCAACAAACGATTGTAACTTAAATACAAACCCAAATAGTCACAAAGTCTACTGCAGAATGACAGGATATATATAAGACTCCACAATGTCATTCAAGTTAAGCAGCCTATCAGAACTCAAGGAATGGAATGACCCAAATCACACCTAAATTCATGAACGGGTCATTCTTGATTTCTATATATATATACCAACTGTCTTGGACACTGCTTAAGTTGTACTTAGTTAGCTGCTGTTATTCAAACCAACGGTAGACTTACTGACTTCAAAACTACCAAGGACAATGAATGATAGGGATGGTTGGCAAGAGATTGTCATGGATATCCATGCTGCTGGCATGACATGAGTTTAGTTTAGCCCAAGCCCAAAAGTATGAGGCACTCAGTGAGAATTAAACTCATTGCAAATAGTCTGGTAGACTAGCTTGCTCACCATTACACTACATGTGGTTCCACAATGCATTTTTTAAGTTGAGGAAAATATATATAAATATCTAAATAGATTAAATCAGCCATCTTTCATTTACCCTTGTTGCTTACCCTTCATTTTTTTTAAATATTTTATTCACCTGTTTAAGAAGTACTGCACGAAGACAGGGTTACGAGACAATTCATCTTGGCTTATTTTGCATATGTTAAAAGGGGATCAGAAAAAAATATTGACCATAAATGAATGATCTGAAATGCCACATTAAAAAGAGGTAAAGAGAATGCACAGAATCCCACATAAATAAGTTGACTGCTTAAAGATTCTGATGAAAAATTCTAAACCAAGGATATATGAAGTAGATTTTTATATAAAGAAGTTATATAAGCTTATAATATAGAATATATTATAGAAGTTATATACGTTTATAAGAATATAGAAGTTATATAAGTTTATAATATAGAATATAATATACACTATAATATAGAAGTTATATAAGTATCATATATATAATATATATATATAAATATAGTATATAATATATAATATAGAAGTTATAAGTTATATGATATAGAATATAGTATATAATTATATAATATAGAAGTTATATAAGTTTATGATATAGAATATAGTATATATATATAATATAGAAGTTATATAAGTTTATATATTATAATAATATATAAGTTATAAGTTATAATATAGTATATAATTATATAATATATAAGATATATAAGTTTATAATATAGAATAGAATATAATATAGTATATAATATATACTATAATAAAATATAGAAGTTATCTAAGAAGTTATATAGGAATAGATAAATAAGTAGACTGCTAAAAGATTTTGATAAAAAATTCTAAACCAAAAATATTAGGATATTATCATTTTTAGTGGAACAAAAATCAAAATGGATAATTTGGAACAAAATAAAAATGTTCAATCAATCGCTAGCCTGTATTCATTGTTGCCTTTTAAAGTAGAGAAACAAAAATGTTAATTGTTCTTTTATCTTGTAGATGTAACATTATGATGAGGTCTTTGTATACTTAGGTAGATTAAAAAATTTAGAGATTTGCTTAGTTAAAAAGGTCACCAATGTAATATTAATATTATGCTGTTCAAAGGTGTGTACTTAGACATGCTAACATATCTTATTATAATGGAGATTGTTGGTTTGTATGTCTGTAACCGAAACTATATTACTATTTAAGTCACAATTCCCTTTGTTATTTACATCACATTCTCCATGATTTTATTTTTATTTAAACCTCAATTATTAATAAAATTGTTTTACATCATTAAGACTGTTGACCATATATACATACTAATAACATGCAATTGTATTTATATATACAACAAAATAGCGGTTTACAGTGTGAATTGGAAGGCTAATTTGCATTTTGATCTTAAAAATTTGATTTTAATAAATATATGCTTAGTATTATTGATTTCTAATTGTTTGGTTTATATTTAATGAATATGACAAAAATCTCGGGATAAATCTTAAAAGAAATCCATCAACAAGAAGAAATAACTGTAATATTATTCTTTACTTCCTATTTTAACTAAATAGTTAAATTAGGAAAATTTACCAATGAAAGACGGGAGTAAGGAAAATGATGGAAGAGTTAGTTTCAGAGTTGTTCTATTTTTCAATCATACCCCCTCTGTTTCAAATATTTTTATCTGAATTCTTATTCAGTTTCATTAGCCTTTCTAATTTAACATATTTTATTATATTAAAACTTAAATACTTGCACCCGGAGGGTGCATATATTTGCTAGTTCTAAAAAACTTCTAAACCAAAGATATAAGAATTTTTATCCTTTTTTAGTGGAAAAAAAAATCAAAATAGATATTTTAGCACAAAATAAAAATATTCAATCAATCAATCTCTAGCCTGTATTCATTATTGCTTTTTAAAGTAAAGAAACAAACTTAGTATTATCTGCATTATTCAGACTATTGTCCTAATCTTCATTGTTATCTGTACAACATTTTGGCCGATGTATCCTCTGACCAAAACATTGTACAGATAACAATGAAGATGAGGACAATAGTCTGAATAATGCAGATAATACTAATCATCAAGCCTCATCTCAAAAATTCATAGAAATAAAAACAAACTTGTTAACTGTTCTTGTAGATGTAACATTAGGATGAAGTCTTTGTATTTTTAGGTTGAGTTCAAAACTTGAAGATTTGGTATTTATAAAGGTCATAAGTTTGATGTCATTGTTGTGGGATGGTTAGACATGCAACAGCATAGACAGAAAGTATAAAACGGCTTGAAACCATCTCTCATCTTCCAAATATTAGGAGAGACTGGGTTCTTTATTTTAAATTTTTACCCTTGTTTAAAGTAGTGAAATACAATATGAACCATAAATAAGAACACACCTTTTAGTGTCTTTTACTTTTGACTAAATTTCCTTAGTTTTTAAAAAATATCATTTTTATCATTAAATAGTAAAACTATTTAAATATATAAAAATGATATTAAAAATATCATTTTTATCATTAAATAGTTTTACTATTTAATGATAAATTACTTTTGACTAAATAGTTTTTAAAAATATCATTTTATCATTAAATAGTAAAACTATTTAATGATAAAAATGATATTTTTAATATCATTTTTATATATTTAAATAGTTTTACTATTTAATGATAAAAATGATATTTTTTAAAAACTAAGGAAATTTAGTCAAAAGTAAAAGACACTAAAAGGTGTGTACTTATTTATGGTTCATATTGTATTTCACTACTTTAAACAAGGGTAAATATTTAAAATAAAGAACCCAGCTTTATAAGTAAAGTCGTTGGGGTGGCCTAAAGTCAGTATCAGCCAATCAGCGAGAGAGTCTATCCCCTTTTCACTAGCCCTAGACCAAGGAGATTGTTGTTTTGCACCTGAGGTGGAGCATTACACCTACCATCAGCTCCTTACTTTACTGCACAGATCCCTGTGGTACTCATTCGCTGAGTTGGTAAGGGCCGGAATCGAACTTAGTAATATTACATAATAATAAAAAGGGGTCTTCTAATTCCAATTACACTATTATGTTCACTTTCGGACTAATACTCTTGGGAAACATATGAACCCCCTCATCCCTCCACCTATGGGTTAAATAGTACTACTACTGTTCTTCTACAAGGATGGCTTTGGTATTAGATAACCTACAAATATTCATATACAATTAAACAAAAAATCAAACCAAACCAATTTTATATCTTTTGTATAGAAGTAAAGTAACTTTTTTCTAATAAGTAAGTAAAGTCATTGGGGTGGGCTAAAGTTGGTATCAGCCAGACAGTGAGAGAGTCTATCCTTTTTCACTAGCACTAGTTCAAGGAGATTATATTTAGTGTCTGAGGTGGATCACCACCACCACCATCAGCTCCTCACTTTATTGCACAGATCCTTGTGCTACTCATACACTGAGTTGGCGAGGGCTGGTATTGGACCTAGAACCTTGTGATTTCTAGGCAGATGCTCTACTGACTGAGCTAAATTGGACTACTGTTCTTCTACAAGGATGACTTTGGCATTAGATAACTAATAGATAATAATAGATAGGCTATTAAACAAAGTAATCTAACCAAACTAATTCTTATATCATTGGTGTAGAAAGAAAATAACTACTTATAATAAAAATAATAAAAAAATTGTTAAGGATGTACTTAAGAGCAATACAGTATATCATATATTTACCAACCCTCTGCATGAGCAGGATGTGACACAAGGTCAATTGCTTAAGCAGAGTTTAACAGGTTTGAATTCAGAGTTTTCCTTCTCCTAGACTGCTCACCTAGCCAATATTAAAGAGCCCTCTCTAACCTACTATTTACCCATACCTGGAGGGAGAATAGTTGGATTCATACCTTTCCCAAGGGTATTAGCACTATGTGAAATGTAAACAGCCTCATCCAAGATTTGAACTCAGGTCAACAAGTTCATTTCCTATGACCCTAACCATTACACCATGCACCTTCATAGAATATACAATATATTGCATGTGTATGTGGCATCTACCCACTGAGCTAAACCAAACTACTATTCTTCTACAAGGATGGCTTTGGCATTAGATAACCTACCAATATTGATATGCTATCAAACAAAGTAAGGTTATTTCCGATAAGTCCAACATAAACAAAGGGGAACCAGTCTGGACTGATAAATTTATTTATTTATTTATTGATCTACTAGGAAAAAAGAAGAAAGGGTTAGGGTTTAGGTTAGTTTAATGGGAAAATCAATAAATAATTTATCAGTCAAGAGTTGTTTCCCTTGGTTTATGTTGGACTTATAGGAAATAACCCAAAGTAATCTTAATAAACAAATCCTTATATTTTTGGTATAAAAATAACTTCTTATAATAAAAAGAATAAAAAAATTAAGGATGCATTTACGATCAATACTGTATATCGTGTGTATATATGTGGCATCTATAAAAAAAATATGCAGATTTAAAATATTTGCACACATACATATTGCTATTACTGAAAAAGATAGTAATACATATAGGTGAAGTATGAGAGCAAAGTAATGTTTATAGATATACAAATAAAGGTAAATTGTTAAGAGTTAGGTTAAAGGTTTTGTCAATATCTACTGAGTAGATTATTGGAGCTATAAGTTTGTTGTAGATCAGTTCGGCAATGATTGACTATAATTGTTTGTATCCATAATTCATCTTGAGAGGTGAGGAGAGGGATCTGTTGTTTGGGGAAGGAATTTTATCAAGAAAAAGCCTCATTGGTTGACCCAGACCTACATCTTTGGAGGCAGTTTCAGCTTCTTTATTAGATAATATATAAATTACATTTTTAAATAGTTTATCTTTCTAAGAATAAGATCCCTTGTATCACTAATAGTTTTATTATTTTTTATTTATTTTTTCAAATTAAAAACGGATTTAAATATTCTCTTTGAAATATATAAAAAATATTTTTTCTAAAAACACTGAAATATGATTTCTCTGAATGTTTGAGATGAGGCTTGATGATTAGTATTATCTGCGTTATTCGGACTATTGTCACCATCTTCATTGTTATTTGTACAACGTTTCGGCCGATATGCTTCTTCAGGTATTTCTTGTCAGACTCAGGAACCTTCTCGGACTCTGGAACCTTCTTTTCGAACTCGGGAACTTTCTTGTCGGGAGCCATCACGGAACTTTGAACCTAACCCTTTATTTTGTCCATGGGTATATCCTGTTCTCATTCCGCTAACCTACCTGAAGAAGGCCGGAGGGCATATCGGCCGAAACGTTGTACAAATAACAATGAAGATGGGGACAATAGTCCGAATAACGCAGATAATACTGAAATATGACCGTTTCATTCACAATAAAATATTTTATTCTTTTTATTTTTCTGAAAATTACATTATGAAATTCACTGAGCTTAGTTCAGGCTCAATGCTGGTCCTGACAACTCAGCGCATGAGTAGCACAGATTGGGTAATCTGATCTGTGTGGTAAAGTTATCTCCCTGGTCTAGTGTTAGCAAAAAGGAAATAGACTCCCTCACTGTCCAGCTGATACTGATAATAGGCCACTCTATCAACTTTGGTTAGCTCAGTTGGTAGAGCGTTCGGCTAGAAACCACAAGGTTCCTAGTTCGATACCGGTCCTCGCCAACTCGGCGTATGAGTAGCACAGGGATCTGTGCGGTAAAGTAACGAGCTGATGGTAGGTGTGGCGCTCCACCTCAGATGCTAAAAATAATCTCCTTGGTCTAGCGCTATTGAAAAGGGGATAGACTCCCTCGCTGACTGGCTGATAACGACTTTAGGCCGCCCCGTCGACTTGAATTTTTTTTTTTACTATCAACTTTACAACTTTAGTTCATGCATCTTGCATTGTATAATGATGAGTGGACAAGGTGAGTAGACCATTGTTAGTGAATTTGATTCTTACTGGGTGCCTCATTTTTTCTGGGCTTATGCCAAGCTAGGCTTAGTAAATGATTCCTCATCATCAGGTTGTGCTGACAATATGGATTTCCATGGATCTCTCTTGCCACCCATGACAGGTCTTTCGCACGGCATCCAGAATCTGCACATTACTGATTGATGTAGATTTTTGGTGGTCAGCCTACATTGGTGTGTCTATGTGTACGTATTCACAGGAGAACATCACATAAGCTTCTCCTTGCTTCTCCAGCAGTGTCCAGCTTGGCTTATTCTTTTACAAGGATAGCCTTGATATCAAATAACCCATGCAAGTTGATATGCCATTAAACAAAGAAACCAAACCAAACGATTCTCCCATGAGCAACCTGCTAATTGGGCAGTAACTGCAAAAGGCTATTACCACCATAGGAAAAATTGACAGTGTCAAACACACACATATATATATATATATATATATATATATATATATATATATATATATGATGTTATGCATACAGGTACTGCTTATCTTGCTCAAGTTGTGAATGATTAAGATCTCGATGGACCATTTCCAAAACTAACATAAAAATTATTTACAGAAGTGGCATTAGACACATGAACAGCCATAACCTAACATAATAAGCAGTAGATAAATTTAGTTCAAATAACAAAGAAGACTTTGAACTCCCAATGCCAACACAGCCATTTACCAACAGCCAACATGTCTACTGGTTATCATTGTTATTATCAGTCTCATTAATAACATTTATCAATTTTGGTGGTGTTGGTTTTTATTGGTACAATTACTCCCAGTCCCGGGCCGAAACGGAGACAGCTCCTTTTATATATGGACAATCCAATATAAACAGATGGAAATTGAAAGTAATCGGACATAATCAGAAAACAAAATAAGCTAATAAAAGTGAAGAAATATTTCTTATGTGCCTACGTGTCTTATTAATTTAAATCTGACACCATATCTTGTTAATACCCGGCAAACAAAAATTGAGATTTATGGGGCTATTTCGTCCACTTTCCAGGTGATGTATGCCCTTCGGATTTGCACTAATTTAGTGCGGGGATAAGATTTAATGCCCCCGGAATTTTCTACACTGGGAAAAGTTCAATACTTATGTTTGATCAATCTGTTATGTTTTTTTTTTTTTTTTTTTTTACGGTGTTGGGTTGGGGTCATGTCAAATTATTATCCTTCCAGTATCAAATAGATAATATTGATCTATCTGTCTGTTTAAAACTAATAGTTAATATTTAGGAGATGATAAGGTTTCAATTGAGATCTGCTTGATGAAAATAAAATAGGCATATAAAACATTGAAGTGGTTTTAATTTTAATTTTGTTTCTTCACAAAATATATAAAATCTTTAACCGAAACTATAATTAAAAAGAAAAAAAAGTCTTATTATTCTGACGGAGTTTACTCCCTTGTGTATCTAAGATTGGACCAAAAGAACAACCTTTACAAATATTAGTCAACAATAATTGAAGCCAAAAATATTAATATATATATATCAGTTGTATAAATAACTGAATCCATTAGATATAATCATACAGTTTATTTGTGCTTACAGAGTTAAAGTGCTGTATGTTTCGGTAATAAATAATACCTAATAATATCTATGTTGATTGAATAATGTTCTGCTAAAATTTAGTAGGGCTGGGTTAACTCAGTCGGTAGAGTGTTCGGCTAGAAACCATAAGGTTCCTAGTTCGATACCAGCCTTTGCCAACTCAGCATATGAGTAGCACAGGGATCTGTGTTGTAAAGTAAGGAGCTGATGGTAGGTGTGGCGCTCCACCTCAGATGCGAAAACAATCTCCCTGGTCTAGCGCTAATGAAAAGGGATAGACTCCCTCGCTGATTGGCTGATACCGACTTTAGGCCACCCTGACGACTTTACTTACTTACTTACTTACTTACTTAGAAATGATAAAATTATGGTATCTTTGGTTCAGAAGAAAACCAACTTTTTATTTTTATTTTAAGATAGTATAGCTGTAATTATTTATGAGCAATATTGTGTATTTTAATTTGAGGTATCTGGTAGGCTAATATTTAACCTAATGCCATAAACTACCAGTTTTTCTCTCTGGCCTAACTTAAAATAGCGTATCCGAGTCGTCCACATTTGGGGCGATCACAAAGGTCAACCCAACCAGAATAAAATGGAAGGGTCTCACTCTGGGAGAATGGCCTAGATGATCACCGTTAACTCCTAAGGATTCCTCATGCTGTTGTAAAGGAGTTCAAACTTCAGTTGCACTCCCCTCCGATCAATCGGCTGGTCATGTCAAACCCTAGCATCTATAGGATTGCCCCAACCTATTGCCTTTATGGCAAGCTCCAATCCATTTTTATTAGATGGTGCTAGAAGGCGGTGGCTGAGGGTCTTTCTGTCCTGGAAATGATGTGTGGAATCTGTGTTATCTTTATGACTTGATTATGAAATCTAAGTATTATCTGCGTTATTCGGACTATTGTCCCCATCTTCATTGTTATTTGTACAATGTTTTGGCCGATATGCTCTCCGGCCCTCCTCAGGTACTTCCTGTTGGACTCGGGAACCTTCTCGGACTTGGGAACCTTCTTTTCGAACTCTGGAACCCTCTTGTCGTAATTGGGAGCCATCACGGAACTTTGAACCCAACCCCTTATTCAGTCCACGGGGGCATCCTGTTCTCATTCCGCTAACCATAGCGGGGTAGGAGTTGTGTTAATTATTTTTCTAACTGCTTTCACTCAGGATTGAACTTGGGTTCCAGAGACAACTGTCACCCAGAACTGTCTTAACCCAACTACCCCATCCACTAGGCTATGTGTCTAATTGTACAAATAACAATGAAGATGGGGACAATAGTCCAAATAATGCAGATAATACTAATCTTCAAGCCTCATCTCTCAAACATTCAGAGAAATATGAAATCTAAATTGGATGGTATTAATTTTCTATAATTAACAGCATCATTCCAATGTAACATGAAATGAGCATGAAAAGTTTTCTGTGTAGCAATTACAGATTCACAATTTTTAAAAACAAAAAAAGTTTCTGCAGCAAATGCATGATGTGCACTAGTCCAACCCATATTCGTATCTGGAAAAAAATTTTTTTTTTTTAAATGGCAAGACATTAACTAAATGGAGCTACCATTACCACTTACCTAAGTTAATTTGCACCACACAGGTGACGGTTTTAAAATGTAGGAGGTATTTCTGCTGTACTCTTAAATGTGTTATCACTAATGCTATAAAGAAATAATTACACTTTTCATATTTATTTGAAATAGTCTAATCCTTTTAGTTTCGTCAAGTCAATAATTCTTTGAAACAAAGATCAACTGAAAAGTTCATAGGCTGACCAAAATACTATTTTAGCAATGAGACAATAATCTTTAAAATTTAAAAAGATCCTTAAAATAATATTGGAAATTTTGGTAATTTATGAGGAAGTGTGTCCCGGTCTCCTGCCTCAGAAATTGCTACCCGGTGACTATTAAAATACATCCCCAACTATGTTGTCTCAGATTTTCTTTTATGCATGTTTGTTTAATGTCTTGTTTGTAGTTTAAATAAAAAGAATTATGACAAAAAAGAAGCGACACCCCACAAATACATTTACTTGTAGAAAATATCTATCTATCTATATTTGTTTGTTTATCTATCTCAGTCTATTCCAAACTATATATCCATCTTCATATCTAAACAAGAATTATGACAAATTACGATAAATAAACAAGAATTATGATAAATTACAATAAATAAATAAGAATTACGCCAAAAAAGAGAAGCCCCCCCTCTAAAATACATTTAACGCCCTAAGTTGGTTGTTTTCTTTCAAGTAACACCGACATAGCTGGGGACTTTATTTTAATAGTCACCAGGTAGCAATTTCTGAAGCAGGAGACCGGGACGCACTTCCTCATAAATTACCAAAATTTTAACCATGGGGATAATTGCTTTTCACTTTTGTTTTTTTGGGGTTTTTATTTTTTGGTGGGGGAGGGGGTTGTATTTTTTTGTAAATTATGTATCTAAGTTAATGTACTTATGGAATCAAAAATGATTGTCTATATAATAACTGTTTTTTTTTTTTAGGGTTTTTTTCCACAGTAATTGTCTGATATATCAAACCTTGACAATGGTCAATATTGTTGGCTAAGAATAAGGTGGGGGAGGGGTAAAATTCAAATTAGGGCCCTTATAAAGGGTTTTGGCCAGCTCTTAATTAATTATTTCTTTTGTATATTTTGAAAATTAAACTCATCGAGAAATTATCTTATTTTTAAGTTTTTGTTAAGAAAAGTGTCACTTGAAGTATCCATACAGTTGTCTTTGTTTTGTAGATATTTTTTTGTTTTGTTGTTTTCCTGTTTATCCTTCAGTTAATTCTGTTGATATTTCCATTGTTGCCTGGTATAATCAATCTTTCTTTGCTTCATTTTTGTATATTATTATTATTATTATAGCTGTTGTTATGAAGATGACACCAATGCTGCTACTTCTGTTCATTTCATTGTATAGATTTCACTACCTGTCCTTGGGATTGAACTCAGAACCACCAGATAATGTTAGATCCTCTTGGGTTGATTGTCTTTCTTTTTTCTTTTTGTAGTTTTTTTTTGTAAATTATTTATCTAAGCTAATAATATATATATATATATATATATATATAAAGTAAAGAAATAACAAAAGACTTAGAGATTTAGCATTATAGTCTAAGACTATAGACTATAATGCTAAATTACGTCTATAGTCTTAGACTATAATGTTAAATCTCTAAGTCTTTTGTTATTTCTTTACTTATATATTTGCTCTGTGACTCTAACATTAAGAACACACATTGAGCTCTCAAACTTCGACAGTTTTTTTAAAAAAAACTCTTGTGTCGTAAGGAAGATTTCTTCTCTGGACTTTTGGATTATATATATATATATTTTATGCAATCAAAAATGATAGTCTATAGAATAACTTTTTTTTTGTCTTTTTTTCACAGTAATTGTCTGAAAGATCAAGCATTGACAATGGTCAATATTGTTGGTTGTGAATAAGGTGTGTGTGTGTGGGTGGTGGTGGTGGTTTAAAATTCCAATTAGGGCCCTTATAAAGGTTTGGCCCAGTTATGGATTAACTATTTCTTTTGTATATATTTTTAAAACTAAACTCGGTAATCTGAATATTAGCTACATAAATGAGTAACCTCCCCTTGTTTCTTTCACTTTGAGGAAGCCGTTTGTTTTGGTCGGCCATTTTCATTTCAACGTAATCAATACAACTGCATGTTTTAACATGAAAATATCATAAAATGTGTTCTTAATAACAGTTAAGTTTATTTCAAATAATGCACAAGCATAATTAAGAACATATTTTATTATATTTTTGTGTTAAAACATTCATTTGTATTGATTCAAACAAATTTGTATTTTCAGTGTAGATTTACGGTGAAATGAAAATAGCCGACCGAAACAGACAGCTTCTCAAAGTGAAAGAAACAAGGGGAGGTTATTCTCATTTATGTAGCTGATAAGATTACCTAAACATGTTAAGAAATTATCTTATTTTTAAGTTTTTGTTAAAAAATTTAAGTTAGAATATTTAAGAATTTTATTAAATCTATCTTTTTGAAAATGATATGGAAAAATATAAGCAGTTAAAAAATTATATTTCATTCTTTTTTTTTCATTTAACTCAACACTTTAAAACTAAAGCTTGAATTATATTACCTGTGTTCTTTGTTTATTTAAAAGAAAAAAAATCAAGTTTATTTTATAATTCCATATTATCATTTTTTTAGAGAGGGGGGGTATTTACCTCCCCTTACCCCAAACTACCCTTCCCTAAGGAAAGCTTCATAAAGATAAGATTAATGAGTCTTCTCGAATACAGAGGAGGGAGGTGATTTTTCTTTTATTATTATAGATATTCATAAAATCTGTAACTCTCTCTCTCCAGTCCTAGCTCCTCTGGGATCTGTCTTGGAAGCGCTACCTCCCCAACAAAGATCTCCATCTCTTTCCCCTGTATCTTTTATCTTTGAGGAAATTTAAAGCTTTTGATGTTTTCAGTTAAAGTTCAGTGTTTGGGGTTATGGGTAAAAGAAGCAAAGAAGAAGGTCACCCAAACATCAATTCATCATATTTCTTTTTTGTTTATTTCTTTATTTCTTTTTTTTGTTATTTCTTTTTGTTAGTTATTCTTTTTTTGTTAGGTTATTTCTTTTTTGTTTGGTTATTTTTTTTTTTTGTTTATTTTTTTTTTTTTTGTTATTCTTTTTTTTTGTTTTATTTCTTTTTTTGTTAGGTTATTTCATTTTAGTTTTGTTTATTGACTTCCTCTCATATTTTCTTACATATATTTTTATTAGTGTGTTGTTTATTTAAGAAAAAGGTAAAGGAAGAGAAAAAAAATCAGTGTACCATACATCGCTTTAAAAATTCAATACTGAAACTTTTTTTCACCTTTTTAAATTAGTTTTTTGTCTCTTTATAGGATTTTAAACTTGATGATAGTGGTGTCCACAATTTTATTTTTTGTTCTTTTTTTGTTCTTTTTTTTTACTCATTATTTATCAGTGTTTGTAAGTTTTAATTTATCAGTTAAATTTCACCACTTTCATGTGAAAACATCTTGGTGTATAGAAGCGTCAGGTTGGCCTAAAGTTGATATCAGCGAAACAATGAGGGAGTCTATCGCCTTTTCACTAGTGCTAGACAAGAAGACTGTTTTTGTGTCTGAGGTGGAGTGCCAAACTTACCACTAGCTCCATACTTTACCACACAGATCCCTGGCTACTCATATGCTGAGTTGGCGAGGGCTGGTATCGAACCAGTAACCTTGTGGTTCTTAGGTGGATGCCTTCCAACAGAGGTTTATTTCAGTAACTATACATATACATATTTACCAACCCCTCCGCACAAGCAGGATGTGACACAGTCAATTTCCTAAGCAGAATTTAACAGGTTTAAATTCAGAGTTTTCCTTCTAAACTGGTTACCTAACCAAGGTTAAAGAGCCCAGTCTGCTATACTATTTATCAAAACTGGAGGGAGAGTAGGTGGATGCATACCTTTCCCAAGAGTATTACTATTAGTGATATTTGAAACAGCCCAAGCAGAAAAAAACTGAAAACTATACAATCAACCATGATAGGAGGTCATCTTCACCCTTGCAACATCTGCTGCATATGTGACAAGCAATAGACCTGTCTTTGACATTAACTCTGTGATCTCATATAATCTATCAAACCTGTTGGTTTAAGAATTGATGCAAATTACTTGTAGGTTGCTGAGGAAGGACCTGTGTAAAAGAGTGGGTTACATAAAGGTTACCAATAAAAAAATGAAATCAGAAAGCTAAGTTCAAATTCCAGGTGAATCTGTTTGTATTTTAATTTGGGCTAATGGCTTTGGGAAAGGCATGAATCTATTTTATCTTCTTTCAGGTATGGGCAAACAGTATGTTAGGTTGTACTTTCTATCCTTGATAGGGCAGGAAAATTCCTAATTCAAATCCCTTACCAATATATCATGGGTCATGATAGCAAGGTGAGGACCATTACTCCCCATATCTTGCAGACCTTAGAAAGGAACTAAGAAAAATGGCATATGGTATTTTTTTAATAGTTCAGATGTCTTCTGTGTGAGTGTGTGGACATGGGTGATGGGTATGTGAATTTAGTTAATTATTCTGTATGGGTGAGTATGTATGTGCATATATATGTATGTTATGTGTGTGTGTGTATATGTTTTGGGTGAGTATGTATGTATTACTGCCTCAGCATGAGTGTGAATGCTGTTATCTGGTTTAGGGTATTATTACTTCTCCTGTATGGGGGAGTTGTTTATCTCTTATGGGTGTTTTATTCCTTCTGTGTGAGTGAGCATTTGCAGCCTGTGGGTGCTATTAGTCCTTCTGTGTGGGTGTATCTCTGACATTTTATTTTTTAATGGGTATTTATTTCATTATGTGCATATTTTAATTTATTGAGAATGTATCTTCACTTTGATGTGTTTATAATTTTTTTTTTTTATACACGTCACTGAACTTTAAGACTTGGATATGTGAATTAGTTTACTTAAATTTTTGTTTATCTTTTTTTAATTAAAATTTTTTTCTTACTTTTAAGCAAAAAAAAAAAAAAAAAAATTTAAAACCATAAGCAAAATAAATTATCAAAATGTTTTTATCGTTCAGATACTTTATTTATCTATTTTTTAAAATTCAAAATAAAAATGTAATGATAATAATGATCATATTAAATTCAATAAAGGCAAATAGACCCAGTATTTCTTATCAACAATGAATGCAGTAAATTATACTCAGCAGTAAATGAAGTGAAACAGTTGATAAGCTAAAATAAAGGGAATTTTAAAAAAAAAAAACTCCCACTGCAGTCACTTCATAATCTGTATACATCAATATCAATTTTATATTGTTTATCTTAACATGTTTAAGAAAGAAGAGACATTGTTGTTCAACTTTTCTGGTTTTTGAGTTAAGTCCTATTTATAGAATAAATAATTAATTACAAATAAATAAGGGGAGGTAAAGGGCTGGTTTAGCTCAGTTGGTAGAGCATCCGACTAGGAACCACAAGATTCTGGGTTCAATACTGGCTTTCACCAACTCAGCACATGTTTCTTTTGTTCATCTTCACATATTTAAGAAAGAAGAGACATTGTTGTAAAGCTTTTCTGATTTTTTAGTTACATACCTCAGTCAGCAAAGCACTTGCCAAGGAATTGCAAGGTTCCTGGTTACATACTGGCCATTGCCAACTCAGTGTCTGAGTAGTAGGTGTGGCACTCTATCTCAGATGTAAAAACAATCTCCTTGATCTAGCACTAGTGAAAAGGGGATAGACTCCCTCACTGCCTGGCTGATACTGACAAAAGGCCACCCTAACGATGACTTCATAAATATGTATATATATATATATATATATATAATATATATATATATATAGTTGAATGAAGTGACAAATGTGTGTGTGTGTTTTTTAACTGTATTCTCGTGTTGCATGTTGTCAAATGCTCTTTTTGTTTGTACGTGTGCGTATTTTTGTTTGTGCATATGTGTATGATGTCATGCATGTGCGCGTGGAAATGCGTGAAGGCTGTGATGATATGATTGTGTCCACGTGCGTGTGTGTGTGTATGTGTGTGTGTATATATATATATACACACACACACACAAACACACATTAATATTCAAATGTTTTAGATTATAGTCATGTTAGGCTAAAAACACCCGTTCCCACTGCCTAGCAAGTTTAAAAGAGCATGAAACCAATATGGTAGCAGATTAGTTTCCATGCAATTAGATATATACAAAAAATAATATATATCTATTATTAGTGTTGCTCTCACAGATATTGAACACTCTTCTATTAATACTATTGTTAACCATACGCTGTGGTAATATATATATATATATATATACACACACACACACACACACAAGCATTAATTCTTTTTTTTTATGACTCTTGAGTTCGCACAGACTCTGAAGGATCTACTACATAGTAAAAATACTTGAGTGCCAGTAGCATTTGACACTGTATTTTTGTGTTTTCTCAGATGACTCACTAGCCCACACATACACACAAGCATTCTGGTAGTGGAAGTTTGATATCATTCAGTATTGATCAGATAATGTGTTGATGACCCTACTTAAAGTGTGTGTAATCATTTTTTTTTCCAAGTAATGTCTATGGGAGCCATTGTTCTATCTTACAAAGGGTAGCAGTCAAAATTTGTATAACATTCAACTTGAACATACTGTCAAATTCTCTGAACTATTGGGTAACATGTTGAATGCATAATTACAGTCCTTCCACTTGCCATGCAGTCAACCATTAAACTTGGTCATCATGACAAAGCCTTATCATTATAATTATTATGTTAGTTTCATCAGAGATTCATCAAAATAATCCTCATAGTTTTCACTCATTTAATACCTTCATTCCCTATGCGCTATCATCATGCAATTATCCCATATTATGATGTAAATCTAAAATCATTCCAAATGTGTATGAAAGTATTTTTGTTGTTACTTACATGGAAGTGTGTGGTGTAATGGTTAGTCGTGGGAAATGGACTTGTTGACCAGAGTTCAAATCCCAGACTAGACTGTTTGCATTTACCATAGGGCTAATACCCTTGGATCCAATTACTCTCCCTCCAACTATTGGTAAATAGTAGGGAAGAATGGGCTCTTTAACCTTGTTAGGTAATCAGTCTAGGAGAAGGAAAACACTGAATTTAAACCTCTGTTTAAGAAATTGACCTTGTGTCACATCCTGCTCGTGCGGAGGTTGATAAATATATATATATTACTTTGTGTGAATATATAATAGTACATGCAAGATGTGTAGTTTTCAGTTATTATTATCATCATGAACGTTTTGCTGCAGGGATCTTTCTAATGTGTCTTTGATATTATCATTTCTACACACAGAATCTATGATAATTACATGTCAATTTTCCTAAAGTAGTATTCATAGAAAATATATGACACCCCCAATCAGAGTCCGAGGAGTAGTATGCCTACACAGAAAATAGAATTATAAGAGGTTCTATTTATCTATTAATAATGGAGATTTGGTCTCTATTTGTCTGCAACCGAAACTATGTCACTACTTACATCCCATTACCCAAAATTGTCAATACATAGAATAAAGAACAACCTTATATCATATATACTCAGATTTGAATATGCCACCTTAGACAGTCTTTAATAAATCCATGCCCGGTATTATATATTTATATGGTTTGTTTTATTTTGATATATATTTCAAGTTCTAACATATAGAGTTTTATGAGAAAATTATTTACAAACAAGAAATAGTCATTTTTCCACTATCAAGTGGTTAACTAGAAAGTTTACAAATAAATAGATACCTATGATTTTGTGTAAAATTTATGTGTAAAATATTCAAAATAATTATTTAATTAATAATTAATAGATGCATGCAACATTTTATTTGAGGGGAACAGAACTAAGTTTCCATTTCAGATTTTTTAATATTTTACTCCTTTAATAAATTTGATGATTTTACTTACTTAGGATACAAACATTCAAATTTTAACTCCCATCCCCTTAGGCAATATGTTTCAAAAATTAATTTTTATGCTGCCGGAGAGCGTTTTTCAATTTTTTAATTTAATTATGATTATCATTTTAGTTCTTGATAATCATAATTGTTTGAGAAACATCTATAACAGTTATATCCATGCCATGTACATAGTATTTTTAATATATAATAATAATAATAATAATAATATCTTTTCAGCTAGTATATTAGGTCTGAGACCTGTCAGCTGTTCCTTAAAACATTCATCTTAATTCCACAGAATATTCATAATCTTTCCACAGATTATTAACATTGCCTTAAAGGAGTTTAGAGATGGGGCATTCACTATTGATGATGGTAGTTAATTCCATGTATTCACCACTCTGTTACTAAAATAATTTTGTTTTGCATTTTGCTTTACAAATTTTTTTAAAGAGTTTTAATTTATGATGCCTGGTATTGATATATTTGAGCACTGTTTAGTAGATCAAAGTTTGTTGAATATTAATTAATATATAACATTAATATAATTTTCCTATTTCTGCTTTGGACAATCTCTGACTCATTTTCATTTCAAGCTGATTTAGCAAAAGGAGGATAACTCAATGTTTAAAAAAAAGTTTTCTCACATTTTGCCTATCCCTACATTATATTTACATATGAATCAACTTTCGGCATTAAATAACCCATGTGTGGCTGATATGTCATTAAATAATCCAAAAATGATCTATCAATATTACTACTACTACTACTACTAGTAAAAAAGTAAAGTCGTCGGGGCGGCCTGATGTCGGTATCAGCCATGCAGCGAGGGAGTCTATCTCCTTTTCACTAGCGCTAGACCAAGGAGATTATTTTAGCGTCTGAGGTGGAGCAGCACACCTACCATCAGCTCCTTACTTTACCGCACAGATCCCTGTGCTACTCATAACGCTGAGTTGGCGAGGTGGGTATCAAACTAGGAACCTTGTGGTTTCTAGCCGAACGCTCTACTGACTGAGCTAACCCGGCCCTATGACTAGTAGTAAAAGTAAAATCGATGGGGCGGCCTAAAGTCGGTATCAGCCAGTCAGCGAGGGAGTCTATCCCCTTTTCAATAGCGCTAGACCAAGGAGATTCAGCTCCTTACTTTACCGCATAGATCACTGTGCTACTCATACGCTGAGTTGGCGAGGACCGGTATCGAACTAGGAACCTATTAAGTAGTAGGTATATATATATTCAATATATTAGTTAATTAATATATAGCATTTTTAATTTCTGTTTTTGTTCATCAACTGTAGAAAAGTTTTTTTAAGATTTTTAAAGAGTTCTTTTATGACTAAAGAAGCAATGAAAAATAAATCAACACTGTAGCATATCTGTTAAAATGATTTTTTTTTTTGGGGGGGGGTAGAATTCAAGTGTTTTAAGATGACCTTGTTATAACCTGTACATACCATGACCATGTGACACTTAGGACTACAGGGGTAAGGCAAACCCTGATGTGTGTCCATATATGTATATATGCTTACACATATATATGTATGTGATTGTATGTAATGTCTATCATCATGGGACATTTCTTCACTTCACATAGCACTAATATCCATGGAAACGGTATAAATCTAACCAGTCTCTCTCCAACTGTGTGTAAATGGTATGGCAAACATGGCTCTGTGTGTGTGTGTATATATATATATATATATATATATATATATAAAGCTAAGAATCAAAAATATAATTTTTTCTCTCTCCAACTATGGGTAAATGCTGTGGCAGACAGGGCTGTGTGTGTGTGTGTGTGTGTATATATATATATATATATATATATATATATATATGTATGTATGTAATATATATATATATATATATATATATTAATATATATATATATATATATAATCAAAAATATAATTTTTTTTCATCATTCATTTTTTTTATTTTTTTTTTATTTACATCTAAAATAGTACTTCAAATAAAAGATACACATTGGTTTGAAACATTTTCATTATTTTTTTTTAGTTATCAAAAAATTTTTTTTTTTAATTTTTTACTATTATTACTAAATTACAGAACAATATTTATATTGAAATATTTAGACATTGCTGGTCTTGAGACTTTTTTTTCTCATGATGAACTTTGACAAGTTCCACAAATCGATTAATTTTAATCATTAAATTATATCTTTCATCAGTAAACACCAAAAACTAAATTTGTACTTTTCTTATGAGATTTTATTTCTCAATGACATTTTCTGAGATATAAGTCTACTCATAAGATATGATCCATTACTACTGAACAGCGAGTTAAATCTCACTGGATGCCCCAAAAGTAGCAACCTTATATCGCATCATACCCATGGGGAATAGGTTGGGTAAATACTTACTTCTTTGGATAATTTGTTAACTAAAAGTTTATTTATCTCCACATCAATAAATTTTGGTTTAAATTAGCTTAGATGTTAACATATTTTGTTCTGAGAAATAAATCCTTATAGGCGAATGAATGCAAAGTCATCCAGAGTTTCACTGGTTCCGGTTTTCTCAAGTAAATGTCTTTCAAAATTCTCATTCAGGATCTTGATAAAAAATCGCTTCCAGCTTAGACAGGGTTAAAAATCAATATATTTTGTTCTAAGAAATTAATCCTTATTTTTGCTTGATTTTTTTTTTCTTTTTTAGTTTAAAAAAAATTGAGAATTTTTTTTAGAATTTGTACTAAATTACAAAACTGTAATTTTTGAAAAGGGACTAAATTCAAATTTCACCTATGGAATATGTGATATTCAGATATAGTTTGTGTAATAATATTATACTTGACAAAATTGGCTTATGGTTAAGCTTTATTGAAATCTACTGAAAGCATTATCTGCGTTATTCAGACTATTGTCCCCATCTTCACTGTTATTTGTACAACGTTTCAGCCGATATGCCCTCCGGCCTTCTTCTTCTTGAAAAGGGAAACCATCTGCCCTTATGGGCTGAAGTTAGAATAATAGATAGAGAAGAACATTGGAAGAGAAGACACCTCAAAGAATCAGCACATATAATAGGCTGTACTGGGCTGTTAAGTAGACCTAGCATAGAAATGAATACAATATGGGAACCCATAATTAAGAAGGCTAGATCAGATGGAGAAAAGAGAAGAAAAAAAACAAAAACAATATGAGTCTAGGTAAAAAAATCGTACATAAGTAAATAGGTAGATATTCTATCCAAAAATAAGACATTAGGTTTATAAGGTCCCAAAATTCACACTCAATTGTCCAATTGGACACATGGCTTTTTTGTGACAAAGTAGTTTAATGTGGTTGAGGCCCAAGATGGGTCTAATAATTGTATAACTTTTTGTCCTCAGGCACTGGGCAATAAAATCAACACTGTGGCTTTTAGGTGCTACCTTGGGGGATGGCCCTTGGAATCAAGCTAAAAACTTTTGCAGCTTTCCTGCCCGGGTGCAGATACTATATTTTGATCTTCACCCAGGCCAGGCAGTTGACATCAAAACAACTAAAAAGGAAGATGAGTCAAATGATATGTTAAATGGGTTAAATTATAGCAGGTCTTTTTGTACTTATTTATGAAGAACTGTAAAGAGTTCCACAAATCGATTGATATGTTTAATGGTTGAACTATATCACTTAATCTGTAAAAAGCAATTTGTCCTTTTCCTTATTATTAACATATTAAGGTGTATGCAAGATTTCAATTCTTAATGACATCTCTTTTCATAGTTATAAGATGATACATACATACCACAGCATTCCTTTATATATATATATATATATATATAAAGATATGAGAAGTAAACAAACAGACAATGTGTTTTTGATATGGCTTTTTTTAGCCAACAATTTTTGGGAGAATATGTGCTTAATTGAAGTCGTACCTAATTTTTGAAAATTAATTAATAATTAATGAATTAGGTGGGAATTGTTTAGCCTTACATTTGAATAAGTATTCCTGCCTAATTCATCAATTATTAATTAATTTTCAAAAATTAGGTACGACTTCAATTAAGCACATATATAGACATATATGTATGCATAAGCATACACAAAAATGTGTGTGTATATATACATGTGTGTGTATGTATGTATATATATATATATATATATATATATATATATATATATGATATATAATTTTTCTCTTGAGCTCTGCAAATTGCGACATTTAAAAAACAAAAACTTCTATGTTGTGAGGACGATTTCTTCTCTGAATTTTTTTGATTATAGCTCAGTCGGTAGAGCGTTCGGCTAGAAACCACAAGGTTCCTTGTTCGATACTGGTCCTCGCCAACTCAGCGTATGAGTAGCACAGGGATCTGTGCGGTAAAGTAAGGAGCTGATGGTAGGTGTAGCGCTCCACCTCAGACGCCAAAACAATCTCCTTGGTCTAGCGCTATTGAAAAGGGGATAGACTCCCTCGCTGGCTGATTCTAACTTTAGGCCGCCCCGACGAAAAATATATATATATACACACACACACACACACACACACACGCATAGTGTCTGGGAGTGGAAGTTTGATACCATTCCGTATTGGCCAGATAATGTGTTGATGAGCTTTAATGGTTGTACAGAGAATAATTCTATTATTTGTCTTGTTTTGTATGTGTGACTGTTACACTTTATAAACAGAACCAGACTCAACAACTGTTGCTTAATTGACACTCAAGAGTCCAATGTTGGCAAAATGTCTTAGTGATCTTACGGCTTCATATCTCCCCGCTCGTTCTTTTCTTCTAACCTCTATTTAATTTTATTTGTTTTGTTCATTAATTTTGTACACGTAAATTTATATTTAATATGCATATAATAACTTTATTCTGTTGGTAATTGGAGAAAGACATTTGCAAGAGTAATGATATCTTAGTTGTCAACACTTAAAGAATTTTCATGAATCCAGGTAGGATTTCAGGAAGGAATATCGTAAGTCTAAATTCAATTATCTTTCTATTATTATTTTTGAAACATTGAAACTTACCATCTAGGCCTAACCTAATCATAATTTAAAGGCATAGTGGCTCTACATAGCCTATACCTAAAAGTAAAGTCGTCAGGGTGGCCTAAAGTTGAGATCAGCTAAACAGTGAGGGAGTTATTTTACTCCACATTGCTTAAAGAATGTTGGTCTATTGTTTAGAAAATAACATCTTATTATAATGGAGATTCTGTGTCTGTCTGTAACTGAAACTACATCACTGCTTATGTCACAAATACCCTCAGGAATTGCATGTCTATCAATAAGTATTTAATTTATAGTTAGTAAAAGTAAGTAAAGTCGTCGGGGCGGCCTAATGTCGGTATCCGCCAAACAGTGAGGGAGCTTTTCACTAGTGCTAGACCAAGGAGATTATTTTAGCGTCTGAAGTGGAGTGCTACCAGCTACTACCAGCTCCTCACTTTACCGCACAGATCCCTGTGCTACTCATACCCTGAATTGGCGAGGGCTGGTATCAAACCAGGAACCTTGGGATTCCTAGCCGAACATTCTACCGACTGAGCTAAACTGGCCTAATGTGTACAAATATTATGAATGGTAAAGAAAGTTACATAAAAACTTCATTATTTTAACTAAAAGCCTATAAGTATTAGATAAGCTACATCAAGGTCTAAACTACATTGTTTATTTATGGTATTGAATTGATTTTGATTGTATTACAGTAGTTTTTGAATTATAAATAAGTGTTTGAATGTTTTTTTTCCCTTTGTCATTGGATGCTGAAGAAATATTTTTGTAGGCTACCAGAGCCAAAAGTTAGGGGTCAGGAGAAGATCTACTATGAACTAATACAGCTCAAGTTTCAAGGCCCCTAATACTGGATTACATGGTCAAGTCAAGCTAAAAGCATTGGTTCCCCACTAGATCACCGAAGTTGAGCAGTGATGAGCTTGTTAAATACTTAGATGGGTGACCATTTAAGTAACAGCAGGTATTGCTAACAACCTGACTCCTTTAGTTGGTTGATTGGTATTTACAATATGTCAACCCCAGGGTTATCTTATGCTGAAAACATTTTTTGTTTTATTCATTATTCTTAGGTATTAACTTTATTTATTTATCTATTTTTTTTGGAGATTATGTGCTTAATTAAAGTCATACCTAATTCGTTTAATTAATTAATTATAATTAAATGAATTAGGCGTGCATATCGGTTTAAATGTAAAGCATAAAAACTATTTAACCCAATGATGGGACTCTAATAGGTAATACCACTCTGGATCAGTGGAATGGACCTGGGAGTAATGGCAATAAAGGCCTACTCCACACTCCCCAGAACTGGAACCTCACCACTAGATGCAGTTTAATGTCATACCCAGGACACCTGAGTCCTTTATTTATCAAAATGATATGGTTCAGCATTAAATGACCCAAAAAGTGTTGATATGCCATAAAACAAACCAACCAAGCATCCTTAATTCCAGAAGGGCCCTAGAAGTTATTTTACTCACATTGCTTAAAGAATTTTGGTATATTGTATGAGAAAGGTTGTTTAGAAAATAAATCTTATTAAATGGAGATTCTGTGTCTGTCTGTAACTGAAACTACATCACTGCTTATGTCACAAATACCCTCAGGAATTGCATGTCTATCAATAAGTATTTAATTTATAGTAAAAATCATTAATACATAGAATAGATTTTATTTATGAATGATGTCTCTCTGAAAGTCTAAGCTATATTTACCTCAAAACAGCCCATGTTATTAGTGCATTTAAAATCCTGTAATGCATCTTATATATCACTAAGAAATAAAGGTTTATATAATATATGGTGTGGTTAATTTGCATACAGGTTTTAACAAATAATTACTTGGTGTTATTGATCTCTAATTTTGTTTTATTCTCCAACATATTAAAATCAATCCTAAGAATGATTTTATATCTATTAATAATTGTAGATTTGCTTCCAGTTTTTGTCTGTAACACAAACTATGTCACTGCTTACGTCACACTGCCTAAAATTGTCATAAATAGAATACACTCAAAATTTGAGCATGCAATGTTAGACAGTCCTTATTGGTTTTTTAAACAAGTTTTAATAAATACATACCTGGTATTATCTATCTATATATAGTTTTTTTAATTTTTTTTTTATTTAAAGTTATCAGAACTAAGTTTCCATTTCAATTTTTTTATTTTTTACTCCTTTAATAAATTCATTTTATTTTTTACTCCTTTAATGAATTTGAAGATTTTACTTTACTTATGATACAAACTCTCTGATATCAAATTGTCAACTCCCATCCCCTCAGGCAATATTTATTTTATGTCGCCCAGAGGGCGTTTTTTTTATTTGCTAGTAGAATATAATTAAGATAAGTGTAATAATATTTTATGTGTTCTTGGTTAATTTCTTTGGTCTTTCTAGTTTAATATATTTCATGAGTGATTCTTTTTATGGAAACCAATGAAAATAAGAGTAATAATTTTTATATGCATTCTTATTCAATTTCAGTAGTCTTTCTGATTTAATTATGTTAAAACTCAAATTCTTACACCCGGAGGGTACATATTCTTGTTAGTCAATATAATTCATGTAAAATAATAGTTAAAGATAAAAAGATTATTAAAGATGGGAATTTTTCCATAGCAGTTTAAGCTTTAGGAACCCCCAAAATATAGATCCTTAGCTGTTAGGAATTGTTTATTACTTGCAATATATGATAAAAACACCTTTTTGTGACTTAAAATTATGGATCCTTCATTACAGAAGCATATAGATTTAATTGTTGTTTTTTCTTAGTTTCGAATTTGATCATCTATCAACTAGTGTTATCTTTTTATTTATTGTGAAGACATTTTAGCTTCCTGACCTGTGAAAGGTGTCAAGAAGAGACAAGGGAAATGTGAAATTCTCACTATCCACATATACACACATTAGGCCCCTCCAAACACATAGACTTCTTTTTTTATCTTATTTATCTTCATTTGTTTATTTGCTCTTGAGAGGTTGACAGTCATTTGGAAAGTCTTCAGATTCCCAGCCTTCTGTCCTGGGGTAGGTATAAGGTCACCCCTAAAGGAACCAACTCCCAGAAAAGGGATTTCTTTTTAGAGATAAAGAGATAGCTTCTTCAGAGAGGATGAGGGAGGGCGTCTGGGATCTTTGAAGATTTGGGTCCTAGCACTGCATGGCATCTGAAAAAAAAAGTCCTATCTTTAATTGTTGGTGGTCATGTATCACCAAAAGTTTCCGCACAAGTTCATTTTCAGTACAGAAATTTGTCAGCTGTCCCCTATTTCTCTCTGTCTACCTTTCTTTCTATCTTTATTTTTTTTTTTTTTCACTCCTCTTCCAATTCATTCTTTACCATTTTTTCTCTTAATTACAAGACACAAACATATTGTAATAATTATCATACTGTGGTATATCCACAGGTCCTGCTAGTTATTATTATTATTATAATCATTATAATATTCCTCATATCTCCTTCCTCTTATTACTATCATTATCAGTTTTTATCTATATATTGATATGCTTGCTCCTAAATCTTCCATCCATTATCATCTTGCAACACCCTCTGGTTAAGAATGAGACTGTCCAAATCGTCAAAGATGAAATGCAAATACTGATTATCTAGTGTCGCTTATACACCGAATTCTTATTTCTTATGAGTGTCATCACCTCAGCTAAATAATGGACTAATCCGTTATCATCATAAAGAAAAAAAAGAACATGCTACACATAAAAAATATAATAAGATAGAGAGGGAAGAAAAGGACATGCTACACATAAAAAATATAATAAGAAAGAAAGGGAAGAAAAGGACATGCTACACATAAAAAAATCCAGTGATCCAGGGATGGCAAAATCCATGATATGACAAGTTCTTATTCTTGTTAATTAACAGTAGGTCTGGTCTTCTAGCCGGGATTAGGTGATCCGTATGTATCCCAAAGTCCCAGAGGATTTTATGCATCTCCTTTCCAGTTTGGGCATATATCATTTAGTAGCATGAGAAAAATCTCGGGGACTTTGGGATACATACAGATCCCCTCATCCCGGCTAGAAGACCAGACCTAGTGTTAATTAACAAGAATAAGAACTTGTCATATCATGAATTTCTTGCATAATTTCCTGTAGATCACATGATTATTATCATTATCATTATTAATATCAATACTCGTGTTCCTTAATTGTATGACTGTTATCATCTTGCAACACCCTCTGTGGAGGCCGTCCAAGGTGAAATGCAAAAATGTAAATCCTGATTATCTGGTATTGCTTATCCACTGCATTCTTATTTCTTATGAGTGTCGTCACCCCCAGCCAAATAATGGACCATTCCAGTAAGAAAGAAAGAGAAGAAAACGGACATGCTACCAAGAAAAAATATAATAAAAAAGCAAGAGAGTGAGAACGATTGTGAGAGGGGGTGAGTGCATGGAAGTGATAACACTAATCTGTTACAGTTGAACATAATGAAAAGAAAAGAAAAAAAGAGCGAGAGTTAAATCAAGATTATTATACTTTTTACATATAGAAGTAATTGCAATAGCTCTTAAGTAAACATGTCAAACGTTATAATAATTAAATTATCATACTGTGGTATATTCACAGGTCCTGCTAGTTATTATTATCATTATTATTATTGTTATATTCCTCACGTCTTTTTCCTCTTATTACTATCATTTTAATATTTTTATTCTTATTTTTGAAAAATAAAGTCTTTATATAATTGGAATAAATAAGTTTCCCATTCTTCTGATCAGATCATGATTAAAGAATAATTGATTAAATCGAACTTGAGGGACCTAAATCACACCATCGTACGTCACCCTGCCGAAAGAAAAAAAATACCAAAAATCAGGGAATTAATTGAATTTAATAAAAATTTTCAGTGTTGATATATTAATGAATAAAAAATATAATGCATCAGTTATTTTATCTAAAAACTTTTACATTTTTTTCAGGTTAGTTAACTTTGAACAATGTATTTTTAGGCATAACACAGATTCTCTTTTTTCTTTTTTTACTTCATATTTCTATCTGCATTTTTCTATCCACATTTCTTTACTTTTTAAATTTCCTTGTTTTTCTTCTTTTCAACTTTTAACTCCTCCATTTTAAAAACAAAACTTTTGTTTATTTTTCTTACTCTTCTGGGTTTTATTTATTTTGAAATTGTATTCTTGGATGTGAAACTGTAGTCCTTTTTGTCTCTGTCATCTTTTTTACTATGTCATTTCACTCAAGCTCCCTAACTTCTTTGTAGGTTAAATAGAACATTCTGAAGAGACCCTTATAATGACCTCTTGAACAAGACTGTCCCCTTTTCAGTCCCCAAGGGTTTTGGCTCTTTGAAACTTTATGGCAAGGGTTAGAGAAATAATGACCTTTCACCTTCCCACCTGGGGTGGGCACAGAGTGCTAAGATTCAATCACCCATTTGACAGGATCTATGACTCTGTTTTTTGTGTTTTTTTTGTTTGTTGTTTTTTTTAAATGAGGAACCATATAGAACAACACATATACTTCTACATTATCCACACAGGACTGGAATTAGAATTTAACAATTTACCAAAATCAAATTTGATATTTTTATATCCTCTTTTTTTTTTATTTAGATAAAGCATTGCAAATCCTTATTAATTTTAACTAGTATTTTTCTTGATTTTTTATTTTTATTTTAGTTACTTTTTATTACAAACCACTTATGACAGTATCCCTTACTGTTATAAGTGTATATTGAAAACAATGAAAAAAATAAGCCCTTGAGACTTTTAGCTCTGTCAGTTGGGGCTTTAGAATACACCCACTGCAACTCTACAGAGGGGTAAGATTGTCCCAATGGGGCCACCAAACCAAGATGGAATCCTGGTGGCTAAGCAGTCCATGACACTGCAGCATTCAACTTTGACCGTTACTTGGGCTAGATAGGCAGTCGACAAGGTTCCCTCTGATTAATTGGCTGATTACATCAAGCCCTAGCACCTATATGGTTATCCCCACCCTATTGCCCTTATAGCAAGCCCCAACCATTTTTATCATATATATTCTCAAATGTGGTGGCTGAGGATCTCATTGTCCTGAGTATGACTGATTATGAAGTTCGTTTTGGTGCTCGGGGATTGTAGAGTACCACTTCATCATCATTACTCCCAGGTCGACTCTGACCTATAGTGGTAATACCAGTTATGGTCCCATCTGTTGTTTAAATAGAAAAAAATGAGTTAAGAAAATGTGTTTAAAAAATTGAGTTTTAAAAAATTGAGTAACCATCAAGAATTAATAAAATAAGAACATCTTAAGCATAAAATAACCCAATGAGTTGACATGCCATAAAACTCAAACAACCAGTTGAAAAGAAGGAAAACTCTGAATTGTTTTGAGAAAGAACTTTGCTCTACTGTTTTTTGTATATGTGTATATATATATATATATATATATATATATATATATATGATAAGTTGTAAACACGGTGTGTTTGGAATGGCTTTTTGCCGCTGCAGCCTAATATTTTTTCTAAAACACTATATTCAGTGTTGAATATTTATGACATAAATCAGTCTTATGGATCCAACCCCCTTCACAAACACACACACACACCCTCCCCTACAAACATATATATATATATATGTGTGTGTGTGTGTGTGTGTGTGTGTGTTTGAACAGTAACATACTTTATTATAGGATCAGCTAGTAAACAAATTATTTAAAAAAAAAAAGGCTAAAGAAATAGAAACTTAAGGCCCTTTCGACCGGTGCTTTTCAAAAGTTCAACAATTGGTGGATTTTTCAAAAGTTCAACAATTGTGGTTGTTGAACTTTTGAAAAAGCCCGGTCGAAAGGGCCCTTAAGTTTCTATCTTCTTTAGCCTTTTTTTTTTCTTTTTTTTAATTAATTCGTTTATTAGCTGATCCTATAATAAAGTATGTTACTGTTCAAACTTATATATAAATTTAGCTGTACCAAAAACTTGTTTATATATATATATATATATATATATATATATATAAAGTTAAAGGTAATAATAAATATAATCAACAAATAATCATAAGACTGATCACTGACTTTATCTAGTGGAAAGCAAATAATATCATTCCATCTGTTTTTCCAAAATGTTGCTGCTAATCAATTCTCAAGTCTCATATATAAAATCTACACCCAGTTATTACAAAGGTCAGAATTTGGGGCGGAAAATGGTTTTGGCAAAGTTCTGCAAGAAACCTCCAAGAATCACTTTGGTTAGAAGATAAGGATTTGAGTTAAAATATTTGGATTTATCTGATTCTCTATATATTTTGATTTGTTGCTTGTTGTTAATATAAAGAGTAAAAGGATTTCTCATTTACTGTGTGTGTGTGTGTGTGTGGTGTAATGGTTAGTCGTAAAAAATGGACTCGTTGACCAGAGTTCAAATCTTGACAAGGCTGTTTACATTTCACATAGTGCTAATACCCTTGGGAAAAGTATGAATCAACTACCTTCCCTCCAGCTATGGATAAATAGTAGGGCAGACTGGGCTTTTTAACCATGGCTAGGTAACCAATCTAGGAGAAGGAAAACTCATATTTCAAACCTGTTAAACTCCACTTGATAAACTGACCTTATGTCACATCCTGCATGTATGTAAGGGTTGGTAAATACATAATGTGTATCTATATACATAAATAAACAAAAAATATTTTGAATAAATGCTATTTAGTCAGAGAATTTCATATCTATCCTGTCTGTTGGCTGGTTGGTTGGATTTTACAGCATGTCAATCCTTGGGTTATTTTATGCCATAGACGTTTTTGTTCTATTCATACTTGTTGGCTATCAAAGTTTTTTTAGACACATTTTTTAAAAATCTATTTAACCCATGGGATGGGAACATAACAGGTACTACCACTCCGGGTCAGAGTTGATCTGGGAGTAATGGCAATGAAGAGGTACTCAACACTCCCCAGAGTTCCAGAATTGGAACCCCACCACCGGATACCAGTTGGACATTATGGTACATTGGATGACAACCGCTTCTTCAAGTATAATAGTGCCAACCATACACATTGATAGTATATATATTATATATATATATATATATATATTATATATACACACACACACACACACACACACTGGCATAGAGGGAGGTAGCTAATCCTATACAACAGTGACCATTTAAGCAAAAGCAGGTACTGTAATCAACCTGAGGCCTTTGTTTATCAAAAATTAATTGATTCAGCATTAAATGACACAAAAGGGTTGATATTCCGTAAAACAAAACAACCAAATGAAAGCCAAAATTCTCAGGTTATAAATTTATTGGTCCCCCTTTGAAAGTGGGAGTTAATTTATAAGTTGTTAGGTACGTTGTCAGAGTGGACTATTGTCAGTACCAGCCGGACAGTGAAGGAGTCATTCCCCTTTTCACTAGCGCTAAACCAAGGAGATTGTTTTTTCAGCATCTGAGGCAGAGTGTCACACCTACCATCAGCTCCTCACTTTAACCTTGTGGTTCCTTGTCAAACACTCTACCGGGAGGTCTAAAGTCGGTATCAGCCAAACAGCAAGGGAGTTTATCCCCTTTTTGCTAGCACTAGACTAAAGAGATTGTTTTTAGCATCTGTGGCGGAGAGCCACACCCCTGTAGCTAATGACATAAATGAATTGATTGCATCTTAACTCTTAACATCCTGTTGAGAATTTTCTAAGTCCAAAACTCCATTCCTATAAGGATTTATCAATAAATGGCTAAAAATGGCCTTTTCGTTTTTAGTTACCAGTTATTTCCCTTAAATCAAAGACATCTAAATATGTTTAATATTACATTTAAATAAAGGCTATTGTTTGGGTTGTATTAGGGAAACAAATGTGACTTCCGGACGGGTGGAATGAGGTGGTATAGGAGGTTAAAAGTTAATAGTCAATGCCAAAATGCAGACCCCTTTGATGAGTCTATCGGGAATTCAATAAAACCAAAAATGACATAGTGTAATTAATAATGGGCAGTATTTCATAAACAGCAGATGAACATACAACAAAGATGAGGATAACAGTCCGAACAATCCAGCCAAACACCACAGGCAGTGTCTGCTTTGGATATGCGTGTGTCTCTGACCATTTGCAGTTTGGCACTGACCAGTCTTAGACCCTTTTCTTCAGTGCCAAATCTAATTTACAAACTGATCAACATTCCCCACCTCTTGCCCTTCACCGACCACCATTTACACATAAAAGGTGGGGCACACCTTTAAAGAACTGTTTGTTTAACAGAAGGCAAACATTTCTTTCTTGAAACCCTTGGGCACTTGGCCCGTCCCTAATATAATCGTGTTTGTCATCGTAATCTTTCTGTCTCCTTTGCTTCAATGGCCAAGCTTTTCATATATACCATGCCAATTGTCTCCGAAAGAAAACACCTTTAGTCCCTGTGTATTCGCTTTTACCTTAAAGAGAGACAACAGCTATCTTTTGACCATCGATTAGACCTAATATCCTTGTTGGCCAACTTTGCACTAAGAAGTCTCTGGTGTTTGACATATGAGTTTTCCTTTTTTCTATTTCTCTTTCATTCTCCATCCCCCAAATCCTCACCCCCAATCCTCACCCTAATAGTAGTCTCCGTTATTTATCACCTATTCAATGTATTTCTGGTTCTTAGTGAAAAGGTTCTTTATTGTCCGTTGGTTTGAAGAACTGTTAGTCGTAAGAACAACTCAGCTTATTGTTTCCAGACTTTGACCCGAGCCTGTAAGCGCTTTTGCTTTAGTTACCTGCACCATGCTGGTTCAAGCTTCACTCAAACATGTTCTCAATTGTATAAATATATATATTTATCTCTTACTGTTGTATTGGGAGACGTGTTGTGTAATGGTTACCATTGTAGGAAATGGATATGGTGAAGCAAGTTTAAATCCTGGTAAAAATGTTTGGTTATTTCCTATTATTCCAACCTAAAAAAGGGGAACCACTCTTAATGAATTTTATCTCTTAATTAATCTACCCATTATTTTCCCATTAAACTAACCCCTAACCCCGTCTTCTTTTTTCCAAGTAGATCAATAAATAAATAATTTATCAGTCAATCAGCGTGGTTCCCTTTTATTTTTAGGTTGGAGTTATAGGAAATAACCAAATGTTTTCTTTTTGAAACTTCTCATCTAGAAATTAAAAGTTCTTAAGCAATTTAGGAATTTAATCTCATTTCTTAGAGAATCTTTATTTTATTTTTCCATATATCCTTTCTAGCAATGAATATTTTTTAAATCTTTTTTTTATGCATGTTTAGACTAAAAAGAAAAAGATATTTGATTTAAAAGTCATTAATTCTTCTGTAAAGTAATGTCGACGGGGCGGCCTAAAGTCGGTATCAGCCAGTCAGTGAGGGAGTCTATCCCCTTTTCAATAGCGCTAGACCAAGGAGATTGTTTTTAGCATCTGAGGTGGAGCACCACAGCTACCATCAGCTCCTTACTTTACCGCACAGATCCCCGTGTTACTCATACGCTGAGTTGGCGAGGACCTGCATCAAACTAGGAACCTTGTGGTTTCTAGCTGAACGCTCTACCGACTGAGCTAACTTTTTGTTATTGATTTCTTTTGCTATCTTTACTGATGCTCATTATGTTACTGCTTTTTGAATTAGACAAAAATTTGACCATAAATAATCTATTTAATTAATTTTAATTCGTTTTTAGAATTTGCCTCCTTAATTTTGATGAGACATCAAATAAAGTAAAAATTATTTGAAAAAATAATTTTTTTTATTTGTGTTGAATTTTTTCACTTCTTTCCCTTGGAGCAATAAATATAATTTATTCAGTTACATCCCAGGTCGACTCTAATCTAAGGTTGTATTACTTGTTAAGTCTCCATCTATGGGTAAAATAGATCTGTTTAAAAATTATTTGTATTAGATAAGAATACTTGATACCCTACAGAGTAGTATTACCTGTTAGGTCCCATCTATGGGTTAAATAGATTTAAAAATGAGTTTTTAAAAATGTTTGAAAATTATTTGTATTAGGAATACTTGATACCATACAGAGTGGTATTACCTGTTAGGGTCCCATCTATGGGTTACATAGATTTTAACAAAATGAGTTTTTAGAAATGTTTGAAAATTATTTGTATTAGGAATACTTGATACAATACAAAGTGGTATTACCTGTTAGGATCTCATCTATGGGTTAAATAGATTTTAACAAAATGAGTTTTTAAAAATGTTTGAAAATAATTTGTATTAGGAATACTTGATACTGTACAGAGTGGTATTACCTGTTAGGGTCCCATCTATGGGTTAAATAGATTTGAAAAATGAGTTTTTAAAAATGTGTTTGAAAAACATTGAATACCCAACAAGATATATAACTTTACAAAAAAATCTCTTAAGAAATAACTACACAAAAAATGTAAATATAAATGTTCAATGTACACAACTAGCCTCTAGGTATAAAATTACCCCAGACAGTTTGATATGTCATTAAAATAAATCATAATTAGTATGTATATTTACATGGTTATCTACAAAGAGAATGCTATTTTCTAATAATAATAACTTGTCTACTCCATAGTACCTATGTTATCATTTCAAATCAAAATAAGTGTCTTATGCAAAGGATTTTCAGATAAGATCATTTTCCTGTGTGCGTGTGCATGTGTGTGTATATATATATATATATATTCATCAAAAGTTGCTACCACATTTTCTTTATAATAGCATTAGTAGTTAATTCAAAAGGGCTCAATTAATTTTAAAGGGAAACAGTTTAGATATAAAAACTGAAGTTCATACTAATTAAAAGATAGAGAAAAATGAAAATAATTCTAAACTAGACAAGTTTATATAAAATGTAGCTACCTATAATATTTTAGTTCTCCTGAGGAAGGTGTACCATGAACACCGAAACTGTGGTAGAGAGAAATAATTTTTCTTACAAATAATATATATATATATATATACTCAGCCCAATCAGGCCGGGAACCATATATGCTATTCTACATATTTATCATACTCAAGTTTGTTTGACCTTTCCCCAAAAATTCAATAAAAATTCAAATTAAAAAGGTCATTTCATTGTCGGTAGGATCAAGAACAATTTTTCTAAAGTCCCTTATGTTAATATTCTTTATTGATATTATTAAAACAAGTTAAAAATGGTGATGTAACTTCTATTAAATAACTAGATAAGTCTGAATGATATGTATAAGAAAAAGATTACATCTTATTATAATGGAGATTGTGTGTTTATCTGTCTGTAACCGAAACTATATTACTATACAAGTCACAATTACCTTTGTTATTTACATCACATTCTCCATGATTTTATTTTTATTTAAATTTAAACCTCAATTATTAATAAAATTGTTTTACATCATTAAGACTGTCGACCATATCTACATACTAATAACATGCAATTGTATTTATGTATACAACAAAATAGCGGTTTACAGTGTGAATGGGAAGGCTAATTTGCATATTGATCTTAAAAAAATTGATTTTAATAAATATATGCTTAGTATTATTGATTTCTAATTGTTTTGTTTTATCTTAATAAATATGAGCAAAAATCTCGGGGATAAATCTTAACAGAAATCTATTAACATAAAGAAATAACTGTAATTTCATTCTTTTCTTCCTATTTTAACTAAATAGTTAAATTAGGGAAATTTACCACTGAAAGACGGGAGTAAGGGAAAATGGTGGAACAGTTAGTTTCAAAGTTGTTCTATTTTTCAATCATACCCCCTCTGTTCTAAATCTTTTTATCTGAATTCGTATTCAGTTTCATTAGCCTTTCTAATTTAACATATTTTATTATATTAAAACTTAAATACTTGCACCCAGAGGGTGCATATATTTGCTAGTTTTTATAAAGGAGATATTCATATATATATATATATATATATATATATATATATAAAGATAGGGGGGTTGGAGTAAAATCCAACAGTATGAGGTGAGGTAAAAGGAAAAATGAACAAAAATAATGACTCAAACAAGTAGAAGTAGGAGAGAAATATTTTGTCTTCTCAAGTGAAGAACATCTTCAGTCTGACTTTATTCAAAGCAAAAAGTATGTATTTTGCTTTTTCCCGGGGCTCATTCAAAGCAAATATGTGCATCCCAGGACACAATAAATCAAAAAGCTATCAGCATCACTGTGTGTGTGTGTATATATATATATATATATATATATATATATATATATATTCACTAAATGGATATGCTACATCACCAATTCATTTTTCATTACTTCTTTCATAGTACATCAACTCTTTTAACAGAATTATAAAAATATTTTCTTTGCAAAAACTTTTCTCCTCACAATGAGCTAAGGTCAAAAAAACTAGTTGAGAACAATCAAAAAAATAAATAGCACAAAAGAAATATTCCTATTTGTCTTATCACTTTTGTTGATATATATATATATATATGATTTGTGTGTGTGTTCCTATCCATTTAATACAGAGATAAATTCTACCCCAACCCTCGTGAAATACTTGTGCATGACCGTGTGCCCCAAAGTCTCCACCTTTTACTCAGCATGTAATCTAAAAACAAATAGTAACTCCCAGCAGCACCCAATTCTACCATCTTGCTTCAGTTGGAACTTGACTGGCTTTTTCAAGTCTTGATAAAATTGTTTTCAATCCTTCATAACTTAAATATATATATATATATATATATATATATATATATATATATTATATATAAACTCTAAGTATATATTTTTCAGGATATTTGTTAAGTTTTATTTATTTTTATTTTCATTTGACACATGTGAAGAAAAGGGTAGAATGTTTGTCACTTTGTGAAAAGCATAAATCAGCCGCTAAACATGTATTTTCTTTTGAAACATATTTCATAACACCCCTGTGGCTTACATCTTGCTAAGAAAACAGAATTTGATATGGTTTGCCTATTGCATGCAAATGAAAACCAACCCAAGTCGTTAACCAAAAAATAAATCCTACTGATAATTATAATCGTCACAATGTACAAACGTAGATATCGACATGAAAGAGGAGTTTAAATTTTGCATTTTCATGATGGATGGCTTTGGAAAATCTTATTTCTTTCCAAGCTTAAAACTTTTTTTTGATCAGGAGCCTCACCGCTTTGATACTTGAGATTGGTAATTTTGAGGACTTTTGGTTTTTCTTTTTTCCTAATTACAACATGTGCAAGTAGGGTAATGGTAAGTAGATTGGAAAATGGATTTGGCAAACCGGGTTCAAATTCAGGCCAAGGTTGTTAGCATTCACTTTGAACTCATATCACAGGTAAAGGCATGAATCCTGTCAAGCCCTAGCAATACATGTTAATACAATACAATCTCATATTAATATATTTTATTTTTTATAAAAAATACTATAATACATATCAATACGATACAATATTAATACAATACATATTAGTACAATGTTTTTGCTCTGGGTGGATTTTTTTTCGTTTTTGGTACGTAATTCATAAATGTATTTAAAAAGAAGGGGCCGGGTTAGCTCAGTCGGTAGAGCGTTTGGCTAGAAACCACAAGGTTCCTAGTTCGATACCGGTCCCCGCCAACTCAGCGTATGAGTAGCACAGGGATCTGTGCGGTAAAGTAAGGAGCTGATGGTAGGTGTGGCGCTCCACCTCAGATGCTAAAACAATCTCCTTGGTCTAGTGCTATTGAAAAGGGGATAGACTCCCTCGCTGACTGTCTTTATTTTTTATTTAAAAAGAATTATCTATACATTTCCCCATATAGTTATTTACTAGGCTAAGCTTAGATGTGGCACAATGCCAGAAGTATGGGGTGCTCAACGAGAATCGAACTCACTAACATTATTCCGTAAATCTAGCTTTCTAACCATTACATCATATGAGGTGCCCAACTTCTTTACAGTTCTGGTACGTAATTCAAAAATGTATTTAAAAAGAGTTATCTATGGGTAATTCCATGTCCCAACTCTATAGCCCTTATGGCAAATCCCAACCCTTTTTTATAATATATGTACTAGAAGGTGGTGGTTGAGGATCTTCATGTCCTGGGAATGACGTTAAACTCTGAGTTTCCAGTTCTGAAGGTCTAGGAAATGTGAAGCACCCCTTCATCACCATTGTTCTATGGTCCACTCTGACCCGGGTGGTAGTACCTCTTAGGGTCCCATCTATGGTTTAAATAGAAAATTTGTTTATAAAAAAATTGAGTTTAAAAATTTTTCTTCCAAACTATCACTACGAATCTTGCAAAATGTTCTCAGCATTAAATGACCCACTGAGGTTGATGTGCCACAAAACAAAACAAAGGCATGAACCCAACTCTTCTTTTTCTTGCTATAGTTGAATCAGTTGGGCAGATTGAACTGTCTAACAATGGGAAAGCAATCAGTCCATTACCCTTCAGCAAGGATTAGAATATACTGACTGTATCCTCTGAAGAGGGGTAAAATCCCACCCAAAAAAGGTTTGATTGTGTATGACACTAAACTGCATCTGATGGTGAAGTTCTAATCCTGGAGATCTGGAGAGAATAGAGAACCCCCATTCATTACCATTACTCCTCATTCCACTCTGACCCAGAGTGATAATATCTGTAAGGCTCCCATCTATGGCTCATATAAATATGTTGAAAAATTATTCATATTCAATAACACCATGTACAAAAAATTAAAAATAAAACTCTTGAGAGACACCTACACAAAAAAATTTAATATGAACACTATTCCCTAACCTCTAGGCATAAAATAACCCTAGATGGGTTGACTTGCCATTAAAATGAATTAAACAAGCAAGGCGTAGTAGTAACTGTTTTGGTTCTATCTATAGTTAGATAGATTTAAAAAATGAGTATTAAAAATGTATTTAAAAAAATTGAATACTCAACAAGAAAGACACGTCAAGCCCTAGTACCTATATGATTGCCCCAACCCTATTGCCCTTATAGTAAGCCCCAACCCCTTTTTATCATATGGGTGCTAGAAGGCGGTGGCTGCGGGTCTACATGTCCTGGGAATGACGTTAAACTCTATCTGATGGTGAGGTTCCAGTTTTGGAGGTTTGGGGAATGTGAAGCACCCCTTCATCACCATTGCTCCCTGGTCCACTCTGACCCGGAGTGGTAGAACCTGTTAGGGTCCCGTCTATGGGTTAAATAGAAAAATGTATTTATAAAAAAATTGTATTATCCATTAAGAATTGATTTATTTCAAAACTTTATTGGCATTAAATGACCCACTGAGGTTGATATGCCGTAAAACAAAACAAACCAAAAAGAAAGAATAAAACTATGCCTTCAGTATAAAATAACCTAACAAGGGTTGACATGTCATAAAATCTGATTAATCAAATAAGCAACCATTCTAGAATCACAATTCACCCCCCCTTGCCAGTGTGTGGGTAGGGTACAGTTTATTACTACTTACTGTTCTTCAAGACATTGGCAAAGGCCTTATATCTGTTGTGGATTAAGAAAGAGGCTAAATGATGATGATGAATAATGACAATATATTTGTGGAGCAGTGATTAATAAGATAGTTGTAGGGAGAAGAAAGCAGTGGTAACAAAGCGCAGACACATCAACATCTTCAGGGACAGCCTTCAAATGCGACATCTGTGGTCAAGAATGTTTTTCAAACATTGGACTTCACACTCACAGGAGGCGCTGTAACTTCAGGAGCACAAGAACTATATAGTCTTCCAAGACTGAAATGCCAATGAAGGAACTTGTGGAACAGTTATTAATAAGATAGTTTAGGGAGTTAGATCCTCACTGAGTGCCCTCCTGTACCATACCAAGCTAATTATAGTAAATATTAGCGTCTCTGTTTTTTTTTTTGACTATTCAGTTGGGGGGTGAGTTTGACCCTAGAGTCCCCAGCTCTGTTTTGTAAACAAAAGTACAGTATAAATAGGTATATTTGCTCATCGAATTAACTATAGATAGGATGTGACACAATGTCACAAGTATGAACATCCAGCTAGAAGAGCATCCATCTAAGAACCACAAGGTTCTGGGTTCAATACTGGCTATCACCAACTCAGGGTGAAGTTGATGGGTGTGGCACTCCACCTCAGACACTAAAATAATCTCCCAGGTCTAGTGCTTGTGAAAAGGGGATTGACTTCCTCACTGTCCAGCTGTGAAGAAGTTTTATTTAATGCAAAAGCCATCCTTGTAGAAGAACAGTAGTAAAATCAGATAGACTCACTCGCTGTCTGTCTGATACTGACAATAGGCCACACTACTGACTCTGCTTACTATTACTACAAATGTGCTGATTCCTATGCAATTAAAAAGGTAGATATAATCTGCTGTTTTAAAAAAATTCTATTTTAAATTTTAAAATCAATAAAAGAAACCAACTACTGTCTCAGTTGTTATTATTACTTGCTGTCCATCGTATCCAAATGACACCACATGAATCCTTTTCCTCCAATTTATTTGGTCTCTGGTTGTGTCTTGCCAACTGCCTATGGGGATGTTAAAGTCCTTCAGGTTTCTCTTGATGTTGTCTTTGTACCTGAGCTATCAATTCTATATGATCCCTCTCTCTGTTGAGAGTACAGAATCTGCTTTGGCAGTCTGTCATTCCCAAGTCTGTTTAAGTGGCCAGCCCATCTCAGATTGTGTTGGACATGTATTTCATGCATGCCAGGGAGTCCAGTTCTTTCCAGGATGGTCCTGTTTGCCACTACTTGACATTTAATATACTGCACAAGTGACACATGTAGTAGACATGTAGTCAGTGGGCATCCATTTTGTATACCATCCAGGCTTCTGCACCATACAGAAGGGATGAGAGAACTATGGCACATCCAGTTCTCTTCAGGATGGTCCTGTCTGAAACATGTTGCCACCAATTGACATATAATATACTGCACAAGTGATGCATGTAGTAGACATGTAGTCTGTGGGCATCCACTTTGTATACAGTCCAGGAGGGTTGAGAGAACTATGGCACGATATACTGCACATTTAGTATCAGTCCTCAAGATCAATTGAATAAACCTATATAGATTATTGGCTAATGTCAATACAAAGAGACTGAGATAGATAACGACGTGACGATCAATAAATTGATAGATAGAAATGAGAATAAGATTTCTAAAGTTATTTTACCTGCAGAAATAGGTGGGTAAACGTTTCTCAGTCAATCACTATTGTTAACATCAAAAAAGACATTCAGATATAAAGTTATATTCTTTTGAGAATGATTTAGTTTGAAAGTCCAAGTTATTATAGTGGAATTACCAAACCCATATATAAAGTAGTGGATAGGGGTAAGGCGAGCTTTGATGATGTGGGGGGAGGTGTGGATCAGTGATATAGATTAATCTTATAAACATGACCTAATTCAAAATTCTTGCTGCAGGGTCAAGTGTAGCTATTGAGTACAGGGGGAGGGGGCGGGGCTGCGCTTCACTGAAAACCAAATTTGAGATTTTTGCCGTATCAAATAAAGCAGTGCCTTAAGACATAAACAAAAAAAATAGTTGTGGGGGGTGCTGATACAATTTGAAAGACAAAGAAAATTGCATAATTATTGTGTGTATGTATGTGTGTGTGTGTGTGTGTGTGTATATATATATATATATATATACACACAAAGATATATAATGTGTATGTGTAAGAGAGTGCTTTCATGAACTGTGCATATGTGGAAGAGTTGCTGCATGAATTTTGTGCTTGTGTGTTAGTGTTCCTGCTTGAATTGTGTTTTTATATATATACATATATGTGTGTGTGTATATGTGTGTGTGTGTATGTATGTATGTGTGTGTATGTATGTATGTATGTGCGTGTGTATATGTATGTTTATATGTGCATGCGTGTGTATATGTATGTATGTTTTTTTTTGTGTGTATATGTATGTTTGTTATATGTGTGTGTATGTATATATGTATGGGTGTGTATATGTATGTTGTGTTTTATGTGATAAAATGTCCAGAAAAATAACCAAAGAGACAATTATTGTTGAAAATTCCTTGTGGTCATGGATAGTCTTTTCATTTATTTATTGTTTTCTCGGCCATCTTTAAAATTGCTCTTTTGCTGCTTATAATGTTTGTAAAAGAAACAAATGAAATAATAATAACAATAATGATAATACCATGATTTTGAGATGGTAACTCTACTTAGTCTAGTGTTTTGTGAATGCAGTTTGAGGCATTTGAGACTGGAAATGACAAATCATCTTTTCCATTAGCTGACTAAAAGACTGGCAAATTGTATTATTTATATACAAAAAGAAACAAAAAACAAAAAAAAAACTAAGGGCCCCTCCAAAAGATGAGAAATGGAGTTTTTTCTTGCTGACTTTACCCTGTCTATTCTCCTGGTTGACAAAGTATTTTGACTGCAGGGCCCCTTTTTTTATTGGCTTTTGTTTTTTTCGTTAGTTTGTTTTAGGTGTGTAATCAAGCAAATGGAAAAATAATGGTGAGAGAAAAATGATAGCAAATATGAACTGTTAAGTTACTTGTTGGTATCTTTCAGCTAACTTAAATAAAATACTTTCTATCAAGTTTTAGAATATATAAGTAAATTGTTTCTTAATTCAGTTTTAGTATAATCTTTATTTACAAATATATTTACCAACCCCTCCGCACATGCAGGATGTAACACAAGGTCAATTTTTTTAAAGCAGAGTTTAACAGGTTTGAATTTCTCCTAGACCAGTTGCCTTACCAAGGTTGAAGAGCCCAGTCTGCCCTACAATTTACTCATAGCTGGAGGGAGTATAATTGGATGCATACCTTTCCCAAGTGTATTAACGCTATGTGACATGCAAACAGTTTCATCTCTGATTTGAAATCTGGTCGACGAAGTCCATTTCCTACAACACTGTCATGTCTTTGGAACTGATGATCATTTGGCAGTTTGGAGCAATCTGGTAGATAAAAGGGTTAAGGAGAAAGAAAAATGCATCTTGGATTTTTCAGCAAATTTTTTGTTTTGGCTTTTTTTTTTCTTTTACTTACAATCTTGTAAAGATGAATTTTATTTAAAAAAAAAAAAAAAAAAATATATATATATATATATATATAGTCATCCACAGACACGTTTTGACTTATCAAGTCTCTTCAGTGTAGCTAGATATTTGTAAGCTACCTACATCCGGGATTGAAATCCGATCGGTTCAGTGTCAGTCAGACACCTTAACCATCAGGCTGTCATCACTCACAGAATGCGAAGGGGATTTTAACTGATTTTAATACACACCTCGCTTTGTATGTAAAGGCCGCCATAGAGTGCTCCATCCCTTATATAGGAGAGCATTGCGTGTTTTAGTTTATCTATCTATCTATCTATCTATCTATCTATATATATATATATATAAATAAACTAAAACTCTTTTTATTATTTGGGTTATTCGGATGTTTGTCCTGATCTTTATTGCTATCTGTACAACTTTTAAGCCAATTTGCCCTCCAGCCTTCTTCAGGTAGATGACGGAGAAAAAAAACACATTTTGATAAATTTGAATTTTATTATCTTTTATTCATTTTCTTTTGCTTTTTTAATTTTTTTTTTCAAATGAATATCATGCTAAGGATATCAGGTTAATTATTAGCTAATTAAAAGAGTTGTTATTGGTGAGTAGAAATGAAATGTGAAAAATTAGAGATGGCAGGAGACAGACTAAAAGATTAAAAGCAATTCTATTTCTTGTCATGTCTTTGGAACTAATGTCTTGCACAAAATCTTGACAATTTGGCACCACGCAATATTTTTGTGGGGGGAGGGGTGCTTGGATAAAAACTCTTCTATGAAAGAACAAAGTGCACACAGGCTAGCCGGCATCACAAACTTTCTGTGCATCAAATTGCTCAAAGCCAACAAAAACTTATCTTTGATGCACTAAAATAAATAAGATCCCTTCTCTTGGTTGTTGTTTTTTTTTTTTTTTTTTTTTTTTGCAGGGGGTTGGGGGTCTTTTCTATAAATTATTTTTTTCAACCACTCCCCTTTTGTGTTATGCATATTTGCACTTGTTTTCATGTGTATAATTTTGTTTATTATTATTATTTCGTTTTTGTTTTATTTTTGTGTAGATGAATAATCAGGCTTCTTTGTCAATGTCTAATTAGAATGCATGTTAGTAGATAAGAAAATCAAACATATAAAAAAAGACAGCAGTTACTTAGAAGTACAAATGTTCAAAGAGTAGAAAAGAGACATCATAGTTAGGTGAGGAGGAGGAGGAGGAGGGGCGGTAATGAAGGACTAATAAACTATCTTTTTTAATTAGTTATTATAGGCACTTCTAAAAAAATTTGTTAATGCGTGTTTTAGTTTATATATATATATATATATATATATATATATAAACTAAAACACTTTTTATTATTTGAGTTATTCGGATGATTGTCCTGATCTTTATTGCTATCTGTACAATGTTTAAGTAAGAATGTTTGGGTATTAGACTAAAAAACAGTACCGAATTTGACCGCATATAGGACGCACTTTTTCCCAAAATTTTGGCTCAAAAAATTGCCCTGTATCTCATACATCGTAGGTGAAGTTTGAGACCTCCTGTAGGCCAAAGCTATTATTATTATTTCCTGCTATTAAGGTGTCTTGTTATTGTTTGCTTGTACTGCCAAATTGCTTTTATACAGCTATGTTTCTGCTTGTGTAATGCACAGCTAGACTGTTTTCAACAATATATGCTTAAATACACTGAAAACTTTTTTCCTGAATCTGACCTACTGAAATAGGGGGGTGTCTTATATGCCATCATATATGATAAGTAAAGTCAGCTGGGCTTATGAGATGGGAGGTAAGTGGCTGAACAGCTGCTGCTTTGCTGGGTGCTGCTTCTAGGACTTGTTCAAAACAGCCCGCAGCATGCTTGTGTAGCTTCCATCTAGCTTTTTCTCAAAGCATTTCATGGTGCAGACATATAGTAGTACTGATATGGATACAGCTTGGAAGAATTTTCATTTTATTTCATCAGAGAGATGAGATTTCAATAGTTGAATATATTTTTTTTAAATCCTTTTTTTTTTTTTTCCTCCCTCTGATTTTGACTGTTCATAATGTTGAATTGCAGAAAACAATAAAATCTATTTGATGATATTTAGGGAGAAAAAAAATTGATTGAATGATTGTCTTATTGAGGGTTGTTGATTTTTTTTTTTGTTTTTTTGTTTGTTTTTTCTTCCTATTATATTTGCATGTTTAAAAAAAAAGTTTATCTGTCTCATCTCAAGAAATGAACTAATGAACATGTTGAGAAAGGAGGGCAGACACTTTTTGTTTTAATGACAAATTTTCTGAGAAAAACATTCACTTTATTTTTTAATCTAAAAATGGTCAATAAATCCCATAGTTTTTTTTTGTTGTTTTTTTTTTTCCATATTTTTGTATATTTTTTTTTTCCAAATTAACAAAGACACAAATTGACTAATGAAAGGACAATAAATAGTTTAATTATTATGATTTCAGTCACTAATTATTAAAAATATATCTTTTTTTCTTTTCTATCTCATTAGATGTTGGGAAGGGGGCAGCAATCTTGGGTGTTGAGTTGTGTCATTTACTTTTTTTTTTTTACCCCCTCATTGTTTCATTGAATTCAGCCTGGTGCCATCGCTTCATTTGAAGAACCATATTTTGGTATTTCAGGACCAAAGAACTAGAACTTTAAAAGCCATTTTTTTTCTTTCTTCATTTAAGATCATTGACTCTTGTATTGTTATTAATTAATGTGAAAGTTGGTTCTGATAAAATTTTGCCCGTCTTGAGCAAGTTTTTTTTCTTCTTTCTTCTTTAATTTTTAAAATGATATTTCTGTGTGTATGTTTTTCTCAAATTGATCACAATTCATCCTGATTTTTTTTTCTTTGAAAATTTCAACAGGAAAACAAAGTTCAATTGATATTTATTGATTAGGAAATTTAGAAATTACTTGTTAGCATTTATACATTATTTTTTTAGTCCTCTTAACAAGTATAAAATTAATAGTAAAGTAATATTTATATATAAGTAAGTAAAGTCGGTAGAGTGACCTATAATATCTATGTATATATGTATGTATGTATGTATATGTGTATATATATATGCATATGTGTATGTATATGGAAATATGATGAGGAAATTAAAATATTTTCTTTTCATATATGTATGTATGTATATATATATATATACATATATACATACATATATACATATATGTATATATACATATATATATGTATGTGTATGTATATATACATATATATGTATGTATATGTATATATACATATATATGTATGTATATGTATATGCATATAAAAATGTATATATATGTATATATATTTAATTGATATTTATTGATTAGGAAATTTAGAAATTACTTGTTAGCATTTATACATTATTTTTTTAGTACTCTTAACAAGTACAAAATTAATAGTAAAGTAATATTTATATATAAGTAAGTAAAGTCAGTGGAGTGACCTATAATATATATATATATATATATAGAACTTTACCCCCCTCCTTTAACCCACCCCAGTGCCCATCCACTCCCATCCTCTCTCCACTTCCTGTAAACTATCCTCACTTCATTCATGTCTGCCCCTAACCTCCCTCCGCTCATTTCCGCTACTAACTCACCCCCCCTCACCAATTTCAGTTATACTCGCACAAAATTTTGCTTTCAATAAAAATCATTTGACTGAGGATGTCCGTATGAATTTGGACGAAACGTTTCAACTCTTAGTTTTGTTTTGAGTTTTTATTTCTTGTTCACCATCCTTCTACCTACCTCATATATATATATATATATATACCATATTTGACCGCATATAGGACACACTTTTTTCCAACATTTTGGCTCAAAAAATTGCCCTGTGTCTTATACATGTAGGTGAAGTTTGAGACTTCCCATAGGCCTAGGTAATCTTCTCTATGATGCTCACTAACCCAGCTTATGCTCAGTACTTTTACCCACCCTAAACTCCATGCATCCTTATTTTATTGCTGGTATTGTTATAATCTAAGTTAACAGGAGCGTATGGTGGTAAAGAAAAATCAAACCCCAAAAACTTTTTTTCTTGAAACTCTCCTGCTGAAATGAGGGTGCGTCTTATATGCCGTCAAATATGGTATATATAAAGTTGGTGGAGTGACAATAATCAATAATAAGTAAAAAATAAAAAAAAAAAAGAATTGAATACCCAACAAGAATGAATAAAACAAAATTTCTTTGGCATAAAATAACCCAACAAGGGTTGACATGTGTAGTGAGAGTAGACCTACCTCGTGCAACACGGTGTGACAGAGAGAGTGGCAGGCGTGAAGACTTGCCGTATTCTCGAAGGAAGCGGGCTAGGCTTTGCCTAGCGTGTAGGACTGACCTAGAATCGAACCCGCTTCCTTCAGAATGTGAGAGCTGTGGACGATCAGTGAAATAAGAAATAGCATAGTGGCCTGGATGTAGGTGGTCGCGCTGTGCTGACGAGTGTCGCACGTGCTGCACGGACAATTATGAGTGAGGAGCCCGGATGTGGTGAAATTGATGTGTATTTAAAGGGCTTATTCTCACAGACCAGGGAGAACGACTGCAGTAGTATTTTGTTGTCGAGACGAGCGGGACAAAAATGATATTGGATTTTGGAGCGTGATACAGTTGGGAGTGTTTAGACTGTCAATTGGAACCTTGTGTCAGACTTGACTGTGACCCCCCCACACACACACACACACTGATAAAATCCAACCAACCAACCCAAACTTAAATACAAGTGACTCTACATCCTTTAGTTTTAGTAATGACCATATTAAAACTTGTATGTAATATGAAGTGATGCTGATAGCTTTTTGATTTAATCCATCCTGGGATGCACATATTTGCTTTGAATAAGTCCCCAGGAAATTTGATGGGTCCCAACTGAAGTGTCTTAATAAATTGTGGGGTTTTTATTTATGATCTGGGGAATCAACTAAAGCTGGCTAACTTTACCTTGTAACCTATCCTGTGTAATTCGTTTCTAAGAAACCATTGAAATGTATTTACAGTTAGCTTGAAATGGTGAGCGATGAAAAAAGAAAAATACTGGGATGCATGGATACGATTTTTACTGTCTTTTTAGATCTTTGTGTGTCAGGGATGCAGAACGCATAACTATCAGCATCTCTGAATATGGTTAAGTACTGCTTATCAATAAAGTAGAGTAGATGAAGTGGCCTATTGTCGGTGTCAGACAGATAGCGAGGGAGTATATCCCTTTTTCACTAGTGCTAGACCAGGGAGATTGTTTCTGTGTCTGAGGTGGAGCACAACACCTACCATCAGCTTCCCACTTTACGACACAGATCCATGCCATGCTACTCATTCGCTGAGTTGGCGAGGACTGGTATTGAACCCAGAACCTTGTGTTTCCGAGTCGAATGCTCTTCCGACTGAGCTAAATAAATAATTATCCTCAACTTTAATAAAATCAACTCTATAATGTTATTTCTAATAATGACCATATTACGACTCATAAGTATCCAAATGAATCTTTGTAGACATTATTTTAAGGGATGACAAAGACATAATGTTAAAACTGAAAATTGATTTTACAAAAAAAAGCCCTCTGGGCAGTGTAAAATTTAATTTTTGAAAGGTATTGCCTGAGGGGTAGGAGATAAAAATTCAATGTCAGAGAGTTTGTACCATAAGTAAGAAAAATTATAATATATTCAAAGAGTAAAAAAAATAAAACAATTTAAAATGGATACTTAGTTCTGATAACTTTGAATATATATATAAAAATAAAACAAACTATATATAAATATATACTACTGGGCATGTATTTATTAAAACTTGTTTTAAAAAATAATAAGGACTGTCTCGGGTTGCATGCTCAAATTTTGAGTGTATTTGTTCTATGTTAGGACGATTTTGGGTAATGTGACGTAAGCAGTGACATAGTTTCGGTTGTAGACAAATAGAGACCTAATCTCCATTATTAATAGATGATTTGGCTAATTTGTCAAATTAATACTTAAAATTTTAGAGAATTGTTGCAAAACAAAGCAAATAAAATGAATCGGTATGATGATAAGAAACAAAAACTTATATTGATTAGTACCGTATTACCGATCGGTATATTTTAATTTTCAAGAGATTTTGTTAATTGATGTCTTTCTATTTTTAAGTGTTTCATTGTGTGAGTGCTAATGTTTGAGAATGCGATTCAGTTAATCTCTAAGATATTTGAAAAAAAAAAAAAAAATATATATATATATATATATATATATATATATATATATATATATAAGTAAAAAAAATTAATCTAATTTACATAGACACTCAGATTTTCTGGAAAGGATGCCAAATTTAAATCTGTTTATAGCAGTAATTCAAAAAAATAAATGAAAAATATAATGAATGGATTATCCTGATTATTTAATCTATTAATGGATTATAACTGGTATTTAACCCTTTAATGTGGATTATCCTGAGTAGAGGAAGTAGTATTTTTTTTCCATATATTGCATTATCATTTTTAGAATAGTCATTTATTTCATTTATGACTTAATAAAGATTTTGTGAACATTCTGTTACATTTTAGAGTAAAAAAAGTCAGTTATGAACTACTTATACTGGCAGATCTGTTTTAAAAGTTATTAAGGTGGATGAGCACTTCATAACATGCAATACTCCACTTTGGCCCTATCTTGGGCTAGACGGGCGATCGGAGAGGCTCCCTCCGATCAATCGGCTGGTCACGTCAAGACCTAGCACCTATATGATTTTCCCAACCCTATTGCCCTTGGGGCAAGCCCCAACCCCTTTTTATCATATGGGTGCTAGAAGGCGGTGGCTGTGGGTCTACATGTCCTGGGAATGACGTTAAACTCTATCTGATGGTGATGTTCCAGTTTTGGAGGTTTGGGGAATGTGGAGATCCCCTTCATCACCATTGCTCCCTGGTCCACTCTGACCCGGAGTGGTAGTACCTGTTAGGGTCCCATCTATGGGTTAAATAGAAAAATGTATTTATAAAAAAATTGTATTATCCATTAAGAATTATTTATTTCAAAACTTTATCGGCATTAAATGACCCACTGAGGTTGATATGCCGTAAAACAAAACAAACCAAACAAACCTAAAAGTTATTAGAATTTGATAAGAATACTTGATGTCATATAACTGTAAATTATTAGTACTTGCAAATATATGCACCCTCTGAGAGCAAGTATTTAAGTTTTAATGTAATAAAATATTGTATTAAATTAGAAAGTCTAATGAAACTAAATAAGAATGCAGATAAAAAGATTTGAAACAGAGGGAGTATAATAAAAAATGGAACAACTGAAACTTACTCTTCCATCACTCTCGTCTTTCATTGTTATTTTTTCTAATTTAAGTATTTAGTTAAGAGGAAGTAAAGAATAAAATGACAGTTATTTTTTCTTGTTAATGGATTTAATTTAAGATTCATTGAAGAGATTTTGTTTATATTCATTAAAATAAAACCAAACAGTTAGAAATCAATAATACTAAGCACATATTTATTAAAATTACATTTTTAATATCAATATGCAAATTAGCCTTCCCGTTCATACTGTAAACCGCTATTTTGTTGTATATATAAATATAATTGCATGTTGTTAATATGTAGATATGGTTAACAGTATTAATAATGTAAAATAATTTTATTAATAATTGAGGTTTAAATAAAAATAAATTCATGGTCAATTTGACCTCAATAACAAAGGGAATTGTGACTTGAGTAGTGATTTAGTTTCGGTTACAGACAGAAAAGCACACAATCTCCATTATAATAAGATTAAGGATAGTTACTTGAAGCTATTGAACTATTGTCCTTATCTTTATTGTTATCTGGAGATAATAATAAAGATGACAACAATAATCCAAATAATAGATAGTTTAAATATTATTACCATATATATATATATATATATATAGTCTTTTTGTTCTAAGAGTATAGACAATTCCTTGATGAAATACATTGGACATATTTGATAGTCATTTAGCAGAATTAACATATCTCCATGTTTTTGACCCAAAATGGACATTTTAAATTTGTGAAGAATAATCAATCCCCCCTTTTTTTTTCTCTTTTTGACATTAAAGCCATTTCTTAATTCTAATTGTCTCCATATCAGAATGAACTGAATCTTTTTCCCCCTGATCTTTTAATTGGCATCACTGACAAGGGCTTTTAATGAGAAATAAAATGATGCTTAATAACAAAAAAGAAAAAGGTATGGAATGAATGAAAATGTCTCAGCCATTTGATTAAATGTTGGGTTAACAAACTGACCACAAAATCTTTTGAAGTCCTTTATAAAACTTCACAAAAAAATCTGGAAGGTTAAGTTAAGGGGAATTTTTTTTTCAACTTGTGAAATGGTTACCTTGATTTTTGATTAAAATTAGCCATTAATTTTATGTCTTTGTTACCCAAGAAGGATGGCATCTTTTTTTAAAAATTTTGAAATAACTTAATGATCAAATATCATTGTTAATCAGCCAGTAATTGTCATAGTGTTAATTTTTTTTTTTTGTTTACTTGTAAAATCTTTTCTACTCAGAGCTGGTAAATATCTTACATATAAACTGAAATGAAAATCTTATTGAAAACAAACAACCAGCCCTGCTGGAGTGGTATTATATAACTTTACAAAAAAAAAAAAAAAAACAACTACACAAAAATATAAATATAAACGTTCAATGTACACAACTAACCTCTAAGCATAAAATAACCCTAGTTAGTTTGACATGTCATTATAATTGAAAATTATTTGTATTAGGAATACTTGATACTATACAGAGTGGTATTACCTGTTAGGGTCCCATCTATGGTTAAATAGATTTTAACAAAATGAGTTTTTAAAATGTTTGAAAATTATTTGTATTAGGAATACTTGATACCATACAGAGTGGTATTACCTGTTAGGGTCCAATCTATGGGTTAAATAGATTTTTTAAAAATGAGTTTTTAAAAATGTGTTTGAAAAACATTGAATACCCAAGATATCATATAACTTTACAAAAAAAAAACTTTTAAGAAATAACTACACAAAAATATAAATATAAACGTTCAATGTACACAACTAACCTCTAAGCATAAAATAACCCTAGACGGTTTGACATGTCATTATAATCAATTATAATCAGTATGAATATTTACATGGTTCTCTACAAAGAGAATGCTATTTTCTAATAATAATAACTTGTCTACTCCATAGTACCTAGGTTATCATTTCAAATCAAAATAAGTGTCTTGTGCAGAGGATTTTCAGATAAGATCATTTTCCTCAGTGTGTGTGTATATATATAAAATCCAGAGAAGAAATCTTCCTTAGGACATAAAAGTTTTTGTTTTTTTAAAAACGTCTCACAGTTTGCAGAGCTCAATGTGTGCTCTTATTGTTAGAGTCACAGAGCAAATTTATAAGTAAAGATATAACAGAAGACTAGGAAGATAGGATGAAGAAATAAACAAGTAAATAAATGAAATCAAAGAGAACTGTGGTGGTCTTTTAGTTGAAATCTTGAATAGATTGATTTAACAGGAATTCCTAACAAATTACCAGCAGTAATTATAAACTGGCCAAATACCCATTTTCTATGACCCACAGCAGAGGGAAACAGAATAATAAAAAAAAATCTGTTTTCAAATGCCTTAAAAGTAATAAAGAATTCATCAGTCGCATCTGATGATTTGGAGGTGTTCGACACTTTGTCTAAGCTTCCTGAAATAGGCTATAATGCAACAAATCCTGAGTCTTCTGTTATATTTTTACTTATATATATATATATATATATATATATATATATATAAAGGAAGAACTCAATACAGTAATCACATAATAAATTTATTTCGACGAAAATTGGGGCCCATATAAATCTAAGTTGATTTAAACCGGCTCCCCAAATTTTCGCCTCATCAGATGGGTCTCAATTCACTTATGGACAAGCATATCACAAAAAACCCCAAAGAGCTGAATATATATAAATTCAAACAAAAACAAAAAAATAATAAAAAAAATTATATATATTTTTTAACAGTATCAAAAGTTGCTACCACATTTTCATTGTAATAGCATTAATAGTTAATTCAAAAGGACTCAATTAATTTCAAAGGGAAACAGTTTAGATTTAAAAACTAAAGGTCATACTAATTAAAAGACAGAGGAAAATGAAAATAATTCTAAACTAGACAGCCCTATTGGAGTGGTAGTACCTGTTAGTGTACCATCTATGGGTTAAATAGAACAAAATGAGTTCTACAAAAATGTGTTTCAAAAAAAAGTTTTTAAAAATAATTATGTATCCATGAACAATGAATAAAACAAAAACGTCTTCGACATAAAATGACCCAATGGTGTGACATGCCGTAAAACCCAACCATTTTCTCATGGGGAACAAAATATTTTTAGATTACAACCTTCCCCTAGTTTCAATAAGTATGCCTACCAAATTTGGTTGCGATACATCAAGCTTTTTGACTATCTGTAGAAGATAGACAAACTAACCTCTACCAGTTATAAATGTAGATTCTGATAATTTAAAATATTGGGTGTGAATTCCTGGCAACAGAAAAGAGACAAAAACTCTAAGAATATCTGCATTTAGATCTCAAAGGAATGGTTGGTTGTTAATGGATACCTCATCGTCGCAGTTGATATCAATATAAGTTAGGTATATATATTTAAGTGGATGTGCTATATAAGAGGAAAAATTCATAAGGTAATGGTTATCATTGTAGGAAATAAACTTGTTCAAATCCTGGATTAGGTTGTTTTCATTTCACTTCACACTAATTCCTTTGGGAATGGCACAAATCCTTCTCTTTGTAGAATAATCATACTAAGTCCAATTACTGTCGAATTGGCAAGACAAGACATCAAGCAGTCGTAACCCAATACAATTCTGGTATGCTGTAAAGACCACTGCAAAGTGGCAGGATTTATGGAGCCTCAGAGGATCATACAAACCAATCAAGCATCAGGGAATGGAATCACCCAAATGCATGAGTGGACTGTTCTAAATTCCCATAAGTACCAGTTGTCTTGACCAGTCACATTGTTCAAACCAATTGTTGACTGACTGACTGACTGACTGACTTCAATACTCTTCTTATGGAAAGCCCCAACCCTTTTCATCATATATATACTAGAAGGTGGTGGCTCGGTCTTTTTGTCCTGGGAATGACGTTAAATTCTATCTGATGGTGAAATTCCAGTTCTAGAGGTCTGGGGAATGTGAAGCACCCCTTCATCACCATTGCTCCCAGGTTCAACCAGACCCAGAATGGTAATCCCTGTTAGGGTCCCATCTATGGGTTTTATGAATCTTTCAAAACTTTGCTAGCATTAAATGACCCACCAAGGTTGTCTGTTTTGTTTTGTGGCATATCAACAACAAATCTCGTCCTCCTTAGTAATGAGTAAATAGCCTTGGTAAGGAGAAAGAAAAATTCTGAAGTAAAAAAAAAGGGGGGGTTTAAAGGGATATTGTCTCAACCTCATAAAACACTTACTACTGAAAACTAACAGATTGCTGACTTCACATCACCTTGTGCATCCAAAAAGAAGTAATGATAACAAAAAATATCTGTACTGCCAATCCTTGAACTTGAATGTCCAACTTTCTTTCACACTGTCCACACTTCAGGGGTCCTTTTGCCTCAACTGAGGAAATCTCAGTATTATATGTTTGTCTGTTGGCCAGTATTTGCCCAGTACCACATTATGCAAATTTTTATGAAGTTTCAATTTTGGAGCTCTGGTGAGCGTGGAGTACCCTTTCATCGCCATTACTCCCAGGTCCACCCTGACCAGGAGTGGTAGTACTTGCTAGGGTTCCATCTATGTGTTAAGTAGAAAAACTGAGTTTAAAAAAATGTTTAAAAAGATTTGAGTAGGAAAAGAGTAGTGGTGCTATTTAACCACAGCTGGGGGTAAAAGGGTGTTAATACCTTTCCAGATGTATTAGTTTGAAAGTGAACATAATAGCATAACAAGAGGTCGAACTCATTGCTCTATGTGGCTATGTATGTATGTATGTATGTATATATATATATATATATATATATATATATATATGTGTAAAGTAAATGGAAGTGAATCCGACAGTATGAATTAAACATTTTTAGAAAAAACAAACAAATGATGTTATAGTTCGCTGACAGAAATCTGTTTCGACCTTTTATTAAAGCGGTCTTCATCTTCTTTGTGGCTGGAATCATGAACATTTTTGATACTTTTTATACATTTTTTATATATTTTTACAACAAACTCTTTTGAGTTTTCTTGTGGATTATAATGCTTCTGATTTTTTTTAAATAAAATTTATTTTATTTTTAAAACAGAATATGCATTTTCTAAATTAAAAAAAAAATTCCGGCTCCGAACATGAACGTTCGTTTGTACCCCTCCTGTTTGTAACGGTTTACTTACTCCATCTTTCTATCACAAATATTTCGCCTTGATGAAGACCGCTTTAATAAAAGGTCGAAACAGATTTCTGTCAGTGAACTATAACATCATTTGTTTGTTTTTTCTAAAAATGTTTCATTCATATATATATATATGTGTGTGTATTTGGGCAGCATTCTTTCATTTATGCATGTTAAATTAAACAAGACACATCTCCTGTTTAACAATTTTATTTGTGATTTTTTTCAAGTTTTCTGGCCAACTTTTGAATATTTAGTCCACCAAAGTTCATGTCTCGAAATTCATTCTCCAAATACTAGAAGCTTTATACATTAAACAAAATTAATTTCCAATGCAGTACACACATTTTAAAATGCCTATAGCACCTTTACCATCAATTCTCCTCCTTCCAGCCTCCACATCCATTAATATAATTTGAAAAACTGGAACACATCACCCCTGATGATGGCACTTCAAAGTGCTGAAAGTACTCGGGACATGAACTAATCCACGAATTCCACCCAAATAAGTTGGCCAGAAAACTTGAAAAAATCACAAATAAAATTGTTAAACAGGAAATGTGTCTTTTGTTTAATTCAATATGCATAAATATATATATATATACACACTCTCACACATCTGATATATGTTCAACTATAAATGTAAATTTGTGTCACTAAATATAAAAAAATATGTGCAATATGTTTAAATATATATACATATATTTTATATATGTGTTATACTATATAATGTATGTTTATATATATATATATATATATATATATACACATACTCTAGCAATGGAAGGAGAGAGAGTGATGCTGCACAGTTGTCAATGTCATCAACATTGACAGTGAGTCTTTATTCCCAGCTTAGTATACCGAGATACAGTAGGGACACATTCTGTTTATGAGTAAACCTCTTTACTTGTAATCTATCTGTGCTTATAAGAACCAATCCCCTAAGAAGATTGAAGTTGTAAAAATGACAGCTTTCATCATCTCATTGCCTCCATAAGCCTTTGTTGGAAGGAGTTAATCTCTAAGTATTGTTTATTAACAAGGACATTCACAGTCACATTTAGTCAATAATGCTTGTTTGATCACTGTCAACACTAACGCAACGATTGTTTCAATCATTTTCTCTCAGGACAGAATTCAACCAACACTAGCAAATAGATTTTGTGTGTATGTGTGTGTGTGTGTTATATACCTGAGAATGTGTGGTTATGTGTGTTGAGAATGTCTGTTAATTATATGTATGTATGTGTGGTTATAATATGTATGTATGTGTACACTGATTATATGGGTGCTTGGTCATATATATATATATATATATATATATATATATATATATATAAGTCGTCGGGGCGGTCTAAAGTCGGTATGAGCCAGTCAGCGAAGGAGTCTATCCCCTTTTCAATAACACTAGACCAAGGAGATTGTTTTGGCGTCTGAGGTGGAGCGCCACACCTACCATCAGCTCCTTACTTTACCGCTCAGATCCCTGTGCTACTCATACGCTGAGTTGGCGAGGACCGGTATCAAACTAGGAACCTTGTGGTTTCTAGCCGAACGCTCTACCGACTGAGCTGACCCGGTCCCTTTCCTGTTGTGGTGTAATATATAAAGGGCAGTTGGTGTGTATGTCTGTATATATGGAGAAAACAACAAAAATAAAACAATTGATGACAAAGTAAATGTATATACACATTCACTATCACCAGAGCTTGCTTTTAGAGCAAAAATAATGAAAATTTGATTTATATGTATGAAGGTAATGAAAAAATTAAACTTAAATAGTAACAGCTGAGAATTATTATTATTTTTTTTTTTTGCATTTAATATTTTATATAGGAGACATTATTTTTTCCTTTCAGTGGGTCTATGCACTTTTATTTCTGATGCTTTACCAGGATCAATGCAAGGTCTTTTTAATGGGGCATCCTGTGAGGATCCAACTTGTGATTCTGTAATAATGGATCTACAAGACTAACTTTTTGCCCTCCTCTACCCAGCTGACGCAGGGTAGCTGCTTTTAGTGTACAATAAATGCTGGTTTAGGCTTCAGACTTATTGATTTCTCTGTCTGTGTATTTGTATATATATATATATATATACTAGCAAATATATGCACCCTCCGGGTGCAAGTATTTAAGTTTTAATGTAATAAAATATTAGATTGAATTAGAAATACTAATGAAACTAAATAACAATACAGATTTTAAAAAGTTGAAACAGAGGGGGTATAATCGAAAAATAGAACAGCTGAAACTTACTCTTCCATCACTTCCGTCTTTCATTACTAAATTTTCCTAATTTAACTATTTAGCTAAAATAGAAAGTCAAGAACAAAATTACAATTACAGATATTTCTTCTTGTTAATATATTTCGTTTAAGATTTATACCCGAGATTTTTAGTCATATTCATTAAGATAGAACCAAACAATTAGAAATCAATAATACTAAGCACATATTTAATAAAATAAAATTTTTGATATCAATATGCAAATTAGCCTTCCCGTTAACACTGTAAACCGCTATTTTGTTGTATATATAAACACAATTGCATGTTATTAGTACGTAGATATGGTCAACAGTATTGATAATGTAAAACAATTTTTATTAATAACTGAAGGTTTAAAAGAATGAAATCATGGAGAATTTGAGGTAAATAATTAAGGGAATTGTGACTTGAGTAGTAATATAGTTTCAGTTACAGACAGAAAAACACACAATCTCCATTATAATAGGATATATGTATATATATATATATATATATATATAGTGATTTCTCTGGACCATTATCATTCAGCAAGTAACCAAAGTACAAAGTTTAGAAATGGTAACACCAAAGAGTTAGCAATTCTTCATCTCACAAATGCTAAGATTTATAGATCTTTGCTGACAGTTTAACAAATTACTACATAGATATAAATGACAGTAGACTTCCATTTTATATTGGAATCTTGAATTACTGTAATTTGTCATAAGACAAAAATCACTCCAGTGTTTTTCCTCTTCAAAGTTGTGACTTTGAGGCGGAGGAAATTTCCTCCTGATAAAAGTAAACATTTACAATTTACATTTATAATGGAACATTTTATTAAAACAAAACAGACTACAATATAAAATAAAAATAAACAACAAAGGACGTTTATCTCTTTTCAAATCAGTCAGGGCTTAGACGACTAATAAACATGGGAGGTTCAGCTTTAAGCCAACCACCAGTAACTGAAGCACCTGTGTGGATCTTCTATACAAAGACTCTCGGCAATAATTGGAGGTATGTGGTGTAATGGTTGGGAATGAATTAAACTACTAAGTCGATATATATATATATATATATATATATATATATAAGGGTAGGAGGGTTAAAGTAAATCTGACAATGTGGTAAAGAATAGAGGGGAAAAAGTGGACAAAAAGAGCAACTCAAACAAGTAGTGTTGGAGATATATTTCGTCCTGCCTTGAGCAGGTTCAAATAAAAGACTGATGAAGTCCTGCTCAAGTCCTGCTCAAGGCAGGACGATATACATCTCCTACATCTACTTGTTTGAGTTGCTCTTTTTGTCCACTTTTTCCCTCAATTCTTTACCACACACATGCACACACATTATATATATATATATATAAAAGTAATTGGTAATTTGCTTGAAGCATTGTTAAGTATGTTATAAAATAATAAAGTTCGAAGGCAATACAATGCGTAAAAAATAAAGACAAAAAGATGTTTTATATGTCTAATCGATTTCAAAGCAAAGCTTTATCATCAGAGTGTATTTTCATACACTCTGATGATAAAGCTTTGCTTTGAAATCGATTAGACATATAAAACATCTTTTTGTCTTTATTTTTTACGCATTGTATTGCCTTCGAATTTTATTATTTTATTTATATATATATATATATATATATATATATATATAAACAAAATGAGCGAACTTATTTTCATAGGAAATAGAACTGGCAACCTGAGTTCAAATCCTGGATGAAGCTGATTGCATTTCACTTTGCGCTAGTTAGTGCCCCTGGTAAAGGCATGAATCAATCTGCTATGAGTAAATAGTAGGGAAGACTGGGCTCTTAAGGCTTGGTAAGGCAAGCAGTCTAGGAGAATGAAAACTTGAATTAAAACCATCTTTTTTTGCTAACATCTCAGCATAAAATGATGGCTGACATGCTGTTACAATCAATCTATCTGTAAGTGCTCAGAATCTTTGGTTCAGCTCTGAAAAGAAATATGAAGAATGTTTGCTGGGATTAGTGAGACTGAAAGTTTTTATCTCCAGGTCAATTTTGGAACATAAGCAGCTATCTTTTTAACTTTCACAAGAAGGATATTATGATTATTAAAACAAAAAAGTTAATGTTCCTTTTCATTTCTCCTTTCTTCTCTTCTTTATTTTTTTTTTAAAGAAGTATCTGTATTTTGCTTTTGTTTGAATTGATTACTGATATAAGAAAATTTTCCTTAAAACAAAAAATTGATTCGCCAGTAATAAATACAATGGTCAGATTCTTTATTATATAAGTCCCTAAAAAAAAAAAAAAATTATTTACCCATCCCATTCACCATGGGTAGGATTTGACAAAAGGTGACAAGTATAAGGCATCCGGTAAGGATCAAACTCGCTCTTCAGTAGTAATGGATCTGCAAGACTAGCTTGCTAACCATGATACCCCAACAGGATGTCCTAACAATATTTTTTTTTTATGTACTCAGAATGAAATAAAAATGTTTCCCTGCATTTTGTTGGTATTGATCAGATTTTGGCTCACTTCTGAAAAATAAATTTTAAATGTTCTCTGAAATTTAAATTAAGGTCCAATAAATTCATTATAATCTTTAATTTGGAGGCACATGGCATAATGGTTAGAGTCATAGGAAATGGACTCATCAAATCCTGGACAAGGCTTTTTGCATTTCACATGGTGCTAATACCCTTGGGAAAGGTGTGACTCCAAATATACATCCTCCAGCTATGAGTAAATAGTAGAGAAGACTGTGATCTTCAGCCTTGCTTAGGCAACCTGTCTAGGAGAAGGAAAACTCTGAATTCAAACCTGTTATACTCCACTAATGAAATTGACATTGTGTCACATCCTGCTTGAACAGTTGGTAACTATATATATATATATAATTTTTATTTTTGTATTATTTAGAAGTAAAAGTAAGATAGAAGAAAAGTTTGTTTGGCATATTTTCAAAGAATAATTGTTCATACTAGATGACATTAACATATTTTTGGGTATCCATTGGAATTTGTATTAACTTTTGGTAATTTGTACATCAGTAAAAAAAAAAAAAAAAAAAAAAAGAGAAATAGTAAATTCTGTGAGCTTGTTCTGAAGGAGTGGAACTGGTTAGCAAAAATTCCATAAAACATTTAAAAGTTTTGAAAATAATGAAAGAGTTGGAATTTGATGTACAGTAATAAGGAAGAGGGCAGTTGGGTAAAAAGGTGCGGAATAAATTAGTTTTTCACACACCTTTTTTCCTTGTAGATTTTCTTTTAACTCTCTTGTCTCTTCTTTGTGTTGTTCTCTTATTCTATCTCATTCTCCTTCAGTATTTCCCCTATTGGTCCTGTCCTGTTGGCTGGGGTATTAGAATGTGCTGACTGCACCTCTGCAGAGGGGTAACACTCCCCCAATGGGGCCACCTGTTGGCCCAAGGATAGAACCCAGGTGGATGAGCAGTCCGCGACTTGCAATACTCCACTTTGACCCTTTCTTGGGCTAGATGGGCAGTCAGAGAGGCCTCCTCCGATCAATTGGCTGGACATGTCAAGCCCTAGCAACTATATGATTGAGCCAACCCTATTGCTCTTATGGCAAGCCCCAACCCTTTTTATCATATTGGTGCTAGAAGGCAGTGACTGAGGGTCTACATGTCCTGGGAATGACGTTAAACTCTATCTGATGGTGAGGTTCCACTTTTGGAGGTTTGGGGAATGTGGAGCACCCCTTCATCCCCATTACTCCCTGGTCCACTTTCTTTCTTTTTTCTTATATAGTCCCAATAATACAAATAATAAAAATTAAACTACCATCTATGGGTTAAATAGAAAAACATATTTATAAACAAAACTGATTATCTATTAAGAATAAATTCATTTCAAAACTTTGTCAGCATTAAATGATCCACTGAGGTTGATATGCCGTTAAACAACCAACCAACCAACCCTATTGGTCAATATTACAGTTCTCCGCCTACTTATATTAGCTTTTAGTTGTTCACTATCATTTTTCCTTGTATTTGCTTATCAATTCTCCTGCTGATATGTTCTCACTCTTTCTCTCTATCCTTTTTTTTGCCCTGTTGGCAAGGTTAGTTGATTTTACAGAATGTCAACCTTTGGGGTAATTCCATGTCAATTCATCCAGAAAAAAGTAAAATTGTCACCCACCCACTTCAATTTTCTGAAAATTTTCCCCTGGTGTGGACTATTAATGTTAGACAATCCCCAAAATTTGAGCTTCCAATTCCAAAAAAATTTTTCATGACTCCAAAAAATTTGGAGAGATAAAAATTGACATAACTCTGCCAAATTTTGGAATTGAAATCTCAAATTTTGGGGATTGTCTAACTTTAACATAATCCACACCTGGACAAAATTTCAGAAAAATTGATGTGGCTTGGATGATTTGATATCTCAGTCAGTAGAGCATTCGGCTAAAAACCACAAGGTTCCTAGTTCGATACCAGTCCTCGCCAACTCAGCGTATGAGTAGCACAGGGATCTGTGCAGTAAAGTAAGGAGCTGATGGTAGTTGTTGCACTCCACCTCAGATGCCAAAACATTCTCCTTGGTCTAGTGCTATTGAAAAGGGGATAGACTCCCTCGCTGACTGGCTGATACCGACTTTCAGGCTGCCCCAACGAATTTACTTTTTTTTATCTTATGCTGAATACATTTTTGTTTCATTTATTCTTCTTGGGTATTAGATTTATTTTATACTCATATTTTTAAGCATGTTTTTTAAAAACTTATTTTTGATCTATTCAACCCATAAATGGGACCCTAAAAGGTACTACTATCCAAGTGGACCTGAGAGTAATGACAATGAAGGTGTACTCCACACTCCCCATAGCTCCAGAATTGGCACCTTACCACTAGCACATATATGATAAAAGAGTTGGGGGTTGCCATAAGAGCAATACAGTTGGGACAATCATATATGTGCTAGGACTGTGGGAAGCGCGTGGTGTAATGGTTAAAGTCATGGGAAATGGACTCGTCGCCACGAGTTCAAATCCTGGATGTGGTAATTGCATTTCACTTTAATACCTTTGGGAAAGGTATGAATCCTACTCTCCCTCCAGCTATGGATAAATAGTAGGGCAGACTGGACTCTTTAACCTTGGTTAGGCAACCGGTCTAGGAGAAGGAAAACTCTGAATTCAAACATGTTTAAACTCTGCTTAAGAAATTGAACTTGTGTCACATCCTGCTCATGCGGCGGGGTTGGTAAATATATATATATGTGCTAGGACTTGATGTGACCAGCCCGTCAAGCCTAAGGGCCAAAGTGGAGTGTTTGCATGTTAGGATTACTCCACCACCAGGATTCCATTCTTAAGCATCATTGGTCACCACTCACAGTGAAGTTGGCAGGGCACACCGACAATATCCCCTGTAAAGAGGTGTCAGGATATGATTCTAAACTGCATCTAATCTTGAAGCTCCAGTTATGGATATCTGGGGAGTGTGGAGTACCCTTCATTGCCATAGCTCGCAGTTCCACTCTAACCTGGAATAGTAGTACCTGTTTGGTCCCATCTATGGGTTAGATAGTTCTGTTGAAAAGTATTCATATTCAAGAGGGACATTTGATGTCATATAGCTATAAATTATTTGTATTAAGAACAGTTAGTTGAGACTTTGTTTACTAAGGATTATTATTAGTTACTAAACAGCAATAATTACTTAAAACCATATAATTATTAGTATTAGATAGGAATACTTGAAACCATATAATTGTGTGTAAATAAAGTAAAAAGTAAAGTCGTCGGGTGGCCTAAAGTTGGTATCAGCCAGTCAGCAAGGGAGTCTATCCCCTTTTCAATAGCGCTAGACCAAGGAGATTATTTTGGCGTCTGAGGTGGAGCACCACACCTATCATCAGCTCCTTACTTTACCGCACAGATCCCTGTTGGCGAGGACCGGTATCGAACTAGGACCTTGTGGTTTCTAGCTGAACGCTCTACCGACTGAGCTAACCCGGCCCCTCACTATTATCAAACAGCAATAATTACTTAAAACCATATAATTATTAGTATTAGATAGGAATACTTGAAACCATATTATTTTTATGAGATGGGAATACTTTATATCATAACTTAAAAAAAAAAAAACTCTTACAAAACTTTCTATATTTTTTCTCACTTGTCTTTCCTATTACCCATCTCTCACTAAGTTTATTTCAATATGTTCTTCTTGAAAGAAAAAGTACTTTATTTTTTCTTTGTCACTTTATTTTTTTTTTCTTTCTCAGTTCTAGTCCAGTTATTTTCCATTCATGTTCTCTCTAGACTCATAATTTCTTTGGTTCTCTTCATGTTCTTCATACTTTTCTTATAATTTCCATTACTTTCTTCATTTTCCTTTTGATCTTAGCCTCTCTAAATTCTCTTCTGCATCTTTGTCTCCCTTCATTCTCCTCTATGTATCTCTCTCTTTTTTCTTTCTTTTTTTTCTTGGCGCCTCTCAGTCTCTCATTCTTTCTTCATTTAGCACTCTTTTGCTCTCTATTTTATCTCTGAGACTCTTTCTTCTTTCCATCTTTGTCTTCATTTTCTTCTCCCTGCCTCTCTTCATTTTACTCCTCTTCTCTCTCTCTTCAGTCTCCTCCTCTCTCTCTTCGGTCTCCTCCTCTCTCTCTCTCTCTTCAGTCTCCTCCTCTCTCTCTCTCTCTTCAGTCTCTCCTCTCTCTCTCTCTCTTCAGTCTCCTCCTCCTCCCCTCTCTCTCTCCAGTCTCCCCTCTCTCTCTCCAGTCTCCCCCTCTCTCTCCAGTCCCCCCTCTCTCTCCAGTCTCCCCCTCCCTCTCTCTCTCATCATCCCCCTCTTTCCCTCTCTCTCTCATCATCCCCTCTTTCCCTCTCTCTCTCATCATCCCCCTCTTTCCCTCTCTCTCTCATCATCCCCTCTTTCCCTCTCTTTCTCATCATCCCCCTCTTTCCCTCTCTCTCTCATCATTCTCCTTTGTATTCTTTGTCTCTATTTCTCTTCCCTACTCTCTACTTCTCTTCTCTTTTCCATCCTCTTCCCACTCTCTTCCTACACCTCCCCACCTTGAGTTCTTTCTTTGTGTGTGTGTGTATGTCTCTCTCTCTCTCTCTCTCTAATTTCTTTTATTTACTCTCTTTTCTCTCTCTCTCCTACATGTAACCCCCCTCTCTCATACATTCTTTTCCATCTTTGTGTTTTTGTCTCTTTCTTTTTTCTACCCTCTCGTCCTTTTCCCATCTCCTCTTCCACTCCACCTTCCACTCTCCACTTTGATTTCTTTTTTGTGTCTTTCTCTCTCTCTCTCTCTCTCTCTCTCAATTCTTCCTCTTGCTCTAAATTTCTTTTTTTTAACTCTCTCTCTCTCTCTCTCTCTCTCTGATATCAGCTCACTAGTTCTTAAAGATATGAACTTAAAGTTAAAGTCTCTTCCATTAGTTGCGCCGTTGACTTGTTCATTGACGTACATTTGGAATGAGTCACCAAGTACTGGCAGATATTTCTCCCGTAAGACATGCCCAACAACTGTTCAACTCCACCGACTCCCCCCCATCTCATCCCTCTTTTTTTTTGCAGGAGAAGAGGGGGGGGGTGATGAAGGGAAAGAGAAAGAGAGCAAAAAGCAAAGTGGGTACAGTACTGACCTTGAGCAGTACTCTCTCCGTCCCTCTTTTTTTTTTCTACACTCTCCAGCTGCCTCATCTTTCTAAGATGCATCACGCTTCCTGTTCTCTTGACTCTCTGGAATCACAAATGCCTTCTACTCCTTCAAAGACGCATCTGCCCGGGTAGCATCACTTTTTGCCCTTGCAATCTTTTTTCTTTTTCTTTTTTTTGTTCATTCTCTCACCTCTCTATATTCTCTCTCTACCTTCTCCTCTCTCTCCCTCTAGCTTCATTCCCCTCTTTCTCCCTCTCTCTTCATTTCCCTTTCTCTCCCCTCTCTCCATTTCCCTCTCTCCTCTCCTTTCTCTCCATTTCCCGCTTCCCTCAATCCTCTTTCCTCTCTCCTCTCCCCTCTCTCCATTTCCCTCCTTTCCATTTCCCACTCTCCTCTCCCTTCTCTCCATTTCCCTCTTCCCTCAATCCTCTTCCCTCTCTCCTCTCCTCTCTCTCTCCTCTCCTCTTTTCCCTCTCTCCTCTCCCCTCTCTCTACTCTCTCTCTATCTCCATTTCCCCTCTCTCCTCTTTCTCCATTCCCTCTCTCCTCTTCTCCATTTCCCTCTCTCCTCTTTCTCCATTTCCCTCTCTCCTCTTTCTCCATTTCCCTCTCTCCCCTTTCTCCATTTCCCTCTCTCCCCTTTCTCTCCTTCCTCTCTCCTTTCTCTCCATTCCTCTCTCCTCTCTCTCTCTCCATTTCCCTCTCTTCCTCTCTCTCTCCATTCTCCTCTCTCTCTCATTCTCCTCTCTCTCTCCATTTCTCCTGTCTCCCCTCTCTCTCCCTTTCTTCCCTTTCCTCCCCTCTCCCCTCCCCTCTTCTCCCCTCTCCCTCTTCCTCCCTCTCCCCTCTTCCTCTCCTCTCCCCTCTTCCTCCCCTCTCCCCTCTTCCTCTCCCCTCTTCCTCTCTTCCTCTCCTCTACCCCTCCCTCTCCCCTCTCCTCTTACCCCTCACTCTCCCCTCACCACTCCCTCTCCCTCCCTCCCCTCCCCTCCCTCCTACTCTCTCCCTTTTCCTCTCCTCCTCTTCCTCTCTCTCCTCTCCCTCCCTTTCCTCTCCCTCCCTTTTCTCTCCCTCCCTTTTCCTCTCTCCCTCCTTTTCCTCTCCCTCTTTCTTCTCCTCTCCCTCTTTCTCTCCCTCTTTCTCCCTCTTTTCTCTCCCTTCTCTCTCACTCTTTTCCTCTCCCTCTCTCTCTCTCTCTCCCTCTCCTCTCTCTCTCCCTCTCTCTCCCTTTTCTCCTCTTCCCTCTCTCTCCCTTTTCCTCTCCCTCTCCCTTTTCCTCTCCCTCTCTCTTTTTCCTCTCCCTCCTCTCCTCTCCCTTCTCCCTTTTTCCTCTCCCCCTTTTTCCTTCCTCTCTCTCTCTCCCTTTTCCTCTCCCTTTCTCTCTCCCTTTTTCTCTCCCCTCTCTCTCCTTTTCCTCTCTCTCTCTCTCTTCTCCTCTTTTTCCTCTCCCTCTCTCTCCCTTTTCTCTTCCTCTCTCTCTCTTCCTCTCTCTCTCTTTTCCTCTCTCTCTCTCTCCCTCTCCCCTCCCTCTTTGTCTCTCTTATTTCTTTCTTTCTTTGTCTGTCTCTCTCCTTTTTCCTTTTTTCCTCTTTTCTTTACCCTTAATTTCTTTTTTTTTAAATCTCCTACCCACACACTCTCTCTCTCGGTTTCTCTTACTCTTAATTTCTTTTAAAAATCTCTTACACACTCTCTCTCTCTCTTTATCTCTTTATGTGTGCATGTGGGGTGGTGGTACAGAGGACAAATGCTACCATTTGGTATTCACGACATTGAAGCTTCGGTAACATTTATGCAATTGTTTTTCGGCTGTTATCATCTAGTACTCTTTATCTGCGGATCTCAAAGTGAAAAGTCAGTTTATCACTAAAGCAATGAACCCACTTACTCACCTTTACTGTTATCTTCTTCAGACATTTTAAATTTGGCTCGTCACTCAACTCATAGACTGTTATCTTCATCCTTATTTTTTTATATATATTTTTTATTTGGCCTTTAAGTATATAATTAGGCAGAAAATGATATTTTCATTCATAATACTCTGAGGATGATGCAAATAAACATTGAAATATCCTATTCATTGTTTCCCTGTATATATATTTCTTATTTGTGTTTATGTATATAATTTTGCAGAAAATGATATTTTCATTCAGAATACTCTGAGGATGATGCAAATAAACATTGAAATATCCTATTCATTGTCTCTCTGCATGTATATTTCTTATTTGGTGTTTATGTATATAATTTAGCAGAGAATGATATTTTCATTCAGAATACTCTGAGGATGATGCAAATAAACATTGAAATATCCTATTCATTGTCTACCTGTATGTATAATTTTATTTGGTGTGTATGTATATTATTAGTCATAATTTTTTAAATTTGGCTTGTCTTTCAACTCAGACTTTTATCTTAATCCTTATTTTTATATATATATATATTTTATTTGGTGTTTATGCATATAATTAGTTAAAAATTACTTTTTTCATCAGAATATTCTGAGAATGTTCTTCCTTTATTTTTTCTTTTTCTTCCTTTGTTCTTTTCTTTTTTATAATTTTTCAGCTAAACATGTCATACTTAATTGCAACATCAGTGTTTTAAGAGGCAATATATTATGTCTCATATCATTTTAAACAGGTAAACATGTCATACGTAGTTACAATAGCAATGTTTTTAAGACCAAATGTTGCTGAAAAACATTTTAAACATTATCTCAAACACACCTTTTTGACTCATTGAGGGGACACTGACAAGTATGATCACTCTAGAGTGGGCATGGGAGTAATGGCAATAAAGGGATATTCCAAATTTCCAGAACTGGAAACTGTCTCCCAGGTGTAGTTTATGGGAGTAATGGCAATAAAGGGATATTCCAAATTTCCAGAACTGGAAACTGTCTCCCAGGTGTAGTTTATGGGAGTAATGGCAATAAAGGGATATTCCAAATTTCCAGAACTGGAAACTGTCTCCCAGGTGTAGTTTAGTGTTTGGGGGGAGGGTCTTACACATCTGCAAAGGATAATCAGTGTATTTTAAGCCCTGTAGACAGGGCTATGTAGTCTTTTTCTTTTTTTGAGATGACTAAAGATGATCATCTTTATCATTAGTATTATTTGAATTATTCAAACTATTGTCCTCATCAAGCTCCATTTCAAAAATTCAGAGTAATAATCTATCATGTCTGTTTTGTTTTACAGCATATCAGCCATGGTGGGTCATTTAATGCCGGCAAAGATTCATAGCAATAGTTTGGAAGAAAATTTTTTTAACTCAATTTTTTTTAATTAACAAATTTTCTATTTAACCCATAGATGAGACCCTAACAGGTACTACCACTCCAGGTCAGGTTTGTCCTGGGAGCAATGGTGGTGAAGTTGTTCTCCACATTCCCCAGACCTCCAGAACTGGAATCTCACCATCAGATAGAGTTTATCATCATTCCCAGGACATGAAGACCCTCAGTCACCACCTTCTAGCACATATATGATGAGAAGGCTTGGGGTTTGCCATAAGGGTTGAAACAATCATATAGGTGCTAAGGCTTGATGTTACCAGCCAATTGACTGGAGGGGGCCACTCCGACCAATGTAAGTAAGGACCAAAATGGAGTGTTGCATGTCGTGCACTCTCTGTCTCTCTTAACTGATATCAGCTCACTAGTTATTGAGCACCTACCCTTTTTATCATATGGGTGCTAGAAAGCAGTGGCTGAAGGGATTTCAGGTCATGGGAATGATGCTAAACTATCTGATGGTAAGGTTCTAGTTCTGGAGGTTTGGGAAATGTGGAGCACCCCTTAATCATCATTGCTCTCTGATCCACTCTGATCCGGAGTGGTAGTACCTATGGGTTAAGTAGAAAAATGTGTTTATAAAAGAAATTAAGTATCCATTAAGAATTAATTTATTTCAAAACTTTATCGGTATTAAATGACCCACTGAGGTTGATATGCTGCAAAACAAAACAAACTAGTTATTGAATATATGAACTGAAGTTAAAGTCTCTTCCATTAGGGCTAATCTTTATCTTCTGGCCGCTTCAAGTATCAAAGTTTCCTGTCTCCTTTGACTTATTTTTTGGATTCTGAAAGATCTGTTTCATGAAGAGTACCTAGGGATTAAAAATTGAGGACAATAATGGGGATCCTATCATTGTTCATGTAAGACGTAAATAGGAACAAATACTTACTGAAAGGTAATGACTAGAAATGCACCAGTCATTTATGCTGTACATTTCCTTATGAAGATAACGATGATGATGACTATGATGATCCTTCAAAATAAGACATGAAGAAGGGAAATCGTTATTGAATCATTATTGGTATGCAACATTATTACTTCATGATCATATCATCCAATCAGCATATAAAGTGCATACCCATATTTCAGTCAGGTTTGTAGGTTTGGTGTCGACAAGGGAGAGTGAGAGACGAAGAGTGGGGAAAGGAAAAGAAAGAAAAAAAAAGGAGGAAGAAGTGGGTGGTCGGGCTTAGACCAGTGACGCAGAAAGACCTTTGCAACAAATTGTCATCGGTTAAATAGGTGTCTGGCGTTTGGTGTTCAATGGGCTGCTTATTGTGCTGTTCGGTATACTGGAGACGTTATTGATCCCATAAAGACAGGGTTTTAAGCTGGCTATTGGTATGTAACTGAAGCTCATCAATCCGCTCAGAGATGGCCTATTATTGTCTGGGTAGTTGGTCTCTTAATAGGCGCTCTCTAGCCTTGCAAGTGACATGGGAGAACTGTATAAATCATTCGGCAATTGATACACATAGTTAAGCAATTACATGCAGCCCTGGAAATCAGGTTGGGCGGGACATTGATTGCCCGGCATCTATAAACAGTGATTTTCAAAATTGGTTTTGTTTGGCTTATTGCTCAGTTGGTAGCACTTGAAGATTGAAGATTCCAATCATCTGGACACAATTCCTGTTCGTGGCCAATTGACAATGTTTAGGGATTGATTGATGGACTATTATCGTTTTGGACTGAGTCAATTCAAGAATAAAGATGAATTTTAGAAGAGAAGCCAATAAAGAGAAAAATAAGTGGACCCCTCAGATCAATTTCCTGGTCACATCAAGCCCTAGCACCTATATAATTGTCCCAACCCTAATGCTGGTTATTTCCGATAACTCCAACCTAAAAAAGGGTGAACTACTCCGATTGAATGATAAATTATTCATTTATTTATTGATCTACTAGGAAAAATGAAACGGGGTTAGGGTTAGTTTAACGAGAAAATAATGGGTAGATTAATTAACAGATAAGATTTATTCAGAGTGGTTCCCATTTTTTAGGTTGGAGTTAGAGAAAATAACCCTAATGCCCTTATGGCAAGTCACAACGCTTATCATATGGGTGCCAAAAGGCAGTGGCTGAGGGTTTTCATGTCCTGGGAATGATGTTAAACTCTTACTGATGGTGGTAGTACCTGTTAGGGTCCCACCTATGGGTAAAATAGAAACATGTCTTTATAAAAAAATTGTATACATTAGGAATGAATTTATTCAAAAACCATGTCAGCATTAAATGACCCACTGAGGTTGATATGCCGTAAACCAAACTAAACCAGTCATCTGGACACAATTCCTGTTCGATGCCAATTGACAATGTTTAGAAATTGATTGATGGACTATGATCGTTTTGACTGAGCCACTTCAAGAATAAAAATGAATTTTAAAGCCAATAAAAAAGAAAATATATAGTCACTTATTTTTAGATATTTGAAATAACTAAAGTCAGCAATAGTACAGAACCAGATTAAGTCCTGTGGAGGCCCTAAGTACTTAGACGATTTGATTCCCCCTACATATAAAGTCATATGGAGGCATTTGGTGTAATGGTTAGAGTTCAAACCCTGGACAAGACTGTTTGCATTTCACATAGCGCTAATACCCTTCAGAAAGGTATGAATCTAAGTACTCTCCCTCCATCTATGGGTAAATAGTAGGGCAGATGGGGCTCTTAAATTTTGGCTAGGTAACTGGTTTAGGAGAAGGAAACCTCTGAATTCAAACCTGTTAAACTCCTCTTAAGAAATTGACCTGTGTCATATCCTGCTCATGTGGAGGGGTTTGTAAATATAGACAGATTTTTTTTTTTTTTTACTTAAATTTATTACAGGGAGAAAAATAAATCTTTCATTTACTTGAAATATTTGCCTGATTATTTCAATTGTCATCATTATTACTTAATCAATAAATCGATGTTTTTATATATATCATCTTCTGCACCAGTAGCATGGATATCCATGATGGATAAATAATAGGAAGAATCAAATGTATTAAGGATGGGGAAAAAGGTTTACTTAGCAAAGATACACAGTAAACAGAGTAATTAGTAATTATTTTTTCGTCAGATGTTATTTATAGGAAAAACAGATGATTCCATTTTCATTATTTAGGTACTCTATGACATTATCGATTTCTTTAATATATATATATATACTAACCCCTCCGCATGAGCAGGATGCAACACAAAGTCAATTTCTTAAGCGGAGTTTAACAGGTTTGAATTCAGAGTTTTCCTTCTCCTAGACTGGTTACCTAGCCATGGTTAAAGAGTCCAGTCTGCCCTGCTATTTACCCATAGCTGGAGGGAGAATTGGTTTCATACCTTTCCCAATGGTATTAGTGCCATGTGAAATTCCAACAGCTTCGTCCAGGAATTGAACTCGCATTGATTTCTTTATATATAAGCAGATTATTCTTTGACTGAGAACCACTGCTTTGTATTCACCCCCCCCCCCCCGAAAAAAAAAACAATATTTTAGATTTTAAAAGCTTGATTGTCATAAAGATAGGGTTACTGATTAGTGCAATGATTCTGAGGTCATATCTGGACTTGACCTCTGATGACTTGATTTATAAGATTCTTGATGTCTTTTTAGTAAAAGAAAGACTCCACACAATAGGCACTTATTAGTTACTATTTTATTATTCTATTGTATAAATACTTAGGACAGATTTTCAGTGGGAATATTATTGCTTGGTTGTATATCTAATTAAATGAAATAAAAAAAAAAAACACTACAATTTATGATATCAAGAATACTCTGGCCTCAAGAACATACCCCAACATTTACTTGCAAACTTTTGAAAAATGAAAAAAAAAACACAAAATGAACTATAAAAAAATAACAACAGAAGTAACATTTGATACTTAGAATGCAAAGTAATTTTTTTTTTTTTTTAAAGCAAAAATTTTTTTTTAAGAAAACATAAAATAAAGTTAGAAAAAAAAAAAAAGGCGTAATATTTGGCTCTTAAAATGCCTAGTAAATTCTTAAACAGCATTTTTTTTTTTCAAAAAGAAAAAAAACAGAAAAAAAAAAAAAAAGTGAGAAGAAAATAAAAAAGTACTAGTTGGTTCTTAGAATGCATAGTAAATATGTGAAGAAAAAAAAAGATAAAGTTAAAAAGAAAAACTGATAAAAAAAATTATTTAAAAACAACATTTACATAAGATTAAATTAAAAACATATGTAAAAACTAAAAAAAAAAATAGATTTAAAAAAAATATATATAACCTTAGCCCTATAGAACACAGAGTAAATTGTCCTGATTGATTTGGTGAGGGGCAGGGGGTATCACACCATGAATGCCAAGAACTATAATAGTGTCTAACACTGATGTGAATTGAGGATGTTTTAATGTCACTGTTTTAGTGAAGGGGGTAACAATTTAAAAAGTTATATTTTTAGTTTCATCTCTTGAGAGATTGACTCTTTTAAATGATTTGAATTGATCTACACTGTGCAAAAAAATATTTTCTCTCTCTCTCTCTTGGGATTTAAAATTTTAAGTTAATTTTCTATTTTTGTCCGACTTGGTCGATTTGGTAGGGAATTTGGTCACTGAAATGAAAATGAAGAAATTTAAGGATGCTAAAATTAGGAAGAAAAAAAAAACATAATTTGAATATCTTCATTTCATTTTATATTTTTTGTCCTCTTCTCTTATTTCAGTTTTAGATAACATTTCTAGTGATTAATTTCGACTGTTTTTAGGTAGATTAGAACTGATTAGTATCTGGGGGAGAGAAGAGGAAAATTGGTTAAAACTTTGATAAGTGCATATGTACTTAAAGGTCATTAGGTGCTCTCTTTTTTTTTTTCTTTTTTTTTTTTTTTTATTATCTGGACTTGTGTTTGTAAAGTTGGTGACATGATGGATATTCACTTAGTTATTCTAATCGGGTGAGGATTAGAAATAAGCTTATGTCATTTGAATCGCATAATTAGAATATCTAGACATTTGGACTAAAGATTGGAATTTTTATGTAACATACATTAAAGTATATCTGATATAGGTATTTAGCCAACCCGTTCACCATTGGTAGAATGTGACACAAGGTCATAAGTGTGAGGTATTCAGCAATGATTGAACTCACTATTCCCACCCTATCGGCTGGGGCATTAGAATACACCGACTGCAAATTAGGCTACCTGTTTGTCATGGGTGGTGACCTGTGATGCTTAAGGACAGAGTCTTGGTAGATGAGCAGTCCATGACCTGCAACACTCCACTTTGACCCTTACTTAGGTTAGAAGGACAGTCAGGCACACATCAAGCCCTAGCACCTATATAATGATCTCTACCTTATTGCCCTTATGGCAAACCTTAACCCTTTTTACCATATGGGTGCTAGAAAGCAGTGGCTGAGGGTCTTTATGTCCTGGGTATAACGTTAAACTCAACTGATGACGAGGTTCTAGGTCTGAGGAATGTGGAGCACCCCTTCATCAGCATTGCTCCCAGGTCCACTCTGACCTGCAGTGGTAGTACCTGTTAGGGTCCCATCTATGGGTTAGATAGAAAAATGTATTTATGAAAAAATTGAGTATCCATTAAGAATGAATTAATTTCAAAACTTTCCTGGAATTAAATGACCCACTGAGGTTGATATGCCACAAAACAAACAAACAAACAAACAAACTTGCTATTCAGTAGAAACAGGTCTGCAATACTGACTTGCTAACCATTACATCTTGGAATGCTTTAAAGTATAACTTATGTATGTCAGTGTTATATATCTTGGCACATAGATGAAAGACACCAATATATATATATATATATATATATATATACACACACACACACATACAGAGATAGTTATGGGTCCTGCATCCCTGGTGCATAAAAATCGTATCTGTGCATCCCAGTTATTTTCTTTTTTCTTCCCCCACCATTTCAAGCTAACTGTAAATACATTTCAATAGTTTCTTAGAAACGAAATTACACAGGACAGGTTACAAGTTTGGAATTAGACTGCTTTAATTGGGGCTCACAAATTTTCCCTGGGACTGCTTCAAAGCAAATATGTGGATCCCAGGATACACTAAATCAAAAAGCTATCAGCATCACTATATATATATATATATATACATATACATATACAGTGTGCCTCAAAAATGTATACAGTCTTCTTCAGATATTCTTAGGGTACTGATTCATTAAAACATTTTTTTTTAAAACTGTAATTTATTTGAATTAAATTATTAATATTAAAATGTGGAAATATTAAATTTCAACACACACACACACACACACAAGGCACAGACACACGCACGTGCATATATACTCATGCTTGCTATACACATATGCATACAGCTTACAGTCAAGTCATGTTGAAAGCACTAGATCACCAAAGTTAAGCAGCAATGAGCCTATTCAATACTTAGATGGGTGACCATTTAAGCAAAAGCATCTACTGTAAGCAACCGGATATCAAAATGACTTGATTTGGCATTAAAGGACCTGAAAAGGCTTAAAAACCAACCAACAACCAACTCATAGGAAAGGATTGACATGCCGTAAAATCCAACCAACCAACCGCTGCATAGTCTAGAGAAAGCCTAGTTGGCTCAGCATTACCCATAACTGGAGGGAGAATACCTTTCCCAAGGGTATTAGCACTATATGAAATCCAAACAGCTTTGTCCAGGAATTGAACTCAGGTTGATTGGTCCATTTCCTATGACGCTAACCATTAGACCACACTCCTCCAACATTGTCAATTATTTTCATTATATAATGCTTCATCTGTGCAGAAAAATAAATACTTGCTTAAAATGTTGTATAACCACCTGCATAGGACAATTTGAAAGATTTAATCCTGCCCTGTAGGCAGGGCTTAGTATACACTAATTGTATTGATAGAGAATTTGGTTACTGATTGAAAATTGAGTTATGTCAGGATGATGAAATTTAAAAAAGAAAAACATAATATTAATAGGATTGTCTCAAACCCTGTTGGTTGGGGCATTAGAATGCACCGACTGCACCTCTGCAGAGGGGTAAGACTCCCCCAATGGAGCCACCTGTTGGCCGTGGATGGCAACCCATGATGCTTGAGGATAGAACCCAGGTGGATGAGCAGTTCATAACTTCCAATACTCCACTTTGGCCCTATCTTGGGCTAGACAGGCGGTCGGAGAGGCCCCCTCCGATCAAACAGCTGGTCACGTCAAGCCCTAGCAACTATATGATTGCCCCTACCCTTTTTGTCATATGGGTGCTAGAAGGCGGTGACTGAGGGTCTACATGTCTTCGGAATGACGTTAAACTCTATCTGATGGTGAGGTTCCAGTTTTGGAGCTTTGGGGAATGTGGAGCACCCCTTCATCACCATTGCTCCCTGGTCCACTCTGACCCAGAGTGGTAGTACCTGTTAGGGTCCCATCTAAGGGTTAAATAGAAAAACATGAGTTTATAAACAAAATTGTATTATGCATTAAGAATGAATTTATTTCACAACTTTGTCGGCATTAAATGACCCACCAAGGTTGATATGCTATAAAACAAACCAAAACTCACAGATCCAAGCTGTGCTACTCTTGTGGCGAGTTGGTAAGGACCAGTACAGAACCTAAAACCTTGTGGTTTCAAAGCAGATGCTCTTTTGACTGTGCTAACTACACAAAATATGTAAATATGAACGTACAATGAATGCGATTCCCTAACATTTAGGCATAAAACTAGAAGCAGCTACCAAGCATCACCTGGGTAGAGGGGGGAGGGGACCAAAAAAAAAGTTGTGTAATGGTTAGTAAGTTAGTCTTAATCATTATGTATATTTTAATTTTTAGATTTCTTCATAAATATAAATCACATCTTCATAATTTTTTCATAAAAAACAAAAACTGGTGATATTTAATTGTATATATATATTTACTTTGTTGTTAATTGTTTATTTTTTGTAGTTTCATCCGGATATATACATATATACACAGATGCTGATAGGTACGCAACCTGCATCACTGATGCATAAAAATCTAAAAGAATGCAGAAAAATCGTATCCATGTGTCCTAGTGTTTTATTTTCTTCCCCCACCATTTCCGGCTAACTGTAAATACATTTCATATTTTCTCAGAAATGAATAACACAGGCTAGGTTACAAGGTAGGGGTTAGATGGCTTAGTTGTTTATAGATAAAAACTCTACAATTTTTTTTATGAAACTTTAGTTGGGACAAATATTTCAAATTTCCGGGACTCATTCAAATCAAATCCTTGCATCCCAAGATGCACTAAATTAAAAAGCTATCAGCATCACTGTATACACACCAACTGCCTTTATTAATGTATAGAAATAGATAACCCTGAACATATGCAGATGCCATTAAAATCATGAATCAATCTCTAAGTTTTGACTAATTTTTATACTGTTATTGATTCTATTGAAAGCATAAAAGTAGTTGGTTGTTGATTTAATGGCATATCAATCCATCTGGGGTTATGTCATGCCTAACGTTAGGAAGTAATTATGTGTTGTGTATTTATATTTATGCTTTTTAGTAACTGGTTTTAAAAATGTGTTAGCACCATTGGGAATCATGTTGTATGGTATTAAGTTCATGTCTATATTCTATGGTAATAATTCTATTTTCCTCAAAAAGGATAGAATGTCCTCCATGTTGATATTTTCGAATTAATTCTTTCATAAAAGTAGTGAAATCCTCATTATCATTCATATACGTCAATATCCTAGTTTGCAATTCTATTTGGTAAGAAACGATATCAATGTTTCCTTTCAATTAGCCACCTCTTTCTCTCTTTCAAATTGGCATTAAGATTTCTAAAAGTCATTCCTGTCTAATATCCTCATCACCTTCTTTAAGTTAATCCTCAAAGTTTCCACCCTCGGAAAAATCTCTCTCAAAGATCAAAAGTTTACCATGCCACTTCCTTCCTCTCTCCTCCTCTGCCTGCACCTCCCACCACCCTATGTATCTCCTATTTTTTTTCCCTCACCTCTGCCCCCATCCTTAGCAGTTACCGGGTCAATATACTTGAGTGAGTTGAAAAGTGAAAAAACCTATGACAGTACAAGGCAAAGATGGTGCCGAAGCCAAAGCCCTGTGTGATGGGAAGTTGTAGCTACTGCCACGAGCAAACGAGTGAATAAGCGGGATAATGTGGACTGAGAGAAGGGCCAGGAGGATGCTTCTCCTCAAATACACCAACAGTTCTGTCAACTGTGAAATTAAATGATGGTAACGCCATCTGTGTCCTGCCACCTGTACTTAGTTGTACGGCCTCCTGGCCAAAGTGCTTGCATGCACGCTTGCGAGTGCCTGTGCTTCACCACATTTCGTTACCCATCCCCTTCCAAAGCATCGTCACATCAAAGTTCGTCTCCGATCGTGTAACCTTTAACTTGGTGCACATATTCTCATTAGCCTGCAAATCCAGGTAAGCGTGTACACTGAGGAGTAATCTTAGCTAGGTAGTGGGGGGGGGGCAGGTTGTAGAAGGGGTGAGGGTTGGTAAATTGCAGAAAGCTCAGTGTTGAAAGCAAAAGACGAGGACACTGAAATGTCATTTCTTCTATTTTGACATTTTTAATTTATTA
>CM042161.1:62983905-63022172 GCA_023376005.1 Doryteuthis pealeii | reverse complement strand
TACAATACATACAATTGCCATTTTTGCTAACGATCTCGTATAATAAATATCAACTACTGCAATAATCCAAGTAAAGAGACCAAATAAAAATGTAATAGGCTCTATTTATTAAATCATAAATGCAACTTTAAAACACGCTTAAAAATGATCCTCCATGTGTCACATCCTACCTGTGTGAGGGGTGGGAATATATGCCTTGTCAGTGATGAAACAATGATTTACATAAATATGTACTACTCATCCATTATACAGGCTACAAAGTTTAAAATTGTAGACCATTATAATAAAATGTCACTGTTCACTTATCATATTGATTGCAATGCATACAATTGCGCCATTTTTTTTAAACTCTCTTAATAATATTCAACTTGGCATAAAAATCAAATAGAAAGAGGACCAAATAACATTAATAGGCTCTAATAATTCATAAGAATATTTGTCTCAAATCCCCCGTGAAAGGACATGCAGTCACCCGGCCCATTGAGATTGCTGATAAATAGCAATATCACAAAGAAAGAACCAAAAACAAACAAAAACAAAACCAAGTTAGTTAGAGATTTGCGTTCAACAAAAATAAATAAAATAAACAGATAAATAAAAAAATAAAACAAAATATATATATAATAAATAAAAATGTCAAACATAGAAGAAATGACATTTCAGTGTCCCGGTTCTTTGACTTTCCAACCCACTTGAGCTTCTGCAATTGACCAAACCCTCACCCTTCATACACCCTGCCCCCCCCCCACTACCTAAGCTAGATACTCCTCAGTGTACACGCTTACCTGGATTTGCAGGCAATGAGAAATATGTGCACAGTTAAAGGTTACACGATCGGAGACAAACTTTGATGGTGAGCGATGCTTTGGGATGGGATGGGTAACGATGTGGTGAAGCACAGGCACTCGGCAAGCGCTGCCATGCAAGCACTTGGCCAGAGGCCGTACAACTTAAAGTACAGTGCAGGACACAGATGGCGTACCATCATTAATTTCACAAGTTGACAAACTGGTTGGTGTAATTTTGAGAGAAAGCATTCCTCCTGGCCCCTTCTCTCAGTCCACATATCCCCGCTTATTCACTCGTTTGCTCGTGGCAGTAGTACAACTTCCATCACAACAGGGCTTTGGCTTCGGCACCATCTTTGCCTTGTACTGTCATAGGTTTTCAACTTTCAACTCACTCAAGTATATTGACCGGTAACTGCTAAGGATGGGGGGCAGCAGGTGAGGGAAAAAAATAGGAGATTACATAGGTGGGGGAGGTGCCAGGCAGAGGAGGAGAGAGGAAGGAAGTGCGCCATGGCTAACTTGATCTTTGGAGAGAATTTTTTATCCGAGGGTTGGAAACTTTGAGGATTAAACTTAAGAAGGTGATGAGATATTTTAGACAGGAATGCACTTTTAGAAATCTTTAATGCCAATTTGAAAGAAGAAAAGAGTGGCTAATTGAAAGGAAACATGATATCGTTATTCTTACCAAAATAGAATTGGCAAAACCTAGGATATTGTCAGTATATGAATGATAATGAGATTTCACTACTTTTATGAAAGATTAATTTTCAAAAATATCAACATTGGAGGGACATTCTATCCTTGTTTTGAGCGAAATAAATTATCACATTAGAATATAGACATGAACTTAATACCAATACAACATGATTACACCAGTGGTGCTACAACATTTTCTAAACCAGAAAAAAAACTACTAAAAAGCATAATATAAATACACAACATATATTACTCCTAACCGTAGCTATGACATAACCCCAGATGATTGATATGCCATTAAAATCAACAAACCAATACTTTTATGCTTTCAATAGAATCAATAACAGTATAAAAATAGTCAAAACTTAAGAGGTTTTGATTCATTGATTTTAATGGCATCTGCATATGTTCAGGTTATCTATTTCTATACATGTAATAAACGGCCAGTTGGTGTGCATACAGTGATGCTATAGCTTTTAAATTTTAGTTGCAAAGCTTGGGATGCAAGGATTTGATTTGAATGAGTCCCCGCCGGAAATTTGAAATATTTCCCAACTAAAGTTATCATAAAAAAATTGTAGAGTTTTTATCTATAAACGAAACTAAAAGCATCTAACCCCTACCTTGTAACCTAGCCGTCGTGTTATTCATTCTGAGAAAATATTGAAAATGATTTACAGTTAGCGGAAATGGTGTGGCGAAGAAAAATAAAACACTAGGACGCATGGATACGATTTTCTGCATTACTTAGATTTTTTAGACATCAGGTGATGCAGGTTGTGGTACCTATCAGCAATCTGTGTATATATGTATATCCGGATGAAAACCTACAAAAATAAAACAATTAACGAACAAAGATAAAATATATATACACATTAAATAATCACCAGTTTTTGTTTTTTTATGAAAAAATTATGAAGATGTGCATTTATATTTATGAAGAAATCTAAAAATTAAAATATACATAATGATTAAGACTAACTTAGCTAACCATTACACAAACTTTTGTTGGTCCCCCCCCTCTACCCAGGTGATCTGGTAGCTGCTTCTAGGTTATGCCTAAATGTTAGGCGTAATCGCATTCATTGTACAATTTCATATTTAAGCATATTTGTGTAGTTAGCACAGTCAAAACAGAGCATCTGCTTTTGAAACCACACAGGTTTTGGGTTCCTGTTACTGGTCCTACCAAACCTTCGCCACAAGAGTAAGCCACAGCTTGGGTTTTGGGTTTGCAGTTTGTTTTTACGGCATCATCAACCTCGGTGGGTCAATTTTAATGCTGACAAATGTGAAGCTAAATTCATTCCTTAATGCATAATACAATTTTGGTTTTATAAACTCATGTTTTTCTATTTAACCCTTAGATGGGACCCTAACAGGTACTACGCACTCTGGTCAGGAGTGAGCCAGGAGCAACAATGGTGATGAAGGGGTGCTTCCACATTCCCCAAAGCTCCAAAAAAACTGGAAACCTCACCATCAGATAGAGTTTAACGTCATTTCCGAGGACACTTGTAGACCCTTCAGGCACGCCTTTCTAGCACCATATTGACAAAAAGGCGTTGGCTTGCCATAAGAGCAATAGAGTTAGGGCAAATCAATAAGTGCTAGGCTTGACGTGACCAGCTGTTTGATCGGCAGGGGCCTCTCCGACCGCCCGCTAGCCCAAGATAGGGCCAAAGTGGAGTATTGGAAGTATAACTGCCATCCACCTGGCTATCCTCAAGCAGTCACGGGTGCCTAATCCACGGCCCAACAGGTGGCTACATTGGGGGAGTCCTTACCCTCGTAGAGGTGCAGCGGTGCATTCTAATGCCCCAACCAACAGGGTTTGAGACAATCTTTAATATTATGTTTTCTTTTTTTAAATTTCATCATCCTGTACAAACTCAATTATTCAATCATACCAAATCTCTATCAATACAATTAGTGGTAATACTAAGCCCCCTGCACAGGGCAGGATTAAATCTTTCAAATTGTCCTATGCAGGTGGTTATACCAACATATTAAGCAAGTATTTATTTTCTGCCACAATGAAGCATTTATATAATGAAAATAATTGACAATGTGGAGGTCGTGGTTGGTCTAATGTTGCATCGTAGGAAATGGACTCATCAACCTGAGTTTCAATTCCTGGACGAAGCTTTAGGTTCATATAGCGCTTTACATACCCTGGGAAAAGTATGCAATCTAACTATTACTTCCCTCCCGGTTATGGTAATGCTGAGCCAAACTAGGCTTTCTCAGACTAGCAGCGGTTGGTTGGTTGGATTTTACGGGCATGTCCAATACCTTTCCTATGAGTTTGCGCTGTTGGTTGGTTTACGCCTTTTCGGGTTACGTTAATGCCCAAATCAATCATTTTGATATCCAGTTGCTTATAGTTAAGCTGCTTTCTGCTTAAATGCCGTCACCCATCTAAGTATTGAATAGGCTCATTGCTGCTTAACTTTGCGTGACTAGTGCGGGAAACGGTGCTTTCTACATTGACTTTGACCGTAAGCCCATATGCATATAATGTATAGCAAGCATGAGTATATATTGCACGCATGTGTGTGTGTAGAAATTTAATATTTTCCACATTTTATATAAATAATTTCATTTCAAATAAATTACAGTTTTAAAAAATGTTTAATGAGTCAGTACGCTAAGAATTACGAAGAAGACTGTATACCATTTGTGAGACACACTGTATAGTGTGTGTTGTATATATATTAATATATATAGTGGCATGCGCATAGCTTTGATTTAGTGCTATCCTGGATCCACCATATGTGCTTTGAGCAGTCCCAGCGGAAAATTTGTGGCCCCAAATAAAGCAGATAATTCCAAAACTGCTAACTGTCCTGTGTAATTCGTTTTCTAAGAAAACTATTGAAATGTATTCACAGTTAGCTTGAAATGGTGGAGGAAGAAAAAAAAATAACTGGGATGCCACAGATACGATTTTTTATGCACCAGGATGCAGGACCTATAACTATCTCTGTATTGTGTTGTGGTGCAAATATTATATATATATACTATATATGATATATTGGTGGTCTTTCATCTATGTGCCCAAGATATATGAACACTGACATACATAATTTATACTTTTTTAAAGCATTCCAAGCATAGTAATGGTAGAAAGTCAGTATTTGCAGGACCTGTTTGCTTCTGAATAGCAAGTTTGTATTGTTTGCTTTGTTGTTTTGTGCATATCAACCTCAAGCGGGTTCATTTTAATTCCCAGGAAAGTTTTGAAAATTAATTGATTCTTTAATGGATACTCAAATTTTCAATAAATACATTTTTCTATCTAACCATTAGATGAGACCCTAACAGTTACTACCACTGCAGGTCAGAGTGGAGCTGGCGAGCAATGCTGATGAAGTGCTCCCACATTCCCCCTTCAGACCTCCCCAGAACTAGAACCTCTGTCATTCAGTTGAGTTTAACGTTATACCCAGCGACAAAAGACCCTCAGCACTGCTTTCTTAGCACCCATATGGTAAAAAGGGTTAAGGTTTGCCATAAGGTGCTAGGAAAGCAGTGCGAGCTGAGGTCTTTATGTCCTGGGTTATAACGTTACCTCAACTTGATGACGAGTTCTAGTTCTGGAGTCCTGAGGGAAATGATGGCGAGCACCCCTCTTCATCAGGCATTGCCTCCCAGCTCCCACTCTGCACCTGCAGTGGGTAGTAAAAAACCTGTTAGGGTCCCATCTATGGGTTAGATAGAAAAATGTATTTATGAAAAAATCCTGAGTATCCATTAAGAATGAAATTGAATTATCAAAACTTTCCTGGAATATAAATGACCCCGCTGAGGTTGAATATGCCACCAAAACAACAAACAAACAAACAACTTGCTATTCAGTAGAAACAGGTCTGCAATACTGACTTCTAACCATTACATCTTGGAATGCTTTAAAGTATAACTTATGTATGTCAGGTTATATATCTTGGCACATAGATGAAAGACACCAATATATATATATATATATATATATATATATATATGCACACACACACATACAGAGATAGTTATGGGTCCTGCATCCCTGGTGCATAAAAATCGTATCTGTGCATCCCAGTTATTTTTTTTTCTTCCTCCACCATTTCAAGCTAACTGTGAATACATTTCAATAGTTTCTTAGAAACGAATTACACAGGACAGGTTACAAGTTTGGAATTATACTGCTTTATTTGGGGCCCACAAATTTTCCCTGGGACTGCTTCAAAGCAAATATGTGGATCCCAGGATACACTAAATCAAAAAAGCTATCAGCATCACTATATATATATATATATACACACACACACATATACAGTGTGTCTCACAAAATGTATACAGTCTTCTTCGATATTCTTAGGGTACTGACTCATTAAAACATTTTTTTTAAAACTGTAATTTATTTGAATGAAATTATTAATATTAAAATGTGGAAATATTAAATTTCTACACACACACATGCGTGCATATATACTCATGCTTGCTATACATATATGCATATGGCTTACGGTCAAGTCATGTAGAAAGCACCGGTTTCCACTAGATCACCAAAGTTAAGCAGCAATGAGCCTATTCAATACTTAGATGGGTGACCATTTAAGCAAAAGCAGCTACTGTAAGCAACCTGATATCAAAATGACTTGATTTGGCATTAAATAACCCGAAAAGGCGTAAAACCAACCAACAACCAACTCATAGGAAAGGATTGACATGCCGTAAAATCCAACCAACCAACCGCTGCATAGTCTAGAGAAAGCCTAGTTGGCTCAGCATTACCCATAACCGGAGGGAGAATAGTTAGATTCATACTTTCCCAAGGGTATTAGCGCTTATATGAAATCCTAACAGCTTCGTCCAGGAATTTGAACTCAGGTTGATGAGTCCCATTTCCTTACGATCTAACCATAGACCACCACACCTCCAACATTGCTCAATTATTTTCATTATATAATGCTTCATCTGTGCCAGAAAAATAAATACTTGCTTAAAATTGTTGTTATAACCACCTGGCATAGGACAATTTGAAAGATTTAATCCTGCCCTGTAGGCAGGGCTTAGTATACACTAAATTGTTATGATTAGAGAATTGGGTTACTGATTGGAAAATTGAGTTATGTCAGGATGATGAAATTTAAAAAAAGAAAAACATAATATTAATAGGATTTGTCTCCCAAACCCTGTTGGTTGGGGCATTAGAATTGCACCGGACTGCACCTCTACAGAGGGGTAAGACTCCCCCAATGGAGCCACCTGTTGGCCGTGGATAGCAAACCCGTGATGCTTGAGGATAGAAACCCAGGTGGATGAGCAGTTCATAACTTCCAATACTCCACTTTGGCCCTATCTTGGGCTAGACGGGCGGTCGGAGAGGCCCCCTCCGATCAAACAGCTGGTCACGTCAAGCCCTAGCAACTATATGATTGCCCTAACCCTATTGCTCTTATGGCAAGCCCCAACCCTTTTTGTCATATGGGTGCTAGAAGGCGGTGACTGAGGGTCTACATGTCCTCGGAATGACGTTAAACTCTATCTGATGGTGAGGTTCCAGTTTTGGAGCTTTGGGGAATGTGGAGCACCCCTTCATCACCATTGCTCCCTGGTCCACTCTGACCCAGAGTGGTAGTACCTGTTAGGGTCCCATCTAAGGGTTAAATAGAAAAACATGAGTTTATAAACAAAATTGTATTATGCATTAAGAATGAATTTACTTCACAACTTTGTCAGCATTAAATGACCCACCGAGGTTGATATGCCGTAAAACAAACCAAACCAAACCCAAGCTGTGCTACTCTTGTGGCGAGTTGGTAAGGACCAGTACAGAACCCAAAACCTTGTGGTTTCAAAGCAGATGCTCTTTTGACTGTGCTAACTACACAAAATATGTAAATATGAATGTACAATGAATGCGATTCCCTAACATTTAGGCATAAAACTAGAAGCAGCTACCAAGCATCACCTGGGTAGAGGGGGGGGACCAAAAAAAAAGTTGTGTAATGGTTAGTAAGTTAGTCTTAATCATTATGTATATTTTAATTTTTAGATTTCTTCATAAATATAAATCACATCTTCATAATTTTTTCATAAAAAACAAAAACTGGTGATATTTAATGTGTATATATATATTTACTTTGTTGTTAATTGTTTTATTTTTGTAGTTTCATCCGGATATACATATATACACAGATGCTGATAGGTACACAACCTGCATCACTGATGCATAAAAATCTAAAAGAATGCAGAAAAATCGTATCCATGCGTCCTAGTGTTTTATTTTCTTCCCCCACCATTTCCGGCTAACTGTAAATACATTTCAATATTTTCTCAGAAATGAATAACACAGGCTAGGTTACAAGGTAGGGGTTAGATGGCTTTAGTTGTTTATAGATAAAAACTCTACAATTTTTTATGAAACTTTAGTTGGGAAATATTTCAAATTTCCCGGGGACTCATTCAAATCAAATCCTTGCATCCCAAGATGCACTAAATTAAAAAGCTATCAGCATCACTGTATGCACACCAACTGCCGTTTATACATGTATAGAAATAGATAACCCTGAACATATGCAGATGCCATTAAAATCAATGAATCAATCTCTAAGTTTTGACTAATTTTTATACTGTTATTGATTCTATTGAAAGCATAAAAGTAGTTGGTTTGTTGATTTTAATGGCATATCAATCCATCTGGGGTTATGTCATGCCTAACGGTTAGGAAGTAATATATGTTGTGTATTTATATTTATGCTTTTTAGTAACTGGTTTTAAAAATGTGTTAGCACCACTGGGAATCATGTTGTATGGTATTAAGTTCATGTCTATATTCTATGGTATAATTCTATTTTCCTCAAAAAGGATAGAATGTCCTCCATGTTGATATTTTTGAATTAATCTTTCATAAAAGTAGTGAAATCCTCATTATCATTCATATACGTCAATATCCTAGTTTGCCAATTCTATTTGGTAAGAAACGATATCAATGTTTCCTTTCAATTAGCCACCTCTTTCTCTCTTTCAAATTGGCATTAAGATTTCTAAAAGTCATTCCTGTCTAATATCCTCATCACCTTCTTTAAGTTAATCCTCAAAGTTTCCACCCTCGGAAAAATCTCTCTCCAAAGATCAAAAGTTTACCATGCCACTTCCTTCCTCTCTCCTCCTCTGCCTGCACCTCCCACCACCCTATGTATCTCCTATTTTTTTCCCTCACCTCTGCCCCCCATCCTTAGCAGTTACCGGGTCAATATACTTGAGTGAGTTGAAAAGTGAAAACCTATGACAGTACAAGGCAAAGATGGTGCCGAAGCCAAAGCCCTGTGTGATGGGAAGTTGTAGCTACTGCCACGAGCAAACGAGTGAATAAGCGGGATAATGTGGACTGAGAGAAGGGCCAGGAGGAATGCTTCTCCTCAAATACACCAACCAGTTCTGTCAACTGTGAAATTAAATGATGGTAACGCCATCTGTGTCCTGCCACCTGTACTTAGTTGTACGGCCTCTGGCCAAAGTGCTTGCATGCACGCTTGCCGAGTGCCTGTGCTTCACCACATCGTTACCCATCCCCTTCCCAAAGCATCGCTCACCATCAAAGTTCGTCTCCGATCGTGTAACCTTTAACTGGTGCACATATTCTCATTAGCCTGCAAATCCAGGTAAGCGTGTACACTGAGGAGTATCTTAGCTAGGTAGTGGGGGGGGGCAGGTGTAGAAGGGGTGAGGGTTGGTAAATTGCAGAAGCTCAGTGTTGAAAGCAAAAGACGAGGACACTGAAATGTCATTTCTTCTATGTTTGACATTTTTATTTATTATATATATATTTGTTTATTTTTTTATTTATCTGTTTATTTATTTATTTTTGTTCACCAATCTCTAAACTAACTTGGTTTTGTTTGTTTGTTTTGTTTCTTTCTTTGTGATATTGCTATTATCCAAATCTCAATGGCCGTGACTGCATGTCCTTCATCGGGGGATTGAGACAAATATTCTATGAATAATAGAGCCTATTAATGTATTGGTCTCTTCTATTTGGATTTTATGCATAGTTGATATTTATTAAGAGAGTTAAAAAAAATGCAATTGTATGCATTGCACAATATGATAAGTCGAACAGTGACATTTTATTATAATGTCTACAATTTAAACTTTGTAGCCTGTATATGATGAGTAGTAACATATTTTATGTAATCATTGTTCATCACTGACAAGCATATATTCCCAACCCCTCCACACAGGTAGGATGTGACACAAGATCAATTTCTTAAGCGGTGTTTAAGGTTGACTTTATGAATAATAGAGCCTATTAATTTATTGGTCTCTTCTACTTGGATTTATGCATAGTTGATATTTATTAAGAGAGTTAGAAAAATGCAATTGTATGTATTGTACAATAGAATAACAGTCAAACAGTGACATTTTATTGTAATATCTACAATTTAAAGTTTATAGCCTGTATATGATGAGTAGTAACATTATATGCAACCATTGTTCATCACTGACAAGCATATATTTCCATGTATATATATTTACCAACCCCTCCGCATGGGCAAGATATGACACAAGGTCAGTTTCTTAAACATTGTTTTAAGGTTTTAATTCAGTTTTTCTTCTCCTAGACTGGTTGCCTAACCAAGGCTAAAGAGCCCAGTCTGCCTTACTATTTACTCATAGTTGGACGGAGAGTAGTTGGATACATTCCTTTCCCAAGGGTATTAGCACTTTGATGAAATGCAAACAGCCTTGTCTAGGACTTGAACTTGGGGTGACTCTAACCATTTCACTACACCTCCCATCCCTGTCGGTTGGGGCTTTAGAATACACAAACTGCACCTCTGCAGAGGGGTAAGAAACCTCCAATGAAACTACCTGTTGGCTGTGGGTGACAACCCGTAATGCTTAAAGACAGTCTTAGTGGAGGCGCAGTCCATGACCTGCAACACTCCACTTAGACCCTTACTTAAGCTAGACGGGCAGTCGGAGAGACTCCCTCCAATCAATCAGCTGGTCATGTCAAGCCCTAGCACTTATATGATTGCCCCAACCCTATTGCCTTCATGGCAAGCCTCAACCATTTTCATCATATGGGTGCTAGAAGGTCGTGGCTGAGGGTCTTTCATGTCCTGGGAATGACGTTACTCTATCTGATGGTGAGATTCCAGTTCTGGAGGTCTGGGGAATGTGGAGCACCTCTTCATTACTATTGCTCCCTGGTCCACTCTGACCTGAAGTGGTAGTACCTGTTAGGGTCCCATATATGTTTTAAATAGAAAAATGTGTTTATAAAAAAAAAAAATGATTATCCATTTAAGAATGAATTCATTTCAAAACTCCCCACTGAGGTTGATATGCCATAAAACAAAAACAAAACCAAACACTTCCCATGTATATGTCAATTTGATTTATTGTCACAAAATAATTAAACCACCTTGTGGGTGGGGCTGAAAATACACTGACTGTATCTCCTGCAGAGGGGCAATACACCTTCCCCTGCACACCAAAGATGTCCTGGGTGTTAACTATTCACAATCCAGTTCTCCTTGTATACTTTCCAATATGGAGGCACATGTGTTGTAATAGGAATTGGACACGGCAAGGCAAATTAAAATCCTGGCTGTTTGCATTTTTCATAGTGCTAATACCTTTGGGGAAAGTTATGAATCCAACTATTCTCTCTCGAGCTATGGGTAAATAGCAGAGCAGACTGGGCTCTTTAACTTTAATATCTGGTCTAGGAATTGTAAACTTGGAAAGGGATGGGCTCTCTCTGCTGAAAACATACTACATGAGTAGAACCCCATGACCAAACACAGTTATGGGATCAACGAGAAAGCATACTTTTCTATTCTCTCTCCAGCTATGGGTAAATAGTAGAGCAGACTAGGCTCTTTAATTTTGATATGGCAACTGGTCTCTGAATTCAAACCAAAGGGGTCCTCTTTTTGTTAGTCAAAACTACTTTGAGAGATCCTCTTCTTCCTGATGTGTACTATACCCTATCAGCAGCTTATACTTTCCTATATGGTTGCTAGAATTTTTAATTTAAACAAATTTTTTTTTTTTAGAAGCCAGCACCTTGTGGCACTAAAATGCAACTCAGGACACTCAGTCGGTAAAGAGTCCACCTAATAACCACCAGGTTTCGGGTTTGATACTCGCCCTCACCACCCATCTATGGGTTAAATAGAAAAATGTATTTATAAAAAAAATTGTATTATCCATTAAGAATGAATTTATTTCAAAACTTTATCGGCATTAAATGACCTACTGGGTTGATATGCCATAAAACAAACCAAACCAAATCGCCCTCACCAACTCAGTAGAGCAGCTTGGATCTGTGTAGTAAAGTGGGGAACTGGTGGTAGGTATGGTGCTCCACTTCAGATACAAAAGCAATTTCCCTGTTCTATCTCCTGAAAATGAAACTCTCAATGTCTGGCTGATAGTGAAAATAGGCCACTCTGCTAACTTCACTTTTTTTTTGTGGCACTAAACTATATCTGGTGGTGAGGCTCCACTTCTGAAAATTAAGAGTGTGTAGTTTATCTCTTAGTTGCCATTACTCTTAGTTCTACTGATCCAAGGTGGTTTTAGATAATCATATGCAAATAACTCTAAAAAAAAAAAAAAGGATACAAAAAATGCAAATATAAATGTAAACACAATTTGTTTTTTTTTTCTCATCAATAGACACCACTCTTATAAATGAGTAGCAGTCATTTCCTGACTGAAATGTTTGATCTTGGCTATTGACTTATGAGGCCCCTCTGTCCATCATCAGGTGAATTACTCCGGTGATCAGCATTTGGATTCAAACACTATACGTCACATCCACAATGCTGCATCCCATGGTTTCACCATAGCTCTGGTATTGATGGGCACTATCACTCAGGACAAGAGTGTACCTGAGAGTGAAGGGTTACTCCACACACACAGAGCTACAGAAGAGACATTAGTTTGGATCACCTTTTCTTGACCCTTCTCCATTTTCTAGGTGAGCAGTGCTATCTTAGATTGGGCTACTCAGGACCTTGCTGAAGCAATCTTCTGTCCTCTTAACAATGTAGCAATGTTAGATAGGCTTTGAGCCTCCCATGTGCAGATTCATGGATGTGTACTTAAAGTTTATTAGGCCTGCTAATATTTGGTTTGGTTTGCTCTGTTCTACAACACATCAACCTTGGTGGGTCATTTAATGCCGACAAAGTTTTGAATTAAATTCATTCTTAATGGATACTTAATAATTTTTATAGTGTATTTATTTATTTTTTTTTTTAATATAAACACATTTTACTATTTAGCTCATAGATGAGACCTTAACAGGTACTATCACTATGGGTCAGAGTGGACCTAGGAGCAATCTACCAATAGAATTTAAAACATTTTCTCTTACAGAGAAGTAAGCCTAAGTAATCAATTTTATGAGTAAATCATTTATCAATTTGATAATGCAAGAATCCCTTGAAAAGCTATTTAATTGAATTTGAAGAGAGTTAATTTCATGTAACTGGTACACAAGAAATGGAAATTGCAAATAATATATATATATATATATATATATATATATTATATATTTACCAACCCCTCTGCATGAGCAGGATGCAACACAAGGTCAATTTCTTACGCAGAGTTTTAACAGGTTTGAATTCAGAGTTTTCCTTCTCCTAGACTGGTTACCTAGCCATGGTTAAAGAGTCCAGTCTGCCCTGCTATTTATCCATAGCAGGAGGGAGAATTGGATTCATACCTTTCCCAAGGGTATTAGCGTGATGTGAAATGCCAACGGTTTCGTCCAAAATTGAACTCGCGTTAGACGAGTCCATTTCCTACGATTCTAACCATTAGACCATGTAAATAATATAAGGCTTCTTTTTTTGGTTAGAAATTTCATTAAGTCTTTTAGTACTAGGACCAGTTTAGCTTAAATTAGTATTCACTTTAAGATTAATACTTTGGCGAATGGTATGAAACCCCTCATCCTCCTTGCTATGGGTTAAATAGTACCACTGCTAGTTCTTCTACAAGGATGGCTTTGGCATTAAATAACCCATGATATGCCATTAAACAGAGGAATCAACCCAGACCATATTTTGAGTTGTATGATTTTAAAGTTAGTTTGATATTTATAAGAAAGTTTTATCACATCTTGATTGCATGTTTTTATATTTATATTGTCAATAATACAATTGAATAAGAAAGTCTCAAAAAATAATAGTAGTAAGAGAGCTATTAACATAAGTGCAGTATTGTGTCTGAGACATATGAAGATGGGAGTGTGCTTCTGTTTTGAGAGTGTGTGTAAGTATGAAATAAAGATGGTGAATATAAGGACAGATGCATTGATGATAATATAACCTTAAGTGTCTTCACTTAGAGAATACATTGATAGCTTTAAAAAAAAAAAAAAAAGAGAAAAAGACTAAATAGGTATAATGAAAGGAGACGACGAGCAAATCGGACACAATTGAGACTGCCATTCTCAAAGTTCAGGTGTGCCATTATTGGCAGCAATGGGTGGATGGCGGGGGACAGGGATGCATTGCTGTGCAAAGTGTGCATCACATAACGCTGGTTGCGTGCCTGGGAACCCTGTCAGTTGACAGAAACATGATGCGATGATTATTGCCAGTTCTGTCAGTGAGCCAGGGACAACTTCCGGCACTGCAAAGGTGACAGTTGATCAGTGGCCAATTCAAGACGATTTTTTTTTTCAGGAGACACATCAACAACAAAGAGGATAGATTGGGTGGATGGGGGGTGATGAGTTGATGGGGAGATGAGGAAGAGAGAGAGAGAGAGAGAGACTGGAAGAAGTGGATATTGGCAGAGAGTTGTAGAAAGAGTAAAAAGTGAGGTAGGGGAGATGTAGAGGAAGAGGATAGAATGGGTGCATGGGTGATGAGTTGAGGGGGGAGCTGAGAGAGAGAGAGAGAGGTATAGGATATTGGCAGAGAATCTTAGAAAGAATGAAAGAGATAGATGGAAAGAAAGTGGAAGGGTCAAGGTTAGTTATAAAGATAGGATAGAGAGATAAGTCATTAGGAAGCCGAGAGAGAGAGAAACTGGAAGAAGAGGATATTAGCAGAGAGTTTTAGAAAGAGTAAAAAGAGATAAAGAATGAAAGAAGAGGAGTGGGAGAGACAATGGTAGGTATAAAGAGTGAGATAGGGATAATGTAGAGGAAGAGGATAGATTGGGTGGATGGGGAGATGAGAAGAGAGAGAGAGAGAAACTGAAATGAGGAGATATTGGCAGAGAGTTTTAGAAAGAGTAAAAAGAGATAAAGAATGAAAGAAAAGAATGGGAGAGTCAAGGGTAGGTATAAAGAGTGAGATAGGGGAAGATTTATGGAGGTTAAAGAGAAGATGAGCTGGAGAAAGAGGATGGAAGAAAAAGAGAAGACAATATGAAGAGGGTAGATAAAGAAGAAGAAATAAGATGAATGTTTAGTTGGCAGAGATGAAGGGGGAGTAGGTAAAGGGATGAAGAGGAAGAAAGTAGATGAGAGAGTAGACAAAGTGATGAAGAGGGAGTGGGTAGAGAGAGAGAGAGAGAGTAGATAACATGATGAAGGGGGAATAGGTAATGGGATGAAGAGGAAGAAAGATGACATGATGAAGAGGGGGGTAATCCAAGAGATGAAGAAAGAGACAGGAGGAAAACAGATAAGAATTAGATGGAGAGATAGATAGACATAAAAGAGATAGATGATGAAGAGGGTGTAATCAAAGAGATGAAGAAAGAGATGGGAAGAAAACTGAAAGATAAGAATTAGATGGAGAGAGAGAGAGAGAGATAGATAGATAGATAGACATAAAAGAGAGATAGAAAGATAGGCATAAAATGATAGAAACCTAACTTTATTTCTGCAGGAGACTGCACTTTGCCGTAGAGATTCTGTGTCAGCTACTGTAAGTAAGTGACATTAAAATGACAAGAGTCACCAAGATATGGGTCCCAATTTCTTTTCCTTCTTTCTTTTTTTCCCCCCGATGTCTTCTCTATATCACGAAATGTTAGGAGTTCAACAATTCGCTGTAAAGAAAGAAACTTAAATAACATTATGTGGACTCATTGTCGGTGATTGCATATTCACACAAAGATATTTCTAAAACATTTTCATGTTCTTAGAAGGTTTTTTTTTTCTCTGTTAACTTTTTATCATTTTTCGTGTGAACAAGTGATATCCTGTCTTTTCAAGCACACCTTGTTAGTCAAGATTAGAAAAGTCTTCAGTCAACTGTCAGTCATGATAAACCAGGATGGCGGTTCCAGGACAGACCGTAAAAGTAAAAGCAAAAAGAAATATGTGCCGTCATCAATAAAACTTGCTGTATTTAGTGTATGTAACGTGATTGAAACCTTCAAGTCTCAAAACGAGGCGCTTTTATGTCGGTGCACAACCAAGCGTCACCAATATAAAAAGCATTCTTCGGTAGAATGACACGTCAAATTGCAGATTTTAATATTGACACACATTCTTCTCGTGAAGGTTCCTCTGAAATATATCATCATCATCATAGAATGATGTCTTTTATACATATTTATTCACTTAAATATGTTAAAATCTATAAAGTAATTTTTTAACCCTTTTTCAGAATATCCTGGATATGACAATAAATTACATTTGGAGCTCTGGGAGTGTGAAGGCATTACTTGGTTATCAAATCACAGTGGTCATACCTTATTAGATCCTGTATGATAGTAAGATGGATCTGCTTAAAGATTATTAGCATTAGATAGGAATACTTGAAACTATATTGATTATTAAACCATATAATTGTGCTAATAAATGATTATCATTAAATGGTTGGTTGATTATTTTACAGCATATCAACCCCCTTTTGGGTCATTTAATGCCAAATAAAGTCATTTTTGATAAACAAAGGATTCATTATTAGTATTAGATATGAATACTTGAAACCATATTAAAACCTATTAAGTAATTTTTTAACCCATTTTCAGAATATCCTGGGTATGAGACTAGATTGCATTTGTAACTCTGGGAGTGGGGTGTCATTAATTTTGTTGCTAATTCACAGTGGTTGTACCTTTTTAGATCCCATATGTGAGTAAGATGGATCTATTTAAAGATTATTAGTATTAGATTGAAATACTTGAAACCATATTAAAACCTATAAAATAATTTTTTAACCCATTTTGAGAATATCTTGGGTATGAGACTAAATTGCATCTGGAGCTCTGGGAGTGTGGAGGCATTACTTGGTTGTCAATTCGTGGTGGTAGTACTTTTTTAGATCCCATATGTGAGTAAGATGGATTTATTTAAAGATTAATAGTATTAGATAGGAATACTTGAAACCATATAATTGTGCTAATAAATGATTATCATTAAATGGTTGGTTGGTTGGTTTACAGCATATCAACCCCCTTTTGGGTCATTTAATGCCAAATAAAGTCATTTTTGATAAACAAAGGATTCATTATTAGTATTAGATAGGAATACTTGAAACCATATAATCATACTAATAAATAATAATCATTAAGTAGTTGATTGGTTATTTTACAGCATATCAACCCTTTTTTGGGTCGTTTAATGCCAAATAAAGTCATTTTTGATAAACAAAAAACTGGCTGCTCACAGACTTACTGCACAGATCAGATAACCCAATCTGTGCTACTTATGTGCTGAGTTGGCGGGGACCAATATTGAACCCAGAACCTAGCCATTCCTAGGCAGGTGCTCTACCAAATGAGCTAAACCGGCTCTGCAGAGGATACAGTCAGCATATTATTATTACATGCGTGTCAATATTTCTTTCTTTTTCAGTTTATTAGCATCTCTTGAGAGAAAGGAGAAGGGGATGTTTAAGTCTGTTTTATCAATAGTGGGTCATTTATAGTTAAATGCTTTTATATCTATCTTTGTATCTATCTACATCCATCTCTCTCACACACACACACTCTCACTCTCTCTCTCACTCTCACTCTCTCTCTCATATATATATATATATATATATATATATATATATATAATATATATATATATATAATGCGTGTGGTTACTTAATGCCTGAAGAAGATATCAGAAGATCTGAAACATGTGTCACCAATGTAAAATAATAATAGAAAATTTAAAAAAAAACAGAAGCCATTTTGTGGACCTTCTTTTTCTTTCTTTTTTATAAAATATTTAATTTTCTCCCATTGAACCCATAACAACACTTTATTTCTATCTCTCTCATCATCATGTCGCACAAGCAGCACAGATATCCATGACAATCTCTCGCCAACCTTCCCTATCACTCATTGCCCCTGGGAGGTCCTCTGCGCAGCATCCAGAATCCTTGCATAGTTGATCAATATAGATCCTTAGTGGGCGTCCTATGTTAGCATGACCATGTGTTGTCTTCCACAGGAGAACGTCGCTTATGAGCTCGTCCCCCCTTCTTCAGCAGTGTCCTGCATGCCTAGTCTGTCTCACCCGGATGGTTTGTGAGATGGGGGGTAGGTGACCATATAGTAGCTTCTTTTTCTCTCTCTCTCTCTCTCTCTCTCTCTCTCTCTCTCTCTCTCTCTCTCTCTCTATATATATATATATATATATATATATATATATATATATGATTGGAATTAAAGTGTTGTCCAATCCAAAATAGTCTTCATTGGTTAAATAAATTCTATGTAAAAAACAAAGTATTTAATAAAACATTGAAACCTTGTCTCAGTCAAGACTTTCGTTACAATCCTCCATATATACTCACACACACACACACACACACATATATGTGTATATATATATATATATATATATATATATATATATCAGTGGGCTCATATCTATCTAATATAATTATTGATAACCTATCAATATATACAGAAAAAAAGAATGTCTTTGCTTCCATTACAAATAAGCTCAAAACAAAGCTTTAGCTTTTATCATTTAAATTTCACGCATAATGCGATGAATTGTTAACATGCATAAAAGAAAGAGAAAAAAAACAAAACAAAAAAAAGAATACAGATCATCTCTAATTTTCAGTGTCGGATTATCCCATTTAACCCAAACAGTAACAGCTTTAATGATAATCATCTCATTAATAAAACTTCCAATTAATACTTAATGATAAACCAAACATAATTCGTATACATGTAATTAATTAACTGTTGCATGGCCAGAGGCAAGCTTTGTTTCAATTAATACATTTCAAATGGCTGAGGTTAATGAAGCAATGTGATGAAATGAGTTAATTTAAGTGAGAATTGCTATCAGTTGGATTTTATTGTAACAGGGGAGATAACTACGAGCTTGAATTTTTCCCATTCCATAACTCAATCATCACCGCTGTTATCTGAGCGTCTTTCATGAATAACAATGGATCTTTATGTTGGTTGACAAACAAGTTGGTTATTTCCTATAACTCCAACCTAAAAAAAAGTGGAACCACTCTGAATGAATTTTATAAATTATTTATTTATTTATCGATCTACTAGGAAAAAAGAAGACGGGGTTAGTGTTTAGGGTTAGTTTAATGTCAAAATAATGAGTAGATTAATTAGCAGATAAAATTCATTCAGAGTGGTTCACCTTTTTTTAGGTTGGAGTTATAGGAAATAACCAACAAGTTTTATGAAGCTTTTTTTTTACTTCTTCAGTTTGTTATATGTTGAGGGGAAAAATAAAATTAAAGTTAAGACAAAAAGTCTTTGTTGAGGGAGGTCAAAAAATTGAGTTCAACGCTTACTGGACCATTGAATTAATTAATAGCATTGATCCCAGGGAGCCATTCCCCAAGCAACACCTACCCCCTTGATTTAAAGGGACAGGGCTAGGTTTATTGCCTAGTGCCTGAGGTGCCACCCTTGAGGTGAAATACCTACAGGATCAATGCATTTTTTGCACCCACTACCCATGAGCTTCGGTTTGTGGGTAGTCCCACATTAATAGGGCCTTGTGCCTGACCCGTATATGTGGGATACGTGGTAAATACCCTAATCTTTCCTTTTTCTTCTCCATTTCTACTTGTTGTTGTTTCTTCTTCTTCCAAGCCTCTCGCTGCTACTGTCTCTCTGATCGCGTAACACATGCTTTATCCTCCATTCACACCTAGGCTTCTAGATGGTCTATTTATACACCCAGCGCCCACATGCTTGTAGCTCTCATACGGCCATCTGGTTTAAACATACAGGAACTTGGGTCAACTCAATCCTCAGCGCTACGCTTAAGAATCACCTTTTCATATTCAGTAGGATGTGGGTTCGATCTTAGTTCAAATTCCTACATACCAAACAAAGCCTAAACCACTTTCTTCGAGAAAACAGATCGTCCTCATTTCTGCCACTCGACTCATGTTCTCTGTCACATTATAATAGAAATCTCTGCTTCTTTGTCTTGAATATAATTACCACCTGATATGGGCCGGTTTAGCTCAGTCGTTTAGAATGTTTGTCTAGAAACCACAAGGTTCCTAGTTTGATACCGACCCCGCCAACTCAGCGTATGAGTAGCACAGGGATCTGTGCGGTAAAGTAAGGAGCTGATGGTAGGTGTAGCGCTCCATCTCAGATGCTAAAATAATCTCTTGGTCTAGCGCTATTGAAAAGGGGATAGACTCCCTCGCTGTCTGGTTGATACCGACATTAGGCCACCCCGATGACTTTACTTACTTATAATAATGCTTACTAGTGGGACCTGTGGATAATCCATAGTTTGATGATTGAATTACAACATTTGATATGTTTACTTAAGAGCTATTGCAAATTAATTCAATATATAAAAAGTATAATAATCTTGATTTAACTCTCTCTCACTCATTTAGTTACTTTCTTTCCTTCTTTTCATTGTGTTTGATTGAAGCAGATTAGTGTTATTCCTTTTACATGCTCACCCCTCTTTCTATCTTTTTCCTACTCTCTTTCTTTCTTATTATGTATTTTCTGTGTAACATGTCCTTTTTCTTACCTTTCTTTCTTTACAATAAAAACGTAATGTTCTATTATTTAGCTAAAGAAGGTTCCAATCAGGTATTTCTTGTTGGTCTCGGGTGCCTTCTCAAACCTTCTTGGCAAAATCAGGTTCAAAGTTCTGTGATGGCTCCTGATTATGACAGGAAGGTTCCAGAGTCTGATAAGAAATAACTGAAGAAGACCAGAAAGAAATGAAGTGTTCGATGCTTCATTTATCTCAATTTCATTTTGGCTTTTGAATTCTGGTTTCAAGAGAAGACGAGTTACCACTGGTCTTCTCTTGAAGACCGGTTAAAACCTTACCTTTTTTTTTTGTCTTCTTTCTCGTATAGTTACAAACATTTGAAACCTTTTCTTTATTAACTTCCTTTTGAAACATCTTTTAGATAGGTGGCTGAATTTTCTTTTTTTCTTTCTTTCTTTCTAAATTTGTTCATATCTATCTATCTATAGCAGTTCATATCTATCTATCTATCCAAGACTGTTAATCTCTCTATTTATCTAAGTGAGTATTAACCCAACCTGTTTGTTACGGATAGGACGTGACAATAAGTCACAATTATGGGGCATCCAGCGATCTTTCTTTCTTTTTTCTTATATAGTCCCAATAATACAAATAATAAAAATTAAACTATCTAAAACAAAAGTGGTCCATCGTAACTTAGTTTAATTTACATATTTTTCAACTCTGATTAAAACACAACACAGACCTCAATGGTGTTGTGAACTGTAAAATATTTTTTAAATTGAGATTATGCAGAATGTAAATCTAAAGTAATGGTGGTTGGTTATAAACAATGGTTGGGAAATAGCCTGTGAGCAAAATGAAGGGGACACTTTCCAGATGAAAGTCCATCTGTTAATAGAATCATATCAAAGAATCCCGTTAATATTCAATGCTCTAACGACTGAGCTGGGGTTTATTTTCCAAACAATTATTTGAAAAGGAAAAAATGTTGGGCTTTTGAGACGATGGTGAAAGCTGATCCTGCATAGACTGATTGACTTGATGTATTGAAGGTTTGAAGAGACAGATTTTATTCAGACACACACAGCCTACCTCTCCATCTCACTTTTACATTTCTATGATCAAAAGTCTAAGTGCTCCTAATTGGTTCAAGGGTTTTCATGAAGAAGGACATGAGGATATTGTGTATATGTTGATTCTACCATTCTTGGAATGGTAAATTCTATTTCAGATTGCATTGTCAGAGCTTAGCAAACAGGGGAAAAAAACAACCTGAAATAAAATCTTTTTTTTTCTTTCCCTTTTTTTTTAAAGAATAAAATTATAGATCATATGTGCTCCTACCCTAATTCACGCTGTGTTTTATCATTCCGGCGTCAGGTGAATTTCTGGCCCAAAAAGATATTTTACGAGTTGTGTTTTTATCGCTTTTTGTCAGCAAATTCATGTAAATATTTTACATGCCTTTCCCCCAGATCTTTATAGGCAAATCAATGTAGATATTTTACAACCCCACTCCCTTTTAAAAAAAATGTTTTTTTCAATTGAATTTGTACAAAACTAAAACTCAAATTTCAAAATAATTTTCGTACTGTATGCTCTGTCTCTTTTGATTTTACAATGCCCCTCCCTTATAAAATACAAATACAAAAATTGATAATTTAAAAAAATATCATACTCTGCTTGGTTGGGCTGAGAACTTTTCAGTTCCTTTTTGTTTGTATTTATTCATGTATACATTTCTGTGCCAATACATGTCTCTTTTTTTTATACTGATGTCAGTATGTTCATATTTCTCTCTCTCTTTTATATATATATATATATATATATATATATATATATATATAATTAAAGCTTATATTTATATGTTTCCTAAAAAATGACCAAGGCTAATTTTATTAATCATGAAAAAAAAACGTATGCATTAATGTGCCTATATATCTCTTTCTTTTCATATTGATGTCAGTATCTTCATATTTCTCTTTCTCTCATATATATATATATATATATATATAATTTAAGCTTAGATTTATATGTTTACTAAAAAAATGACGAAGGCTAATTTTACTAATCATGAAAAAAAACCCATGTACGGACATCTGCACTTGGACAGTTGCCATTTGTTTTAGCCAAGCACAAAGGGTTGTGTCCATAAGAAGAGCCCCTTACCCCATGCCAAAATAAGACAAAAGAAAAGGGTATTATAAGAACAACAACAAAAGACAAAAGAAAAATCCCTGTGCCAGAAGCTAAAAGCAAATGAGAGAATCACCTGACCTTCGATACTTTTGAGATTTCTTTTAAAAACTTTCCCCATATCATCAGGTTTGGCAACCAAAAAAAAAAAAAAAAAAAAAAATTTAGATTATTGGTTTTTGTACGGAGGAAGTAATAAGTTAGATGAAGGGAAATTAAGTAGTAGAAAAAAAAAAACCCAAAAAATAACTTTTTTTTATTTTTTATTGTTTTTGAAGTGAATGAATCTGAGGTGAATGATAGGGTTCCTAAGCTGGCATTGGTCTCATTTTGTCTTTAGAAAATCAAAGAAAAAAAAAAAGATGAAAAAAAATATGGTAGCAAAGAAAGAAAGAAAGAATTTCAACAACCAAAAAAAAACTAAAGACACATTGGCACCTGCTTTGTTTCTTAAATTGTGATTCCTTATTATATTTTATATCTGGAGTGTTACTGTTTGTTTACTTACTGTTTTTTTGTTTGTTTTGGGTATTTTTTGTGTGTTAGTGTTTTGGCTTCTTTTTCTTTTTTTCTTTTCTTCTGAACTCGAGGGCTTCATTTATTGACTTGTTGTTTATTTATTTATAATACTTATATTGTTTTGTTTGTACTACTTATTTAGTTGAGACTTGATAGAAAAATGTCCCAAGTAAAAGAGTTCTTCACCAGTAGATATGTTTTAATTCATTATTTCCAAAGAAGAAAAAGAAAACAACAACTTTGAAGAGAGTCAAATACACTTTTTTCTATTTCTTTTCTTTTTTTTTTTTATTTTTTTTTTTAACACCAAATTCTTTTTGCTTGAACAATCTGTATTAATACGACTAAGATTTATTTTTTCTTTAGCTTAATTGACTACACCCAAAAGAAATTTGGATTATCTTTGATTTTTCTGCCCCCACCCTTTATTTCCTGACATGAAGGGAACCTAAGTGAAAGATTTTTTGGCGAGAATATACCTGTAGTTTTTATGAAGGTTTTTTTTCTGTTCTCAGATGATAGAATAATTTAGTTGACAAATCTGCATTGTTAGGCAAAATATGTTAAGTGGATTCCAGTTTTATAATGAAAATAATAACCATATATTACTTGACTAAAATTTTGGTGTGTGAGTATATATATTATATATATATATATATATATATATATATATATATATATAGTAAATGGAAGTGAATCCCACAGTATGAATTTAACATTTTTAGAAAAAACAAATTATGTTATTAGTTTGCTGACAGAATCTGTTTCGACCTGAAGACCACTTTATTAAAAGGTCGAAACAGATTCTGTCAGCAAACTAATAACATAATTTGTTTTTTCTAAAAATGTTAAATTCATATATATAATATATATATATAGCATAGACACAGTCAACAGTACTTGGTAACTGTCAGTTTCTCAACTATGTGATTGTCAAACTTGAAATTAGATCTACATGTTTTTTATCACTAATATTGATCACTCTACATTTATAAGTATAGCCAACTACATCATTTATATTTATATATATATATATATATATATATATACTCACACAAATGAGAAGGTTTTGTGTATGCTTTAGGATTAGCTGGTAAAGAATATATATATATATATATATATATATAATTTACTAGGTTTTTACGGAGCATTGGGAAAATAATAATGAAAGAAATAGATGTGAAATTCAAATAAACTAAGAGTAATGGTATCACTCACTTTACTTATGGTCTTGTTTAAAACGTGATATTAACAATATGTATCAAATTTTTCATCTGTGTTTCTGGTTCCCCCCTCTCTCTCTCTCTCTCATATATATATATATATATATATATATATATATAAGTGTATTTAGGCAGCATTTTTTCTTTTAAAACAGGTTTCATTGAATTGAACAGACAATTCCTGTCTGACAAGTCTTTCATTGATCCGTTCTAATCTTCGGGCCATCCTTCTGGTGTCAGGGGGGAACTGGTATACCAGTCCACCGAATGTTTCGTCACTAGCACTTTCAGCAATACACTTTGCCATCCTCAGGTGGAAATGATGGAATAGTTTTCATGTCTCGTTTTTAACGAGAACGAGTAGAAGCAAGGAATTAGTGGGAGGTAATATCAATTGGTAGTGGGAGGTTTTTGGAATGGTAGTAGTTTGAACAAAGCAGTGGTGATTTTTTTTGGAGGGGGGGCACAGGTTGTGATAAGGGGGGGGCACAGGTTGTGATAAGGGGGGATAATGGAAGTAATGTAGGTGGAAAATTATAAGCATTTTAGGATATGTTGACTTACTTCAAAGTTTATTTTGTTTAGGGTAGGTTTTTTTTGTTTTATATATAAAGCTTCAATTATTTGAATATATATATATATATATATATATATATATATATAAACCCTAAATTTTTCAGCTAATTTCTACATTCTTTCATTCAAACTTCTTTTTTTTTATCTATACTTTCTTTCTTGTCTGTTTCTTTTAACAACACATACACACACACGTATACTGTATCCCAGCAAATTTGAATTTGGGTAGCTGAATCTATTTCCTATGACAATAACCATTACACAACAATCTCTCTCTCTCTCTCTCTCTCTCTCCTCTCTCTCTCTCTCTCTCTCTCTCTATATATTATATATATATAATATATATATATATATTATATAATATATATAAACCCTAAATTTTTCAGCTAATTTCTACATTCATTCATTCAAACTTCTTTTTTTTTTTAAATTTTTATCTATGCTTTCTTTCTTGTCTGTTTCTTTTAACAATACACACACACATGCATACTGTATCCCAGCAAATTTGGTTTTGAAGATATTTCTTTTCTTATATATGTTTTAAAATACTATTGTTATTAAAGTCTTAATGTTTTGTCTATGTCTTTAAAAATATACTAGCCAAAAAACACCCCCTGGGCGGTGTAAAAATCTATTTTTGAAAGATATTGTCAGAGGGTTTGAGTTAGCAGTTCAATGTCAAAGGGTTTGTATCATAAGTAAATAAAATTATCAAATTTATTAAAGGGGGTAAAATAAATAAATAAAACAATTTTAAATGAAAATTTAGTTCTGTCCCCCTCAAACAGAATGAACTTGGGTAGCTGAATCTATTTCCTATGACAATAACCATTACACAATATCACTCTCTTTCAATGTAACCATTTTACATTCTGCAAAACAAAAGATTATAGGGATCAGGGTTGATTGTTGAATTTTTTGTTTCAAGATAAAATCTTCATTCCTAAATTGTGTTCACAGTTTATTCTCTCCATTATTTGGAATTGTATTCTCATCTTAGAATTTCTCATCACATGATAGGTTATATGACCTTTACTGTAGTTACCAATTGTTTAGGTGTGAGGCAATTTTTTGTTTGAGTGTGAAGGTAATGTAGAAGATAAGTGGCAATCATTTTATTTCAGAACATAGAATTTATTAGCATAAATACAGGAAGATCTATAAGGAAAATGTATGAAAAATGTGTCTTGTGACTTAGGGGCAAAGTTTTTAGGTCATAACTGTTTGGCTATGTATATGTATAATATATTTTGGCAGCATTTTTTTTTTCTTTGATTTTTTTCTTTTAAACATGTTTTGTTGAACTCAACAGACAATTCTTGTCTGATGAGTTTTTTTTTCAATTCTTTCTAATTGTCTGGCCATGTTTTTAATATCAAGGTGGAATTGGTGTATGAATCCACCAAAGGTTTTAACATGAGTAATTTGTCACCTGATGATGGCATTTAGTAGTGCAGAAAGTACTTGTGTTAAAACCTTTAGTGGATTCACAAAATACACACACACATATATATGTGTGTGTTTAGTTTTAGTTTAGTCATCCACATATGTATACATACATGCACAACAGGAAGATGTATGAAAAATGTATCTTGTGACTTATGGGCGAAGTTTTGAGGTCATAACTGTGTGGCTATATATATATATATATATAGTTATCCACATATGTATTCATACACGCACAGCATGGTCAATTTCTTAAGCAGAGGTTAACAGGTTTGAATTAAGAGTTCTTTTTCTAGACTGGCTTGCATACTAAGGTTACAGAGCCCAGTGAAATGTAAAAAGCTTCATCCAGGATTTGAACTCGTTTCACTGTGGCCATTTACTACAACATTAACCATTACACCAGACACCTCCATGTTTATATATATATATACATTCACACACACACACACACAATCCTAACTTTATATATATATGAAAATTTTGCCGGGTTAGCTCAGTCGGTAGAGCGTTCGTCTAGAAACTGCAAGGTTCCTAGTTCAATACCCGCCCTTGCCAACTCAACATATGAGTAGCACAGGGATTTGTGCGGTAAAGTAAGATGATGGTAGGTGTGGCGCCCCACCTCAGATGCTAAAATAATCTTCTTGGTCTAGCGCTAGTGAAAAGGGGATAGACTCCCTCGCTGATTGGCTGATACCGACATTAGGCCGCCCCGACGACTTTTTTTTACTTATATACACACACACACACACACACACACAATCCTAACTTTATATATATATGAACATTTTAATAGTATTATACTTTATTAACTTGGATCAGCTATTAAGCATAAAAAGGGGGATGAAATAATAAAAGAAGATGAATAAAATGAAAGAAAAAAAGAAGACTTAAGGGCCCTATCAACTGGTGCTTTGTCAAAAATTCACAACTGGTAAATTGTTTAAAAGTCAACATGTATAAATTTGGGTAAAATAATATCATGATGGGAGTAACAAGAAGCTGGAGCTGGCCACAAAGTCAGTGTCTTTTAGTTTTAATGATACTGTGTATTGGCAGATATAGAGGGATAGTCCTCTTGCCCTCTTAATGGTGAATGTTTTCTGGGTTTAAATATATAATAATATATATATATAAGTTCACTTGTAGTAACTTGTTTTGTCAGGTCTGGATTTTTGCAAGGAACTAAAATCTGTATCCATTTTATCACATTTATATGACTGTAAAGGAAAGAGATACATCTCCCACTTTTTTTTGTGGGGTTTTATATCCTGAAGTCATCGAACTATGCTCTGCTACCAAAATGTTAACCTGACTAGTCCTTCATTCCCTTAAAATGTTTACTCAGTGGTCCTCTGTTTCAGTTACAAAAATAAACTTAAATGGTTTCTTCTAGAAACACATCTAAAGTGGCAGGCCAAATGGAACAGTCTATCTTGAAGTGTGTGTATGTTGGGGGGGGGATTAGGTTATTTCCATAAACATCAAACTATGCACCTACCTTTTATATGTTGTTTTTCTATGGGTAAAAAGTTTCCTTTGAAAATTTCAGGTTGAAATTAACTATTACAAATTCTTATTTATCATTCAATCAAGTAGTTTAAATTATTGGATGACTGAAAACAAAAAAAAAAACAAACCTTGTTAGCAGGACATACAATACACTGACTGCAAGGGGTAGAATTCTGCCCCCCCCCCCTCCCCGGAAAAGGGGTATCTTTGGTATGACACTAAATTGCATCTGATGGTGAGGTTCCAATTCGGGACACCAGGAGTGTATGGAGTACCCCTTCATTGACATTATTCCCAGTTCCATTCTGTTACGGAGTAGTAGTGCCTGTTAGGGTTCAATCTTGAAGGAACTCAGTCAGTCAGTTAGTCTACTATTGGTTTGAAAAATGTGACTGGCCAATCACCACTGAACCAGTGTCAAGACAACTGGTACTTATGGGAATTCAGAATAGTCCACTCATGCATTTGGGTGATTCCATTCCCTGAGTCTAAATTGGCTGCTTGGTTTGTATGATCCTCTGAGGCTTCATAAATATCCTGCCATTTTGCAGTAGTCTTTGCAGCAAACCAGAATCGTATTGGGTTACGACTGCTTGCTGTCTTTGTTTTGCCAATTCAACGGTAATTGGAATTAGTATGATTATTCTACAAAATAGATCTAAAACGTATGTGTATATTATACAAAAGAATTTTATTTATTTATTTATTAATTTTTTTTTTTTCAGAATTTTATTGTCCAATAAATGTGGGTTATACACAAATAATTACAGTACTTGTAGAGTTACTGAAATTTTAAAATTAAACTTCTAAATAGTAAGTGCATATTATACACAAAAATTAAATTTTTGTAGAATTTCATTGTCCAAAGTTGGGGATGCGGATTATACATGAATAATTACAGTACTTGTAGAGTTACTGAAGCATGTTTTGGTAAAAGCTATTCTTATTTTTATGTGTTCTTATTTTTTGCTCTGCATCTTTTGAGTCCCCCCTCCTCTTTTTCGAGTCAATTTTTTATTCTGCAAATTTGAATAATGTTTACTTAAACTGCAATGCTTTTAAAGTCAAGGGATGCGGAGTTAAATTTAGTTTCGATTCTGCCATCAATTTAGTTAAGAGACTCAGATTTAAGCAGATATTATCTTTTTCTATTTCTTTCTCTCTCTCTCTTTTTCTTTCTCTCTCTCTCTTTTTCTTTCTTTCTCATTCTCTTTGTTTGTCTTTCTCTCACTTACCATCATAGGAAATAGACATGACGAAATGAGTTCAAATCCTGGTCGAAGCTTTTTACATTTCACATAGCACTAATGCCCTTGGGAAGGGTATGAAACCAACTATTATTCTCCATCCAGCTATGGGTAAATAGTAAGTCAGAATGAGCTCGTTAACCTTGGTATGGCAACCAGTCTAGAAAGAGAATTCTGAATTCAAACCTGTTAAACTCCGCTTAAGAAATTGACCAAGTTTCACACACACACACACACACATATATATAATATATATATATATATATATATATAAACACCAAATAGTTATGACCTAAAAACTTTACCCATAAGTCACAAGACATTTTTCATAGATTTTTTTTTCGCGAGTAGAGACCAAATTTGACTGAAATTAAAGGTGATGTAATTCTTTATACGGCTCCTTTTTCTTCTATTTTCTTTTCTTTCCTTTCTTTCCTTCTTTTTTTTTAATAGAATTCCTAAAAATAAAATCTTACACCCAACCTTTTTTTTTTTTTACCATTGTTGAAAACTTTTAGTTGCAAAGTGTGTTATTTGATATAAAACTTTACCCATTTGAGAAAGACATATGAATAACATGTAATTTTCTTTTTGTTTTCTTTAAATTTCTTTTTTATCAATAGGTGTATATTTTTGCAACCCACTGGACGAGTTAAATCTTTTGAACAACGTTTTTGGCACTACACGACTATTATTCAAAAGTCTACAGTGCCAAAAAAACATTTCCATAAATTAGACACTTGATATGATGGATAATTAAAGGTTTTTTTTTTGTTTTTTGTCTTTTTCTTTTTAAATATTTTTCTCGTTCCTATTCTTTTAAATGTTGTGTGAGTGTGTGTATGGGTGTCTAAAATGATCCATTAAGTTGTCTCAGACTTCATTTCGATTTTGTCTTGGTATGTTTAAGGGACAATTAAAATTCTGTCTATTTTTATTTTATTTTTAGAGGCAGAGAATAAGAAAGATATCAATGACTAATGAGAATGTTAGCACAAAAAATGTATATATATATATATAAAAACAGTAAAAAAAATGACTTTTCCTTGATAATAGCAAAAATATGTATTTAATTCTTAATACAATAGAATATTATATTAGAAAGACTAATGAAACTGAATAAAGGCATACAAGGTGTGTCAAAGAAGTATCGAGATTAAAATTGTATTTACCAAGATAGGAATGAACAATAAATGTAATGTTAATTTTTTTTCAGAATATAAGGAGTATCAAAAAGTACAGATTTTAAAGCTGTATTTACCAAGATAGAAATGAAGAATGAATGGAACGTTAATTTTTCAGAATACAAGGTGTGTCAAAAAGTACCAAAAATCTTGATACTTTTGACACACCTTATACATAAAAGCAGTAAAAAATGACTTTTCATTTATAATAGCAAAAATATGTATTTAATTCTTAATACAATAGAATATTATCTTATTATAATGGAGATTGTGTGTTTTTCTGTCTGTAACCGAAACTATATTCCTACTCAAGTCACAATTCTCTTAGTTATTGGCATCACATTCTGCATGATTTTATTTTTATCTAAACCTCAATTATTAATAAAATTGTCTTACATTATTAATACTGTTAACTATGTCTACATACTAACAACATGCAATTATATTTATAATACAACAAAATAGCGCTTTACAATGTGAACGGAAGGCTAATTTGCATATTAATATTAAAAAATCGAATTTAATAAATAGTATATTGATTTCTAACTGTTTGGTTTATTTTAATGAATATAAGCAAAAATCTCTTCAATGAATCTTAAATGAAATCCATTAACAAGATAAAATAACTGTCATTTTATTCTTTACTTCCTCTTATAACTAATACTTAAATTAGAAAAATAACAATGAAAGACGAGAGTGATGGAAGAGTAAGTTTCAGTTGTTCCATTTTTTATTATACTCCCTCTGTTTCAAATCTTTTATTATACTCTCTCTGTTTCAAATCTTTTTATCTGTATTCTTATTTAGTTTCATTAGCCTTTCTAATTTAATACAATATTTTATTACATTAAAACTTAAATACTTGCACCCGGAGGGTGCATATATTTGCTAGTATTAAATTATAAAGACTAAAAAAACTGAATAAGGAGACATATAAAAATATGACTTATTTTAATTCAATTGATTTCTATATAAAATTAAACTTAGGATTGCTTTTAATACATTTGAGAATAAACCAATAATATTACAAATCAATAACACCAAGTAATTATTTCTTAGTGATATATAACACACATTGCAGGATTTTAAATGAATTAATAACATGGGTTGTTTTGAGGCAAATCTAACTTTCATTTAGTTGTCGGGGTAGCCTAAAGTCGGTATCAGCAATCAGCAAGTCTATCCCCTTTTCACTAGCACTAGACCAAGGAGATTATTTTAGCATCTGAGGTGGAGCGCCACAACTACCATCAGCTCCATACTTTACCGTACATATCACTGTGCTATTCATACGCTGAGTTGGCAAGGGCCAGTATTGAACTAGGAACCTTGTGGTTCCTAGCCGAATGCTCTACCGACTAAGCTAAACCGTCCATTTCATAGACATTATTGATAAATAAGATGTTGGAACTCTGGGGAGTGTGGATTACCCCTTAATCACCATTACTCCTAGGTCCACTCCGATCCAGAGTGTTAGTGCCTGTTAGGGTCCTATCTATGGGTTAAGAAAAAAAAAAGTGTTAAAATATTGAGTTTAGAAAAAAGAAATTGAATACCCATCAAAAATGAATCAAACATATAAGATAAAATAATCCAACAAGGGTTGACATGCCGTAAAATCCAACCAAACAATCAAATTTTACCTTTCCAGTTTTCCTAATCGCTCCGCACAAGCATAATGTGACACAAGATCAATTTCTTAAGTGGAGTTTAACAGGTTTGAATTCAGATTTTTTCTAGACCAGCTGCTTCACCAAGGTTAAAGAGCACACTCTGCCCTATTATTTACCCATAACTGGAGGGAGTGTAGTTGGATGCATACCTTTTCCCAAGGTTTTTAGCACTAAGTGAAATGCAGCCAGCCTCATCCAGTATTTGAACTCAAGTCGCCGTGTCCATTTCCTATTAGGATACCATTACACCAAAGGTGCCTCCAAGTTTTTCCTAATTAAATCTTAACAAGAGTCTTGTCGGCTGGGGCGTTAGAATGAACCGACTGCACATCTGTAGAGGGTAAGACTCCCCCAATGGGGCCACCTGTTGACTGTGGGTGATGCTTAAGGATAGAGCCCAGGTGGATGAGCTGTCCAAGACTTGCAATATTCCACTTTAGGCTTTTCTTGGGCTAGACAGGCGGTCGGAGAGGCCCCTTCCGATCAATTGGCAGGCCACGTCAAACCCTAGCACCTATATGATTGCCCAAACGCTATTGCCATATGGCAAGCCCCAATCCTTCTTATCATATAGTGCTAGAAGGCAGTGGCTGAGGGTCTACATGTCCTGGAAATGACGTTAAACTCTATCTGATGGTGAAGGTTCCAGTTCTGGAGGTTTGGGGAATGTGGAGCACCCCTTCATCACCATTGCTTCCTGGTCCACTCTGACCCAGCGTGGTAGTACCTGTTAGGGTCCCATCTATGGGTTGAATAGAAAAACATGAGTTTATAAACAAAATTGTATTATGCATTAAGAATGACTTTATTTCACAACTTTTTCAGCATTAAATGACCCACCGAGGTTGATATGCCGTAAAACAAAACAAACCAAACCTAATTAAATCTTAATATGAGTCCTGTCAACACTTACTGGGTTATTCAATGCTAAAGTCAGTGATTCTCTTTTAATTTTTGGAAGAAAGTATGTTTTTCCAAATCGTTCTTATTCTTATTAACAATGTCTCTATAAAAGTCTAGTGAAGTTAGAATTGCCTCAAAACAGCCTATGTTATTCTCTCTCTTCCATATTATATTTTTCTGTGTAGCATATCCCTTTTCTTCCCTTTCTTTCTAATAAAAATGGAATGGTCTATTATTTGCCACATGAAAATTTCTTCCTAAGTAGTCTTGTTCTTACATTGTCATATTAGATAATACAATATGACAAACATTATTTACAATAATACGATATTACGAGCATTATTTACAATAATACGATATTACGAGCATTATTTACAATATTTATTATTTACAATGATACGATATCACAGGCATTATTTACAATGATACGATATCACAGGATACGATATCACAGGCATTATTTACAATATGATACGATATCACAGGCATTATTTACAATATGATACGATATCACAATACTAAAAATACTGGTAATATTATAATAATTCTCATGTTTGGCACATGAGAAATTTCTTCCTAAGTTGAATTTGGAACCAAAAGCTTTTGTAGTGTTGTTGTTCTTCTTTACATTTGGTTTAGCGTTTGGATCCATTCCAGGTGGTCATTAAGTCTTTTTGTGACAGTGACAAGAACTCCAAAGACAACTGGCGCCGTCCTCATCTTTGTGATTAACATTGATTGAATCTTCTATTCTGAGATACCAATTCTCAGTTATCTTTGCCGCTTACTTTTATAAGAAGATTAGGATCTTCGAGGATTACAACATCAATGTCTATATTGATAACCATAATTCTTTCCTTCACTCTACTTGGAAGATGATATCTATCTTCATATAAGCGAGAATTCTGGAGATTATCACTAGGGATCAAGTGACAGCAAGTTGCCTTGAATTTCTAACACCACCTATTAATGTTGCAGTGCTAGTGATGTTGAAATTCTTTTTCAAATTTCCATATTACTCTGTTTTGTTTTTTAATTTCCTTTAGTTCTTTATTTCTATGAATAATGATAATAAAAGAGTAGGCCTGACTGGGTGGGAAAGATGATCCACTGGGAATTGTGCAAAAGATTAAAATTTGACCATACTGACAGTATATGCAAAAACCGGAATCTGTTCCAGAAAATGAGACCCATAAAAATAAAAGAATTTATCATATAATGGATTTTGCTGTTTCAGTGAACTGCAGTGAAAGTATAAAAAGAAAAAAAAAGAAGGTAGACAAATACTTGGATCTTGCTAGAGAGCTGAAAAACCTATGGAATATGAGGGTGGTAACAAGATATATGTAGTTGGTGCACTTAGAATAATCCCCAAGGGCTTGGAAAGGCAACTGAGGAACTGGTTTGGTTTGTTGGATTTAACAGCATGTCAACCCTTGTTGGGTTATTTTATGCCAAAGACATTTTTGTTTTATTCATTCTTGATGGGTACTCATTTTTTTTTATCTATTCAACCCATTGATGGGACCCTAACAGCTACTACCACTCTGGGTCAGAGTAGACATGGGAGTAATAGTGATGAAAGGGTACTCCACACTCCCCAGAGTTCCAGAATTGGAACTTCACCATTAGATACAGTTTAACGTTATACCCAGGACAACTGGTGAACTAGAGATCAGAGGAAGAATCTAGACCATCCAGACAACGCATTGTTAAGATCGGCTAGAATACTTAGAATTGTACTTGGAGACCTAAGGAAACTTGTTGTCATTCAGATATCAGTGGAAGCCAACAACTCATGTTGTATACTCTCTTTCTTCTATTATTCTTCTGCTCATCTTTTCTATCTTAGTCTTCGCTAGAAGACTTTGTCTTGGGGACTTTGTGTCTGGTCTTTCATTGGGGATTTCTCTTTATCAGAAGCCCTGTATCATTGGTAGTTTTTAGATAATGACACAAGACTTCGATTTGCTTTAGATCATATTTTATTCCGAAATCCCCACCAGACTACCTGCGCAGATTGAGTCGGCGCTTAACATGACTTACCACTTTCATGGTTTGGCTGATACTGAACTAAACTCTCTTTCTAATCTAAACCGGAAGAGGGTCTTCTCCACCGATTCTCATGGTATCCACCAGAAGGAGGATCAGCACTGAGGTCAAGCCTTGTCACTCAATCCTTCAAGGTCACCGGCTGCAACTTATAACAGCCATTTACACTACTGTAAATAAGTGTTAGGTTACTAACAATTATGTAGCACTTGTACTGATGAGAAAACTTGAAATGATTAGTAAAACGTAAAGTAGGCAGTGTTGCCTATTATCGGTATCAGCTGGACAGCAAGGAAGTCTATCCCCTTTTCATTACTGCTAGACCAGAGAGATTGTTTTTGCTGAGGTGGAGTGCCATACCTACTGTCAGCTTCCCACTTTACCACACAGACCAGATTACTGAATCTATGCTACTCCTGTGCTGAGTTGGTAGAGACCATCATCTCCCCCCACTTTACCGCACAGACCAGATTACCCAATCTATGCTGCTCATGTGCTGAGTTGGCAGGACCAGTATCGAGCCAGGAACCTGGTGATTCCTAGGTGGGTGCTCTGAGCTAATAATGATTTTATTAGTTTTGATTAAATGAGTATTGTGCATTCTTTTGTGATGTTTTACCCCCCCCCCCACATCCGAATGCTCCATTTATTCTTTTTTAAGTCAGCTCATTGACTGATCAGTTTTAAAGTTAATAAAAAAGACAGTGGATGTGGGGTGGGGGGCAAAGTTTGGATTCACCTTCTCTCTTTTAAATCTATTGTCTTTAATGTTTTCACTCTCTATTAGGGTTCATAAAAAGTTATGGCTTTAGAGATGTGTATTTCCAAATTATTATTTTCTCTTTGTCATTTTCTTTTTTTCATTCAAAACTTTGATCTGCTGCCATTCAACTTCCCACTCTTGGACTTTATTGTCATTAGGATATAGAGATAATTAATAAGGACCCCACCCTCAATTCAAAGAAAAAAGTGGGTGTCATCCTGCCCCACCTCTTTTATATGATATATATATTCTCCAACAGCTGTTTCCCCCTTGACACCTGAATCAATCAAGCAGAGAAAAATCTGTTTGAAATAAGATTTTTTCACTAAGTTATATATATATATGAAAGAATAAGGGATGTGTGTTTGCTCCATAATATGTAACTTTAAAGTTCTCAATAGTGCTATCCTATTTTTATTTCTAAATTCCGAGTCAGAATTATCCTGATGATATGTTAGGAGAGACCTAGGTAGATATTCTCTGACTCATTAGGCTTACTTTATATATATATATAACCAACAGATTCTTCTCTTGTAGGTTTACTGATTGATGTACATAAGAGACCTGCCTACAAGTAGTATGTGCTTACTCTAAAATTATAAAAAGTTAATGATTAAATATAAAATGTAAAAGATTTCCAATTCCTTGTATGAACTTACCCAATTCTTCCACTACAGACAGGATGTGACAAAAGATAATTTTTCAAAGTGGAGTACAGCTGATTTAAATTCTGAGTATTCCTTCTCCTATATTGGTTACCTCACCACAGCTAAAGAACTGTTGTAACCTAACAAAGGTTACTAAATAAGAAATATCCTTCTTGATAACCTAATGCATTATAAGAATGTGGGTGCTAGCTTCAAACTAATACCCTGCTAATTCTTATATTAACTTAAAAATGGGTGCTTTTAAACAAATCACTGAGTCAATGTGGAGTTGCTGGTAAGAAAAGAGATAATCTCACCTCAATTTGACTTTTTGTTGTAATCTAACATAAAGAGAAAGAACTAATAGTGTTGTACCTTAACAAACTTTACTAAATGAGAAATAACCAAATGGGGGTTGGAAATGAAATGGAATCTTTATAACATTAACAAAATACAATACTCACCAGCAGCGTGAAGAAAGGAAAACCACTGCTAATGGTATCAGACTACTCAGTCAGCATAATACTCAGGCATTTATGCGGATTGGGACATACCCATTAATGTTCATAGGTAGGGTATATAACACCCCCCTTTTTATATTTCAAAATGTTGTAACCTAACAAAGGTTACTAAATGAGAAATAACCAAACAGAGGTTGGAAATTAAATGGAATTTTTATAACATTAACAAAATACAATACTCACCAACCCAATACAATACTTATACCACAGCTAGTGGTATAAGACTACTCAGCATATTTATGAGGATTGGGACATAACCATTATTGTTCATAGGTAGGGTATATAACACCCCCTACCCACTTTGTAGATTTACTCTGCACAGAGTCAATATCTCATCCTCATTACCAAAATGTTGTAACCTAACAAAGGTTATTAAATGAGAAATAACCAAACGAAGATTGGAAATGTAATGGAATCTTTATAACATTAACAAAATACAATACTCACCAGTGATGTGAAGAAGGTAAACATAAATATCTCAGTAGTTTCTAGTGAACTTCATTTAAAAATAGTCACACAACATCTATGGGTTAGATAAAAAAAAAAATTGAGTTTTAAAAATAAAAATTTGGATACCCATCAAGAACGAATAAATCAAATTCGGCATAAAATAACCCAACAAGGATTGATATGCTACCAACCAGCCAACCAACCTCATTGTCATTGGGAAATACATATTGAAAATAGATGAATTACTTTAATTCAAATTTTTAAAAAAATCACTGAATTGTTTTAAGAAAAAAATCTAAATGTTTCGATGTGTTTTACATATATTTTCACTTTTCTTTTCTATGGGTTAGATAAAAAAAAAACTGAGTTTTAAAAATAAAAATTTGGATACCCATCAAGAACGAATAAATCAAATTCGGCATAAAATAAACCCAACAAGGATTGATATGCTACCAACCAGCCAACCAACCTCATTGTCATTGGGAAATACATATTGAAAATAGATGAATTACTTTAATTCAAATTTTTAAAAAATCACTGAATTGTTTTAAGAAAAAAATCTAAATGTTTCGATGTGTTTTACATATATTTTCACTTTTCTTTTCTATGGGTTAGATAAAAAAAAAACTGAGTTTTAAAAATGAAAATTTGAATACCCATCAAGAACAAATGAAACAAATCATCTTTGGCATAAAATAACCCAACAGGGATTGACATGCTACCAACCAACCAGCCTCATCAACTTCCTTCCCATTGTTATTGCAAAATACATATTGAAAATAAACGAATTACTTTAATTCAAATTTTAAAACATCACTGAATTTTCTTATGAAAAAATCTAAATGTTTCAAAATGTTTTTTTACATATATTTTCACTTTTCTTTCTTCTAGGTAAGTGGTGAATTCATTTTTGGAGAAGTTTTTGAGAAACCCAAAACATTTTCATGTTTCACCAGAAGGCAAAAAGGTATTTTATTTT
>CM042161.1:62861405-62973905 GCA_023376005.1 Doryteuthis pealeii | reverse complement strand
ATATGCGCATTGTAATTGCCTTCAAGCAAAAATATAAATATTAATATATATATATATATATATATATATAAGATTATAGATCTTCTCCAATGAGAAAAAGATAGATATTTCATAATAAAAAAATAAGGTCTACAAAATTATTTTAATTTCGTTTTTTAATTTATTATATTAGATGTGCAACATGTTTAAAGCTTTCCATATTTGTATTGAGTACTCTTCAGAAGTTACAGCATCACATACAAGTATGTGATGCAAACTAACTACCAAAACAAATACAAATACATACATAAAGATTGAAAAGGGTTTCAAAATCAGAAACATGTGCCACTCATCTAATATTATAAATCTAAAAGAACAAAATTCAAGTCATTTCATGGACCTTATTATTTTTATTATAATATATTTGAAGTTGCAAGTCTCTCCTTAAAATGGATAAAGCTCACTTTGGCAGCTTTTACATATGTATGTATTTATCAGTAAAAATTATTTCCACTATATTTGCATATACACAAATATGGGTTTAGATGCTTATATATATATATACTAGCTAAAGTACCCGGACTAACAAAAATAGGAACACCTAAGAGTGAGTGGGGAGAAAATAAGAGATAGGTATACCCAATTTCGGTCCATTTTTTAATATCTCATAAAATAGAATAGGGGAGGCGGGGTAGACCTCATAAAAAAATATTTCCCCTAATATATTTTTGTGAAAATCGGACCATTAATTGATTTATCATAGTATATTTTAAAAATCCTCTTGTCGTAAGTTGTTTTTGGCTATGTTAAATTTCAGTTGTTTTAACGGTGCAAAAATGAAAACGTTTTTCAATCATAATTTTCATTATTTCTGTTAGCTGAAAATTTTTAAAAAAAAATCATCAGGAGTTTGTTTAATGTTTCTTCTTTCGAATGGAAAAATTTTTTTCAAGATAATATTAATTTTTATGCAAGTTTCATTGTGTTAAATATAACGGGGGGGGGTAAATTTCACAGGGAAAATTGGTGGTAACTAATAAGAGATAATTATTTATGAAATTTTTTAAAAAATCACCGAGAATTGTCTAATGAATAAGTAAAGTAAAGTAAAGTCGTCGGGGCAGCCTAATGTCGGTATCAGCCAGACAGCGAGGGAGTCTATCCCCTTTTCACTAACGCTAGACCAAGGAGATTATTTTAGCATCTGAGGTGGAGTGCCACACCTACCATCAGCTCCTTACTTTACCGGTAAAGCCATTTACTGATTTTTTTTTTTAACGTCTTTCTTATCATTTTCATTGGAATATGAATCTTTATCTAAGTCAAAATATTCTGGTTATCAGGCTTTCTTCTCCATTGTTAACAAGTCATTGGTGTGACAAATTGAACTTTAGACCTCGTATATTCTTATTCATTGCTCTTAACATTAAGCTATAACCACAGTTCAATAAAAAGATTGATATTCAGAAAAGACATCTGCGGGGATACTTCTGGGTTTTAAGATGTCTTTTAACCCAAAAGGTGGCAAAAACACTTATCATGAATTTCCTCCTGTTTTGCCATTTCTTTATGGATAATTCTTGCGAATTTTATGACCTTGTAGCAACCATCTTCAATTGGGGTCTAGAAAGATTAATGAGGCATAAAAATTCTGCTCTTTCAACTTTTCCCATCTCCTGCCTTATCTGACCAGTTGTATGTAATGGATGTTCTCCCTGGTTTTTGTTTTATTAAATAAAGTAAGAGAAAAAATAAAAATAGGCATAGAGGAAACTGTATAACTTAGGGTAACTACCGATTCCTCCTTTCCAATGGGGCATGGGTTAAAAAAGAAATTCTTGCTGATAAAAGTGTTTATCAAATCACAAATGCTACCACAGAATTAGAATCAGAAGAATTGGCCTCTTAAGTGGCAGTCAGTGGTCGATGGTCAGAGGCTTTGGTTTGTATGAATGGCTTGTTCTTGACAAGACTCTTTACCTCATTACGTGAAAGGATATTGAATGACATGACAAAAAAAAAAGAAGGCAGGAGAAGGAGATGTGAAAATGGGTAGAGATAGAGAGTATAAGAAAATGGGAAGAGATGAAAGGAAAAGTTTTTTAAAAACAAAGGAATGAAAAGCAATGATTTGAGAGAAGAAAGGTGTGGTGGGGGGGAATGTAGAAAGAAATTGAGAAAAGTGTCAAGAGAGGGAGAGGGAAGAAAAAGAGGAAGCTAATGATAGAGAAAGTAAAGAAGAAAAAGAGCAAACACAAAAAAAAAAAGATAAAGATGAAAAAAAAAAAAAAAAAGGAATAGATCTAAAAATAAAAGAATGGGTAGAGAAAGTAAAGAAGAAAAAGAAAAAGAGCAAACACAGAAAAAGATAAAATAGAAAAGAAAAAGAAAGTTCGGATCGAGATAAGTCAAACAGCAAGTAATTGCTAAGCTGAAGAAAAGAAGATAAGGAAAGAAGGTAATTTTTATTTACTTTCACTTTCACTTTCAAAAAGTTGGGGTTATTTCTTTGTTTGTTTTTTCTTTCCCTTATTTTTGTACATGTCAAGAGGACTGGTCAGGTGTAGCCATTGTTATCACGGTTTGTTTCTTGTGTGTTTCTCTCAGACAGGAGGCTGTTGATTAGAGATTTCATTTCTTGTTTCAGCCTTTCTTGACTGTGTATGTGATGATAATAATGATCATTACTGATACTGCTGCTTTTACTGATCAGTCATTTATGTCAGGGTGTCTCATCACAGACCTTTTTCAGGGCTGGCAGACTGGCTGGGATTTTTACCTGTAGGCTCCAGTAAAGCTTATGAGGGTCTGTGTAAGTTAGGTAACCATCTCCACCCATTCACCTTGATCACACATTTCTCTTCTTTACATTGTGATGAGCGGGCTGGCTAGCAAGGTGAACATCTCACAGAACACAGACCCCTTTCACTCTCTGCTAACTGCAGCAAACATTATACATTTTAGTCTAATGATAGTCTTTGTATACAATGCCAGGGCTCACATTCGGCATGATTGACCCCAGCTACGTCAGATCCCTGTCTCACTTGGACTTACAATTATACTTCCACTATTCCATGGAAAAACTCTCCATTGGTAAAAATCATTGTCTTGTGTGAGAATGAGACCAGTGGTTAGAGTCAAGGGATTTTTTGCAAATTCCAGTTATTGTGTGGGACTGACCTTTGGTGAGGTGGGAGGTGTAGACGTTTTTGCTGATTGCATAGTAAATAAAATTTGTGTCTTTTTTTGTTTCCTTTTAACCTCTTTTTTTTTTTCTTTAGACTTAATTTCTCTTTTTGATGGTTTTTATCTGTCATTGCACAGTTTCTTGAAGGGAGGTACTCTATGGTCGGACGTTTGCCTCTCTTTACATAGAAAGCTATTTATTCTGTTGAGGAAAACTTTGGTTTCTTTACTAGAAAACAATAATATTGTTATCTCTTTTTTTTCTTTAGGCTAATTTCATCCTTCTTGTTTTTTAAATACCAATCTTTGTAATTTACTCAAAGAAAAGAGTAAGAATATGTCTTTGATAATATGTATTGATTCATTCGATTCAAATAAAAAGAGAGAAAATATTATGTAATAAAAAACAATATTGCTGGGGTTATGAAATCAAGTTATTTTTTTAATTCTGCCCTGTTGTTCAATAGGAGCCTCAACATACTTCTGATTAAAATTATTAATATTAGTATTAAATTGTAATACTTGAATTCATATAATTGTGCACAAATTGTTTGTATTGAGAATCTATAATTGTTTACAAAGGATTATTATTATTAATTACTTGAAACCATATAATTACATGAAACATTAATCATAGTTCAAAGTGAAAAAACCTTATATATATATATATATATATATATATATATGATCATCCACAGACATGTGTTTCGACTTATCAAGTCTCTTCAGTGTGGCTAGACATTTTCTAAGCTACCTACAGCCGGAATTGAAATCTGATCGGTTGGGTGTCAAGTCCAGCACCTTAACCATTAGGCTGTCTTCACTTACAGAATGGGATTTTAACTGTTTTAATACACACATCGCTTTGTGTGGAAAGGCTGTCACAGAGTGCTCAATTCCTTATATAGAAGAGCGTTGCGTTTACACTTGAGTTGGCGAACTGAAAGGATAAATTTAGATATTTTTTAAAATTTTTTGTAGAATTTAGTACAGAGACGATCGAAAATCAACATAGTTGTATATTATTTTTTTAAATTAAAAAGGTGACAGACTTAAACCCCTCTTAAAATTAATGTCTTCTATTTAAAATATTAAATGCCAAAAAAAGATATTGACCATATATCAAAAGAAGTGTTTCAGAATTGCTTTGACCAATGAAAAACTCATTGGATGAGGTATGCTGCATGCTAAGGGGACTGTTTTGAAGTTAATTGATATTTCATTTATTGTTCTTTTCTGTCTTGGTTAATAATTTCAGAGTCAATACTTTTTGAACATGCATCATGGGAGCGTCAGAAAATGGCCAAAACTTGTTAAAAAAAAGTTAGTTAAATCCTCATAATTTTTGTGACACTAGTTAAAAGAATATTTAGAAAATAATTCTAATATAAAAATTATTTTGATTTATTTAGATTGTTGTCCTCATCTTTATTGTTATATACACAACATCTCGTCTGATGTTCCCTCAGGTGTTTCTTGTTGAACTCGAGAGCCTTCATTTCACAACTACATACTAACACTTTCCTTCACATTATCTCTCTCTCTCTCTATCTATCTATCTATCTATCTCTATCTATCTATCTCTATCTATCTATCTCTATCTATATATATATATAAACTAGACTGGAATTCAAAGATATGATCATACCGGGGTGTATATATATATATATATATCTATGTATTCTAGTCTAGTTATATCTACTAATATATATATATATATATATATACACACCCACCCCGGTGTGATCATATCTATGTATTCTAGTCTAATTATATCTACTAATATATATATATATATATATATATATATATATATATATGGGCAGCATCTTTTCATTCAAATAAATTTGGTTGAAAATAATAGAATACTTATTGTTTTCAAATTGTTTTTCTTTCAAGTTTATTTTTAATGGACTTTAAACTGTGTTCTTTTAAAGTTGAACTTTATTAAGATAATTATTAGAAAATCGTAAATTCCATTGGGGTAGATTGTTCTCATTTTGTTAACTATGACCAGATATAAGTGTTAAGCTATGTTAAGTATTCTATATAATTTTCACCTGTAGTCAGGATTTAACTTAAAAATGTATTAACTCAACCCTCATATCCATTGCAATATATGTACAATTATTAATTATTTGTGTCCCCTAAATAGAACCAGAGATATTTTGAAAATATCTTAACGTTGAATAAAACAATTTGATGTAATGATTTTCATATGAATATTTCTAGACAAAAAATCACCAATATTTTCAAAATCTACCTTTATTTAATCATCAGTGGTAGACTGTTCTCATTCTGCTAACCATGACCGGGTACAAGTGTTAAGTTATGTTAAGTATTGTATGTTATTATCGCCTGCAGTCAGGATTGAACCTGCAACCACTAAGTTATAGTTACTTAGAACTGAATTAACTCAACCATTATATCCATTGGACCATGTGTACAACTATTAATTATAGAACTGGATATATTTTTATTGTATTATTTCGATTATTCGGACTATTGTCCTCATCTTCATTGTTATCTACACAACGTTTTGGCCAATGTGCCCTCCAGCTTTTTTCAGGTATTTCTTGTGAAACTTGTGAACCTCCTTGTCTTATTGTATTATTTGGATTATTCGGACTATTGTCCTCATCTTTATTGTTATCTACACAACATTTCGGCTGATGTGCCCTCCAGCCTTCTTCAGGTATTTCTTGTCGGGAACCTTCTCGAACTCTGGAACCTTCTTGTTGTAATCGGGAGCTTTTTCAGAGAAATGGAGATATTTTGTGTGAAAAGATCTTCCTATTGAATAAAACAATTTGATATAATAATTTTCATAGGAACATTTTCAGGCAAAAACAAAAAATACTGTTAATATTTGCAAAATCTATCTAATTATCTGATTCCAAGAAAAGTTTTGGTACTTTTTTTTCCATTTGTGAAGGAATTTCTATTAAAAGGGCATTTTTGTGAAGAAAGTTTGTGGAAATATTTTTCAGCTGATCACCAGCCACCCCAGCCCCACTCCCTATTTAATCTTAGGAAATCTCAAAATATCTTTTGGACACTAAAAATATTTATATTTCCTCAAATCCCATGAGAAATTAAACGAGTTGAAATTTTAACTGAAACTTCAACTGAAGATCTAGAAAATATGCCTTGAATATGGATAGACATTTTTTTTAAAAAAGAAAGTTTTTGAAATTCTTCGTTGATGATTATTATTCTCCTTGGACATTTCTGAAATGTTAAATAATAAAGTTTTAATAATCAAGGGATATAAAGTTTAATAATCAAGGGATATAAAGTTTAAGAAATTCAATGAACTGGAGACTTCTATCAAATTAGCATGTATGGTAGATTGTTAAGAAATAAAATCATCTACTCTGGTTATTCTTGGCACATATGGCTTGTTAGAATAAAGAAAACAGGATCTGTTATTTTTGGTCATCCATAATTCAACTGTCCAAACACACTTGTAAATTTTATAAGGAGTGATATAATTATAATTTTGGATAGTTATGTTTATGATTTGGTTTAGTTACTTTGTTTAATGACATATTAACCTTCATGGGTTATTTAATGCCAAAGCTATCCTTGTAGAAGAATAGTAGTGGTACAGTTTAACCCATTGCTGAAGTCAGGAAAATACTGAAGAAGATATAGAAAATGCAAGATTTTACATCATGTCAACCCAAGGTTTGACATGCCCTAAAATCCAACCAACCAACCAAATTCACAAATCTGCATGTTGTTATTTACAGGGTTGCCAAATTTGCCTTGAGAAATAGAGAATACCCTGTTCACCCTGTTCAAAGTTATAACATAGTTTTTAATTTGCTTATACATATGTAATTTGAAATGAAATAATATTACTGCATAGGACTAACTTTATATTGTAAGAAATCATATTGTTGTATACTCTCTTTCTTTACTTTCTAACTTCTATTCTTCTAGCATCTCTTCTAGCGTCTGGACTTCGTCTTGGGGACTTCATGTCTGGTCTTCCATTGGGGATTTCTCTTTATCAGAAGCCCTGTGTCATTGGTAGTTTTTAGATAATAACACAAGACTTCGATTTACTTAGATCATATTTTATTTCAAAATCCCCACCAGACTACCTGCGCAGATTGAGTCAGCACCGTGCATAACACGACTTACCACCGTCATGGCTTTGGCCGATCTGACTAAAACTCTCTCTAATCTAAACCGGAAGAGGGTCTTCTCCACCGATTCTCACAGTATCCACCGGAAGGATCAGGATGAGGTCAAGCCTTGTCATTCAATCCTTCAAGGCCACTGGCTGAACTTATAACAGCCATTTTGGTTTCTACACTACTGTACATAAATATTAGGAATCTAATAATTATGTAACAATATGGATTTGAGTTTTTGGAATTCTTAGTCATTAGTGCATCCATCTAGGGAACACAAGGTTCCAGGTTTGATACTCTCATCAATGCAGTGCATGAATAGCACAGATTGGATCTGTGCAGTAAAATGGGGAACTAATGGTAGGTGTGGCAATCTACCTTAAATGCAAATCTCCGGTTCTAGCTCATGAAAAGGGTATAGACTCCTTTGCTCTTTGACTGATACCAACAATAGGCCACTCTGCTGACTTTACTACTGTTCTTTTACAAGGATGGCTTTTGCATTAATTAACCCATGAAAGTTAATATGCCATTAAACAAAGAAACCAAATTAAACCATAAAGGAAGTTTTTAACTATTTCACTGCTGAAAGTAAAGTGTCTGAGTGATACTGACAATAGGCCATTATACCAACTTATATTTTCCCAAGAGCTCCAGAACTGAAACCTTATCAGATGCAGTTTAATGTCATACCCAAGGGATTCTTTTTTTAGAGGGGTCTTACCTTTTTACAGGAGATACAGTCAGCATATTCAAAGCCCCATTGACAGGGTGTTTGTTGTTTGGGGGGGTCTTCTTATTTCTGATAGTAAATGGTTCAAGTTATTATGTAACTGGTAATGAGGGCAGTGAAAGCGATGTTTGTCCTGGAGCAGCTGATGAGATATACTATTGGCACCACACTCAAAAATATCCCAGTCCCAATTACTTCATTCAATATTTTTTTTGTTTTTGTTTTTAATATCATTTCTTGGAATTATTTAAATAGCTGAGGCTCTTCATGTCCTGGGTATGATGTTAAAATCTAACTGATGGTGAGGTTCAAATTCTGGAGGTCTAGGGAATGTCAAGCACCCCTTCATCACCATTGCTCTCTGGTCCACTCTAACTCAGATTGATAGTACCTGTTAACTTCCCATCTATGGGCTAAATAGAAAATGTTTTAAAAGTTGAGTTTTTTTAAAAATTCAATGTCTGTCAAGAATAAACAAAATGTCTTTGGCATAAAACAAGGCCTATCATGCTGTAAAATCCAACCAACAAGTTGCGGGGTTGTTACGATTTTGGTGGCCATCCTTAGGCTTCAAGCAAGAGCACTGTCCAGCAGAGATACCTTGTGTTAAGCAAAGCATGATCCTTAGTGAATAAATCTTTGGTTGCTCCTTGGTGTCCTTTAATGTTGGGTATGATCCTTTGGTTGTTCCTTGGTGTCCCTTAATGTTGGGTGTGATCCTTTGGTTGTTCCTTGATGTCCCTTAGTGTTGGGTGGGATCCTTTGGTTGTTCCATAGTGTTGGGTATGAGCCTTCGGTTGTTTCTTGGTGTCCCTTAGTGTTGCAGATCTGTTTGTCAATTTCGAATAAAGTCCAAATGAACGCTGTCAACATCAGTAATTAAATAGATAACTAACTATGTATTTGGGCTGTTGATTGGCTAGGGTTTAAACCATGTGACCTCGCTTAGTCTATAAATTTAAGTCATGGATTGCAGCACACCTTATATACCAAAAATAATCCAATGGGGGTCCACAATCAAAACAACATCAAATTAGTAATGCTTGAATGAGAGTAGTTTTAAAAATATATATTTTAATTTTTCTCTTGAATTTAGATTATTAACTAGTAGCTTTCCACTGAATATTGTCTTATGTTGCTGCACGGTGAGAATAATAATTTTTGTTTTCGTTTTTAATATCTTTGTTTGGAATTATTTTTTGAGTGTTTAATCACAAGTAAGTAGCATTAATTCACATAAGCAGTGAATTAATTCTGGTGAATGTAACAGTAGCATTTAATTTAATGAAACTTCATCTTTGAATAATTTAATTTTTTGAGGGGACTTAATCATTTAATTCTAAGGAATTATTAATTAATTGGAGTTGTTAATTCATATTTAATTATTGATCTTTTTTTCACAAATTCTAAAAAGAATTTCTGGGCAGGGGACAACTCCCTTTATACAACCAAACATAGACACACACACACACACACACACACACACACACACACATATATATATATATATATATATATATATATATATATATTTAATATAATGGAGGATAGCAAATATGAAAAGTGTTTGCATATAAAAGTACTCAATGCTAAATTAGCGGAGGAGATTAAAATCTCAAATAAAATATTATGGTACTAATTTACTGTTACTAAAGTTTCATGCATATTAGGCAATCCTCAGAAGGTTAAATATTGAAAAAGTAGCTTGTCCATTATATATGTTGTGTGCTCTTTTATACAATGTTTTAGACCCTGTAGGGAGTAGAAGGAGTTTCGTTTTATCATGCTGTGATTAGCACTGCTTATTGTTTCTTACTGTTTATAGTATAATTAACAAGGAGTGCCTCTTTGTGGGCCTGATTTACTGTGGTGTAGGCCTTGTAGGGATATATATATATATATATATATATATATATTATATATATATATATAGGTAAAGTCATTGGGGTGGCCTAAAGTCTGTATCAGCCAATCAGCTATCCCCTTTTCAATAGAGCTAGACCAAGGAGATTGTTTTTGCGTCTGAGGTGGAATGCCTCACCTACCATCAGCTCCTTTCTTTACTGCACAGATCCCTGTGCTACTCATACACTGAGTTGGCGAGGGCCGGTATCGAACTAGGAACCTTGTGGTTTTTAGCCGAACACTCTACCGACTGAGCTAATCCAATATATATATATAATATATAATATATATATATATATATATATATATATATATAATGGAGGACAGCAAATATGAAAAGTGTCTTCATATAAAAGTGCTCAATGCTAAATCAGCTTTAAAATATCAAATAAAATATTATATGTATTAATTTATTGTAACTATAGTTTCATGCATATTAAGCAATCCTCAGACAGTTAAATATTGAAAATGTTGTTTGTCCAGCATTTGTATAACATGATCTGTGCTCACGCGATAGAATATTATTATGCAAGATTTATATTTAAAAACCTAACATGCTTAAGTCTTTAAATAATTTATTACCTTTCTCAATATTTAACTGTCAGTGTATTGCTTAATATGCACAAAACTTTAGTAATCGTAAATTAGTACCATAATATTCATGATAATACGTACATATATATACATACATACATATATATATATATATATATATATACATATATGTTTATCCTGTAAGATATGTGTATATTTTTTTTTTAAATATTTATTAATATTATATTTATACAACATTATATTATCTATTATATCCTAAGGTTTTACTTTGTTTATTTGCTTAATAGCAGTAATAATATTTTTTATATCATATTATTTTACAATTTTTTATATTTATATTTTTGTTATATATATCTTTATGTATATTTTTTATATATATTTTTTTATATACTTTTTTTATATATAATTTTTTATATAAAAAAAATTCTGGGGAGCTATATTAAATCAACTTAGATTTATAAAGGCCCCAATTTTGGTTGAAATAAATTTATTATAGAATAACAGTGTTGAGTTTTTCCTTCCTTTCAAAGATACATATATATATATATAAATATATATAGTAAGAGAGAGAGAGAGAGAAAGAGATGTATAGTCACAGGAAGATGGAATATATATATATATATAAAGTAATCCACAGACACCGTGTTTCGACGTTACACGTCTCTTCAGTGTGGCTAGACACAGCAACTACTTCTGACCAGGAGCAAAACCTGACAGACTTTTTGTCAGATCAATTCATTAACCTCTTGGCCATTTGACAGCTGCCATAAAGTGGTGGTGCTTAAACTATTAAATACATTTGTTTATATATATTTTACGATCACCAGAGAGATCCAGTCAGTAAACAGACGATCATTGCTTTATGCTGGCAGTGAAAGTTAAGTCACCCTATATATATATATATATATATATATATATATATATATATATATATATATAAGTAAATAGTGCTCAAAATAATTCACAGAGCATGTATATCTAAACTAGGGAAGAATAGACATGAAGTCAATTACCAAGTGCCATTGACTTCATGTCTATGCTAACTTAACTAATAAATTTAACAAACTACTAGCTCAGTTCGATACCGGCCCTTGCCAACTCAGCGTATGAGTAGCACAGGGGTCTGTGCTGTAAAGTAAGGAGCTGATGGTAGGTGTGGCACTCCACCTCAGATGCAAAAACAATCTCCTTGGTCTAGTGCTAGTGAAAAGGGGATAGACACCCTCGCTGATTGGCTGATATTGACTTTAGGCCACCCCGATGACTTACATTATTCATACATACATACATACATATTCTTACCTTTGTCAGAGCAGGCAAGTGAGGTAAAACAAATTGCATTGTCCCAGGAGGCCATCACCCCCAGGAAGCACCTGCCCCTATCGTTTAAAAGGGTTAAGGTCCAGGTTAATTGCCCGGTGCCCAAGGTGTCTCAAAGGGAATGCCGATGGTATTACATAGTTTTTTTTTACTGGCCATTGTGCATGGTTTTCCATGTAAAAAAAAAGACTTTGTCAATCTAGTCTGGTGGGTAGTCAGGAAAATACATATCAGCAGTAGCCAGACAGTGAGGGAGTCTATCCCCTTTTCACTAGTGCTAAACTTACATGCACCTAGTGAAAAGGGGATAGACTCTCTCGTTGTTCTAAACCAATTCGATTTAGCTTCAGTGCACTTAGACTGTAATGTTACCTAATACATAGGTAGCTTATGAATTATGTACATACTGTAGTTAGATATGGTAATGCTAACATCCTCATTTAGGATTGCACTCTTCCTCTAATAATAACTGTTCGGTCACCATCGCCTCCAAACATAGATATTCCATAAAATATCCATATATTCCATGAAATATCCATATATTCCACAGAATTATTTATTTCATTGTTTTTCTTCCATTTCTTGGAATTTATTCAAATTTCAAATTTAGATCATTTAATAAACTGGTAACTTGTTGGAAGGGCTGATCATTTAAAAAAAAAATCTTGTTTTATTTTTGTTGGAATAAAAACATGAGCCTTTTCAGTTGATTTTTGTTTTATTTAAACTTAAGTAGAAAACAATTTAATTACTAATGTGTGGAACATAGAATTATTAGCTTTCCTGACTAATTACTTTAATGAAAAATGATTAAATCTTAATATACCAGACAGAACACTAATGAGTGCTTCATTTAGAAGAAAGAAAGAAAAAAAAATGTTTGTTAAAAAAAAGAAAAACAATAAATGAAAAAAATGATCATAATGAGAAAATTCCTAAGGTAAAAAGAGACACAAATTCAAATCTGGTGTTTTATTAAGAAAATAAAAAAGGGGGAAAAATGTAAAGTTATTTAATAAAATCAAAGATTAAAGATTGAATTAAATTTGTCTTTTCTTGTCAACATTCTTCATCAATCTTATTTGATGGTAATTGTCAAATTAATTTTCATTTCACTAATTTAATGAATTTCTTTTCAGGATTGAAGAAAAAAAATAAACAAACAAACAAACATGTCTCCATTTTGGGTTCTTTTTTTTTAATTAATTTTTTCGGAAACTTAAACCTTCTTATATCTATTAATGTTTAAAAAATTGTTCTTGATAATAAATATATTTATGTGTAATGTTGTAAAAATTGAAAAATCACAAGTTTCATTAACAAATAATGTTTATTAAGCCTACGCTGCAGTGTTTCGGTCTGTTTGTATAGACCTTCATCAGGGCTTTCGTTGGTTTAAGGAAAAATAAATTATTAATGAAAATTAATGCTACACAACAAAAACAGTGGCTTGCAGACTTTTGTTTTCATTAATAATTTATTTTTTCTTAAACCAACAAAAGCCCTGATGAAGGTCTATTGAAACAGATCAAAACACTGCAGTGTAGGCTTAATAAACATCATTCATTAATGAAATTTATGCTTTTTCAATTTTTACAATATTACATATTGTCGGATTTACTTCCACTTTTTCTTCATATATTTATGTGTATTTGAAGTCTTAAAGAATTGGTTTGAGTTGTGTGTTAAAAAAAGAAACCCTATACAGGTTGACATGCTGTTAAAATCACTCAATCCTCTATATATTAGTACTCTTGTTCCTTAATCGTTTGACCATAATCATCTGGCAACACCGGTTGATTAAAAATGAGACTGTCCAAATCGTCAAAGATCAAATGCAAAAATGTAAATCCTGATTATCTGGTGTTGCTTATCCACCAAATTCTTATTTCTTATTTATGTGAGTCATCACATCAGCTAAATAATGAACCTTTCCGTTTTTATTATAAAAAAAGAAAGGGGAGAAAAAGGACATGCTACACAGAATAATATAAGAAAGAAAGAATGTAGGGGTGAGCATGCAGAAGCAATAATGCTAATCTGTTTCTATCAAATATAATGAAATGATGAAAAAAGGAAAGAAAGAAAAAAAGAGTGAAAGAGATTTAAATCAAGATTATTATACTTTTTACATATTGAACTATTTGCAATAGCTCTTAAGTAAACATATCAAATGTAATAATTAAATTATCATACTGTGGTATATCTACAAGTCCTGTTCTGCCCTGTCTGCTGGGGGTGTTAGAATGCAGCAACTGCACCTCTGCAGAGGGGTAAGACTCCCCCAATGGGGCCACCTGTTGGCAGTGGGTGGTGACCCATAATACTTAAGAATAGAACCCAGGTGGTTGAGCAGTCCATGACTTGCAATACTCCACTTTGGCCCTTTCTTGAGCTAGACGGGCAGTCGGAGAGGCCCCCTCTGATCAATTGGTTGGTCACATCAAGCCCTAGCACCTATATGATTGCCCCAACCCTATTACCCTAATGGCAAGCCCCAACCCTTTTTATCATATGGGTGCTAGAAGGCGGTAGCTGAGGGTCTTTGTGTCTTGGGAATAACGTTATACTCTATCTGATGGTGAGGTACCAGTTTTGGATGTTTGGGGAATGTGGAACACCCCTACATCACCATTGCTCCCTGGTCCACTCTGACCCGGAGTGGTAGTACCTGTTAGGGTCCCATCTATGGGTTAAATAGAAAAACATGTTTATAAACAAAACTGATTATCCATTAAGAATGAATTTATTTCAAAACTTTGTCAGCATTAAATGACCCACTGAGGTTGATATGCCGTAAAACAAAAACAACCAACCAACAAGTCCTGTTAGTATGATAATAAAGCCAGAAAAATAATTATAAAAAGTAACAAAAACAGGCACATCTCAGTGGTGGAGATGACTGATCAAGCTTATTTAAGGGGTTCTATGCTTTTTGTTTTAAGTAAACCTTTGAGACTGTCTACATTTTTTGTCCTCAGGTGAGATGAGGAAAACAGAGTAAGGATTACACATTATAATATTTATGTTGAGGAGAATTTAGTCTTGGCATAAATAAATACGAGATCAGAGGTAGAGAGCTTATATGACAATGGACGGACGACATGATGATGAAGGCACTGGTGGGGTGTTCTGTTCTGAAAAGCTTCAAGAACTTGTAAGGATTTATGTGTTTATGTACATACATATGAGGTATTTTAAGTTTTCTTCAGTGTAATACTTTGTTATATTTAGATAAATGTGTTTCAACATATTCAGATTTTTTTTCTCTGTATTTTCTTTTTTTCTAATTTTTATTTGTGAGTGGGAAGTTTACATTTCAAATATCCATAGATTTTTTTTTTTTTTTTGCTTCTATCTTTTTTCTTTTTTCTTTTTCACTTGTGCACATAAAATTTCTGAATATCTTTGTTACTTGGGGTCTTCTTTTTTTATTTTTTTTTTTTATTGTATATTGGCTGAAATGTCTCTGTCTATGGTTTATCTCTCTCACTCTGTGTTTTATTTTTCTCTCTCTCTCTCTCTCTGACTGTATGTCTTGTCTTATCTCTCTCTCTCTCTCAGTATGTCTTATTTGCAGATTGTATATCTTGTATCTCTCTCTCTCTGATTGTATAATCTCTCTCTCTCTCTCTCTCTCTCTGATTGTCTTCTCTCCCCCTCTCTGATTGTTTTTCTCTCTCTCTCTCTCTCTCTCTCTGATTGTCTCTCTCTCTCTCTCTCTCTCTCTCTCTTCTCTCTATTCTCTCTGATTGTCTTTCTTCTGATCTCTCTTCTGATTGTCTTTTCTATCTCTCTTTCTGATTGTCTTCTCTCTCTCTCTCTCTCTCTCTCTCAGATTGTCTTCTCTCTCTCTCTCTCTCTCTCTCAGATTGTCTTCTCTCTCTCTCTCTCTCTCTCTTGTCTTTCTCTCTCTCTCTCTCTCTCTCTCTCTCTCTGATTGTCTTTTCTCTCTCTCTTTCTCTTGATTGTCTTCTCTCTCTTCTCTCTCTCTCTGATTGTCTTTTCTCTCTCTCTCTCTCTCTCTCTCTGAGTGTATTATCTCTCTCTTAAAGTCAGAGAGAGATAATACAATCTTTCTCCCTCTCACCACTCTTCTTTCTTCCCTTTCTTCATTCTTTTTTTTCTTTTATTTCATCCAGCTCTCTCACACATTCATTTCCTCCCCCTCCACCTTCATTTGTCCTTCTTTCTCTCCTTATCGCTTCCTTTTCTTCTCCTCCTCCTCCTCCTCTCCTTCCCTCTCCTTCTTCTTTATCATTTTCTCTCCCTACTTCTTTTCCTCCTTCTCTATTTCTTTTCTCCTCCTCTCCACTAACCTAATTCTTTTCCCCTCACCCTTTCCTCTCTCCTTCTCATCTTCTTTCTCTCTCTCATTCTCTCTCTTTCTTTCTTCTCTCTCTCCATCTTCTTTCTCTCTCTCTCTCCATCTTCTTCTCTCTCTCTCACTCCATCTTCTTTCTCTCTCTCACTCCATCTTCTTTCTCTCTCTCTCCTTTCCTCTCATATACCTTTCTTTTCTTTCTTTACTCCTGCTTACATTTTATTTTATCTTTGATACTTTAAGAGTTTACTTACTGTTTTTTTCTTTATTATTATTATTATTATTATTCTTTTGCATATACTTATCTATCCATCCATATGTATACTTATATAAATAATGTATATATATATATATATTATATGTATACATATATATATATATATATATATATATATATATATGTATGCACACCTATATATATATATATATATATATATATATATATATGTCATTGTCAGTCATTTTGTTTGCATATATGCATATGACTGTGTAAATTTCAATGTCTATGTTATGCAGATATTCAAAGAATAAATGGAAGAAAATATGGCTTTGAATGTATTGGCTGTTATTTTCGTCCACAATCTGCTAATATAATTGTAAATATGCATTTCACTTAATACAATCCACTGAATGACGTGTGGACATTTTTTCATTGTCAAATTTTCTATTCTCAACTACTGTCTACAATGCAGTTATGTCTTTGTCTTGTTTTTGTGTATTTTTAAAAATCTTTTTTCATATTTTTATCTTTTTTCATATTTTTTTAATCTTTTCTCATTTTTTTTTCTTTTAATTTTTCCATTTTTTTTTTTTTTTACGTCTATTTTTTTTTTTTTTTTAGTTTTTAAACTTAAGAGTTATTTAGAGATTGTTTCTCACTCTCTTATTTATTTATTTTTTCTTCTCTTTTCTTATTACTGAATTTTTTTCTTTTTCACTATATTCTTAATTTCCATTATGCATATACAAATGCAGTTCATGCTGTATTGGAATATATTTTGCCAATTTTAGAAAGAAAGAAAGAAAGACGTTTGTCAACAATATTTATATTTTATTTTTTTAATTTTTCTATTTTTTTAATTTTTTTACCATTCTCCACCCAACCATCCTAAGTGGCCTTGTGCCAAATTCCTATCTATTTAAATAACATCATTGATAAATGTCTATTATGATGACAATATCTCAAAATATTTATTGTTATTTATGATAATGAAGTTGCTTATTGTTATGACTCTTATAAAGAGGTTTTTAATGATGCCCACCAGATGGTTTTAACTAAAATTATCATTTGATGATCATCATTATAATTGTCTGTTTAGAAAAAAAATAAATATTTAAAAAATAAATAAATGGGGGTGTGGGAACAGATGGGGTGGAGTGTGGGACATGGATTTGGAAAATTGATTTTATTTCTTTTTTTTCTTTTTCTTTTTTTTTTTTTCTTCTTTTTTAAGAAAATCAAAATGTTTCTACTGAAGTTCGATGCCTTATTTGGCAACTCTTCTAGTTGTCATGTTTGGAACTTTTCAAGAAGAGCTGTTTCAAGGGACATTTATTTGGCGGATAAGCAACACCAGATAATCAGGATTTACATTTTTGCATTTCACGTTTCAAGTTAAACGCATTTCAGGAAACTTGATCAGTAGGGATGGGGTGTTTGGGTGTTTTTTGTTTTGTTTTTTTTGTGGGAGGGGTTGATTTAATTTAAAAAAAAAAATTTTTTTTTTTTGGATTAACCCCTTTAAATTTGAAAATCATAAGATGGATTAATATTAATATAAACACTTAACAAGAATTTGTGCTCAAGCATACCAATTTCTGTTTTTTTAAATTAACTGCTTGCCCCACCCCTAACACAAATATATAACATAATTAGTCATATATAACACATAGGACCAGCTTGTACTAATCCCTCAAGTAAAAGTAATCCCACTTAGGGACCCTCAGAAATGCAGATTTCAGAAAATTTCTATGAATACTACTTTATGAAAATTATGAGCGTCCCAACATGGTGTAATGGTTAGCAAGCTAGTCTTGCAGACTGATTACTACTGGGTTGCAAGTTTGATCTTAACTGGATGCCCATGCTTGCGACCTTATGTTACATCCTACACATGGAAGAAAGTGGTTGGGTAAATAAATACATACTTAATGAAAACTGATTTGTGGTAGAGTGTGGAGGGGTCATATATTTTATATTGATGTGTAAATATATATACATACACACAGAGATGCTGATAGGTATGCGTCCTGCGTCCCTGATGCATAAAAATCTAAAAGGATGCAGTGAAATTGGATGTATGCATCGCAGTGTTTTTCTTTTTCCTTCCCTCACCATTTCAAGCTAACTGTAAATACATTTCAATAGTTTCTTGGGAACAAATTATACAGAATAGATTACAAGGTAGGAGTTGGATGGTTTTAGTTGGAACCCATACATTTTCCCGGGAACTCATTCAAACAAAATATGTACATCCCAGGATGCACTACATTAAGAAAAAGTTATCAGCATCACTGTATGTGTGTGTGTGTGTATATATATATATATATATATATATATATATAATATACCAAGCGTGTTGGTAGATCCTTGCGGAGAGAAAAAACCCGGCAGAGAGTTTGATTGTAAAAATATACTACCAAACATCAACCAGGAAGAAAAAAATTTTTGAAAAAAAAAAAGACCAAGATATTCGTACCAACAAAAAATAATCTATTGGTATAGTATTTGGCCAAAAGAAAAAACAATTTATATGTATATATATGTATATAAGATATATATATATTCATATAACCGCTAGGAGAAGCTAATTTGTAAAAAGTGCTCGATACCTAAGTAGAGCCAAGTAATAAGGATATCTACTGAGTCAGACGAACCTACTATTAGTTTCGCATAAAGCTCTTCAGGGCTAAAATCTGACTCTGAGTCAGATTTTAGCCCTGAAGAGCTTTATGCGAAACTAATAGTAGGTTCGTCTGACTCAGTAGATATCCTTATTATATATATATATATATATATATATATACTACTATAAATTTCTGGAAAAATCTGCTGCATATAATAAGGATTGACTTTTTGGAATTTGTAGTTGCTAAATTTAACATTTGTTAAAATTTTTTATCTCGTTTGTATCGACTAAAAATAATAATTTATATTCTTTAACCTTGGATAGGCAACCAGTCTGAATTCAAACCTGTTAAACTATGCTTAAGAAATTGACCTTGTGTCACATCCTACTCATGTGAAGGGGTTGGTGTGTGTATGTATATATATATATATATATATATATATAAAGAAAAATATTTTCTCTATTCTAGTTTGTTTTCTTGGTCATTATATAGCTGTCTGTCTGATGAGACTAAGCTCATTTATTGTGTTCTTGTCGAAATAAATTTATAATAGCCAACTGACGGTTTGTTAAATATTTCTTTCTTATTGAAAGAGTAAATATTGCTCTGTATATAATTAATTTATTAATTATCATACATTGAGCTCTCTTAGAGATTTAGAGAATAAATCCTTGTGTAAATCTATAAGTGTGCATCAACATGTGCATGCATTGTGGATGTACAAGAGATATTTAGGATCCCAAATAGAATTATCCCCAGAATACCACTCAATTGGATACTTTTACCTATATATATATATATATATATATAGTGCTCAATATCATTGATAAAGCATTTATATCTATGTTATGGTAATGTGGAAATGAAGTTGATGGCACATGGTAACTGACAGCTTCATTCCTATGCGATTTTCAAACCAAACTTCATGTCCACACTACCTTAACTTATATATGTATATGTAAAGATTAAAAAATAAAATAGTTTTTTTTTTGTTTTTGTTTTTTTTAAGCATGAATAACTTGACTAAGGTTTAAAAAATATAAATGACTTACCAGTCGTTTTAGAATTGGTATTGTAACATGATTGGTAAATCATTTATATTTTTTAAACATTAGTCAATGTATTCATGCTTTAAAAAAAAACAATACTTTTATTTTTTTAATCTTTATTTGTATAACAAACAAGTGAAGCATACACAAAAACCCCTACAGCTTTATATATATATATATATATATATATTATACACCCTTAACTTTTTTCCTCTACTACTATTATTATTATTATTATTATTGCTCTATGTTTTTAATATATTGAGCACTTCTGGATTATTTACTGATGCCACTGCAATGCAAGCATTAAAGCGGCAATTGGATGGATATATATATATATATATATATATATATTGATGAGAAAGTGTTATTTTATTGTGTCAAAGTTCTCCAATAATAATGATAATGTACTCATTTGATTGTTTGCTGTGACAACCCATTTGTCTCTATTGATATTTTTATCAACATCTTAATCTTTATGATATTTTTTTTATGTCAAATCTGTAGAATCCACTTTTGTTTTTTTTTATTACCAATCATATCCACACTTGATCTTCTTTGATAGTTCTTCAAAGGATTTTATCCCCCCCCCACTCTTTTTTTTTTTTCAGTGGACACCTGCTTTATAATGCATAACTAATGACAGAAAACAATTTTTGCTGACCTCATAACTGACCAGACAACAGGACCTGTCTTGTTTAGTTTTCTTTTCTTTTTCAATCAACTTTTAAAGTGTCTATGTGTAGAGTACCGCCCAATTTTTTTTTTTAAATAAAAAATTAATTCTTTTCTAAACTGACAATAGTATGATTTTATTATTTCTAGTCCCCTAATAAACCCTGAAAACAAATCAGGAGCCAGAGTCCCTAAGGTGGTGTGATGCTGAAATCCAGTGCTACCCATTAACTCAAACCGCATTGGTACCTTACCTTTCCTTTGGATCACAGCAGCAGTGTGGAGAGGGGGGGATTTGTTGCATGGGCAAGAGCTTATCCTCAATATGAACCCGCTATTTAGTTCAAAGATTTAAAAAAAAAAAAATTTGACACTACTCCATCGTCTCTTGTAGACGGAAGACTGCCAACCATTATTTCTAGTGGAACATTAGGGACCTCCAATCTGTCATGTCAACACCACCCCCTATATTTGACACAATGAAACTTGAATAAAGGTTAATATTATCTTCAAAAATTTTGGACCATTCAAAAGAAGAACTATTAAAAAAACTCAATGTTTAAAAAAATAAAAAATAAAAAAATTTCAGCTTACAAAAATGATAAAAATAATGAACGAAAAACGATGTTTACATTTTCACACCGTTAAATCAATTGATAATTAGTATTGGACACATGGCATAGTGGATATAGGCATTCAGTTAAGATAGTTCTAAGTGACAGTTATCTCTAGGCTGCTGTTTCAATCCTGGTCAAGGGTGTCAGTAACATAGAATAACAATTAACACAGCTTAACACTTGTACCCAGTCATGGTTAGTGGGATGAGAACAGTATACCCCCATGGATTGAATAAAGGGTTGAATTCTGAGTTCCATGAAGGCTCCCGATTATGATAAGAAGGTTCCTGGGTTAAAAGAGAAGGTTCCCAAGTTCAAGAACGTTCCTGAGCCTGACAAGAAATACTTAAAGAAGGCCGGAGGACACATTGGCTGAAAAATTGTACAGATAACAATAAAGATGAGGACAATAGCCTGAATAATCAAAATAATACAAAGAAAAATAATCGGGATGCATTTATTGAATAACTTAATAATAACCCAGTCTGGGATTTATTAATTAAATTGAATATTAATTCAATATTAGAAGGAAATTTTTCATTGATTGAAAGACCTATGGGAAGTTAATTTAGATTTACAAAGTTTCCCTTCACCTTGGAGATATCTGTGGGATTTGGCAATATCCCTGTGGCATAGGTGAGGTCTTTAGCAATTTATAGACTTTAATTGAAAAAGTTAAATATGTGATTAAAGACAATCAAGTGAAAAACTTCTTTGACTCTGGGAATTGTATGTATATATATATATATATATACTAATTGAATCTGGCAGTTGTAATATATATATATATATATATTTACCAAACCCTCCACATGAGCAGGTATTACATAGTTATTAGAATCCTAATATTTATGTACAGTAGTGTAGAAACCAAAATGGCTGTTATAAGTTCAGCCGGCGGCCTTGAAGGATTGAATTACAAGGCTTGACCTCAGTCCTGATCCTCCTTCTGGTGGATACTGTGATAATCGGTGGAGAAGACCCTCTTCCGGTTTAGATTAGAAATCGATTTTTAGTCAGATCGGCCAAAAACCACGACGGTGCCGACTCAATCTGTGCAGGTAGTCTGGTGGGGATTTCAGAATAAAATATGATCTAAGTTAAATCAAAGTCTTGTGTTATTATCTAAAAACTACCAATGACACAGGGCTTCTGATAAAGAGAAATCCCCAATGGAAGACCAGGCACGAAGTCCCCAAGACGAAGTCCAGATGCTAGAAGAGACACCAGAAGAATAATAGAAGTAAGAAAGAAAGAAAAGAGAGTATACAACACAGGATGTGGCACAAGGTCAATTTCTTAAGCAGAGTTAAACAAGTTTGAATTCAGAGTATTCCATTTCCCAGACTTGTTACCTAGCTAAGATTAAAGAGCCTAGACTACCCTACTATTTACCCATAGCTGGAGGGAGAGTAGTTGGATTCATACCTTTTCCAAGGGTATTAGTGTTATGTGAAATGCTAACAGCCTCTTCTAGGATTTGAAATCTGGTCAGTGAATTCCTTTCCTATGACATTGACCATTATACCACACGTTTCCAAAACTGGAGAGTCCAATTAAAAGCAGGAGGACAATCCCTGGCAGAAGTAAAAATCCAAAGAGGTATCTTCCAAGGAGACTCGCTATCACCACTACTGTTTATTATAGCAATGATGCCACTCAATCATATACTCAGAAAATGCACAGGGGGATACAAATTCACTAACTCCCAGGAAAAAATAAACCACCTTATGTACATGGATGACATAAAAATCTTTGAAAAAGAACTAGAAACCATGGTACAAACCATCAGAATATATAGCCAAGATATAGGGATGGAATTCGGAATCGAAAAATGTGCTATGCTAGTAATAAAAAGGGGGAAAGAAAAGTAATGAATGGAATACAACTACCAAATCAGGACACTATAAAATCCTTTGAAGAAAAAGAAACTTACAAATACTTAGGAATTTTAGAAGCAGACAATATCAAGCAAACAGAGATGAAAGAAAAAGTTAAAAAAGAATACCTCAGAAGAACAAGAAAGCTCTTAGAAACCAAGCTCAACAGCAGAAACCTAATCAGAGGAATAAATACCTGGGCTGTCCCCATTATAAGATACTCTGGGCCATTCTTAAGATAATTTGTTTATGAAACAGGGGTGATTTAACGGAGAAGGCAAAAAATTAAGTGAGTCTCAATTTTGACTGTTGATAAAATAATTAACCAAATAAATCATCATTATGAATGAATATAAAGTTTCAATATGTTTGTAGAGCTGGCAATTGTATAAGAATTGGTTGTAAAATCAGACAGTATTGGACAAAAAAGAAAACAGCAAAAAAATTAAACACTTTTTATATATCACACTAATTATAATGAAACTTCAGTTGCTTAGACACACATAGAAAGTGATTATTTTCCTTGTGTTGTATAGCTGTATATTCCCTTCTGCTAAACTCAGGTATATAATAGAGAGACAGAGATGTTAGTCAACGGTCCTTTTGAATACGAATAATTTGCAAACAGATCTATTTGACCCATAGATAGGACCAAAATAGGTACTTCCACTCCAAATCAAGGTGAACCTGGGAGTAATCTCAATAAAGGTTGACTCCCCACTACCCAAATATCCAGAACTAGAACCTTACCATCAGATGCAGTATAGTTTCATAATAAGTACACTACTTTTTTGGGGGTGGGGGGGGGACTTACCACTCCACAGGAAATACAGTTAGCATATTCTAAACCTTGCCGACAACACTCACAGACTTTTGAATTTGATTTGTACAGGTGGGTATATGTAATATAATTAAGGAGCTCGGAGGTAATTAGAGGTTGCAAAACAATTAAATCTAAATTATGTGTGAAGAAAAGAGGAGATGGTCTTGATTCTTTTAACTTGTCATCATGTTACATAATTGTTAGTAACCTAACACTTATTTACAGTAGTGTAGAAACCAAAATGGCTGTTATAAGTTGCAGCCGGCCGCCTTGAAGGATTGAATGACAAGGCTTGACCTCATCCTGATCCTTCCGGTGGATACTGTGAGAATCGGTGGAGAAGACCCTCTTCCGGTTTAGATTAGAAAGAAAGTTTAGTCAGTATTGGCCAAACCACGATGGTGGTAAGTTGTGTTAAGTGCACGGTCGACTCAATCTGCACAGGTAGTCTGGTGGTGATTTCAGAATAAAATATGATCTAAAGCAAATCGAAGTCTTGTGTTATTATCTAAAAACTACCAATGACACACGGCTTCTGATAAAGAGAAAACCCCCAATGGAAGACCAGACATGAAGTCTCCAAGACGAAGTCCAAACGCTAGAAGAAGAACATAAGATACCAAAGATGAGCAGAAGAATAATAGAAGTAAAGAGAGTATACAACAATCGGCCATGTTTCTGTCTAGTTAACATCTATCTGCTTTCTTCTGGACTGAGTGGAGTTAGACATTGTCCTAACATTCATTTAATTAATTAAAACAAGACTTGGTTTTACATGATCAAGTTTTATTAGCCCATATTGATTATTCACTGTGCGGGAGACCGGCCCAGAGGACGTCTAAGCTCTCTGACCTAACTATTCTCACATCTCTAATCCAGCAGTCATTTGGGGTCATCTAAAATGTCAATCATAACTCTCAACAGTTATGGAAAAATTACCCACCCCCGGTTTTAAATCTAACAAACTTTATTTAAAACTAACTCACATGTACGTTTACAATTTTTGATTTCTCATAAATTGTAACACTTGATGTTAACAAAGTTTCCTTACAATTTTTGTATCTTCTAATGCAGATCCATTATTACTAAATTATGAGTTGGATCTTCACAGGATGCCCCATTAAAATCTATGTAAAAATACCTTGCGCTGATACAGATTTTGCAAGTATTGAGCTATTCAGAGGGAAGATGTTTGGCTGGAAATAAAAGAAAAAACATTTTCGGTAATTTATGAGGAAGTGCATCACGGTCTCCTGCCTCAAGAGTTGCTGCCCGGTGACTATTAAAATAACAACCCCAGCTCAGTCTATTCAAAACTATCCATCCATCTATCTATCTATCTATCTCAATTTGTTCATATTTATCTATATTACTTTAAATACTAAGATTTTTTTAAATTCGTGTTTGTTTAATGTCTTGTTTTTAGTTTAAATAAACAAGAATTATGACAACAAAAGGAGCGAACCCCAAATACATTTACTTGTCGAAAATATCTATCTCCATTTGTTCATATCTATCTATATTATTTTGTTTATTTATCTATCTGTCTATTCAAAACTATATATCCATCTTCATATCTAAACAAGAATTACGACAAATTACGATAAATAAACAAGAATTACAACGAGCTGGGGTTGTTATTTTGATAGTCACTGGGTAGCAGTTTTTGAGGCAGGAGACCGGGACGCACTTCCTCATAAATTACCTTCTAATGCAGTGTTTTTTTGGGGGTTTTTTTCTCTCGAGGTGACAACCTTCTTTTTTATGATAATTTTTAGTTTCTTAGAATTTTTGAAGAAAAGATCAATTGATAAATGATGGCAATTGATTTTCTTTGCAGTTTCATGAAATGATTGTCTACAATCATTGTATGCTATCATTTGACCTTTTTCAAATTCAGGCAACTGCTCTCTAGCCATTATGGTCACTTCAAGCCCTAGCACCTATATGATTTTCCCAACCCTATTGCCCTTATGGCAAGCCCCAACCCCTTTTTATCATATGGGTGCTAGAAGGTGGTGGCTGCAGGTCTACATGTCCTGGGAATGGCGTTAAACTCTATCTGATGGCGAGGTTCGAGTTTTGGAGGTTTGGGGAATGTGGAGCACCCCATTCATCACCATTGCTCCCTGGTCCACTCTGACCCTGAGTGGTAGTACCTGTTAGGGTCCCATCTATGGGTTAAATAGAAAAATGTATTTATAAAAAAATTGTATTATCCATTAAGATTTATTTCAAAACTTTATCGGCATTAAATGACCCACTGAGGTTGATATGCCGTAAAACAAAACAAACCAAACCAAAATCACTAGCCATTAGCAAAGGACTAATCCCAAATTAGGATATTAAATTAAGAAAAAGATAATTCTAAGTAATTTCCTATTAAATAGATCTATTTATAAATTATTTGTTTTCGAAAACACTGTAAAAAATTTAAAAAAAACACCCCAATAAAATCTTAAACAACTCCACAAAGAATATGAATATGAATTTACAATGAACATGATTCCCTAACCTCTAAGCATAAAATAACCTTAGATGGGTTGACATGCTGTTAAAATAAATCATCACACTACAGTATCCACCAGCTTCCCACTTTACTGCACAGATTGAAGCTATGATCTCATATGCTGAGTTGGAGAGGGCCGTTATCAAATCCAGAACATTGTGATTCTGAGACTAATGCTTTACTGACTGATCTAAACCAGCCTTATTTATTTATGGGTCATATTGTGCTGAAATTAAAAAAGAAATTGGATAAGCAATATTATTTAATACTTTAATACCAATCTGAAAAATACTTTTTTCAAAAATACTCAGTACTTTTTAAAAACATTCTGATAAAATGTTTATTTGTTCAAATGGTTTGAAAATTTATCTGTGTGGCTTATATTTTTATTTTTGTTTACTTTGAAAAAGAATGTTAATTCTGACGAAAATTACAATCACAGTGTGTTTGCAATATCAAACATTAAAAAAAAAAATGTTTTTTTCAAGGACATAAAAGAATGAATTATTAATTATTAATGTATAAAAACATTTTCATGAATGAATGAATGAGTGAAAAAAAAAATATTATCGAATTGTGTGACAAAACAAATTAATAAAAGATAAAAAACTAACAACTCTGAAAACCTCAAAATATTTTCACTGTCCCCAAATGCTTCAGTCTTTGAAATATTTTCAAAATGGATTTAGCAAACAATCTAATAATTTATTTTCCTTCCCGACCCCAACTTTTCCTTCCCCGACCCCAAACTCTATCTCCTTATGACATGAGAAACTTCAGAGAATTTAATTTCTCTTTTGTTTAATAACCTTTAAATACATTCTTTGATTATGTAGATGTTGGGTAGACATTTTTTTTGTATCATTTCAAAAATGGAGGACAGAAAGATAGAAAGAAAATCTGTGTGATAAAAGAAAAGGGGAGGTAATAAAAAAAAATTAGTATCATTTTGAAAAGATGGAAAATATTTGATAAATATATAAAATAAAATATATTCAGAGATCTTTTAGATTTTTTTTTTCTTCCTCTTTCTAATCTTAAATTTATGCATTGATAAATTAACATAAAGTCTTGCATTTATAATTGACATTTCATTACAAATATTACAAATTAAACAAAAAGACAAAATGGAAAAATCTTTCTTCAAAACGAATAAGAGAACTTTAAAAACGAAAAAGAAAAAAAAAAGAATTGAATAGTATGGAGATTATCAAGGCACATAATTGGAGAGAAGCCATTCAAATAATTTGAACAAAAAGGAATCTGTCTTTGTTTTTGTCTCACTATTTTCTTTTCTCTTTTGTCTCTTTCTCTAATGTGCAAATAAAAATAAATTCACATTTCTGTCTATTGATAATTTGCAAGCAAGGACAAAAAAAATCTTACCAATAAAAGAACAAACTATTCAGAATGTTTCCAAGTTGCCATTATTTAATGACCAAATATTCCTTCAGTTGAAGAAATTGACAAATATTCTTCATAGTACCTCAGTTCAATTACACAATCCAATAAATATAAATGGTATGCTTTTTATTGTCATTTTTATTATTTTTTGATTTTCAAATTTATTTGTGTTATTTGGACTATTGTCATCTTCATCTACACATCATTTGTTTTATTTGGACTATTGTCATTTTTGTCTACACAACATTTGTGTCATTAGGATTATTGTCATTTTTATCTACAAAACATTTGTGTCATTTGGACTGATGTCATCTTTATCTATGCAACATTTGTCATTTGTATTATTCGGAATGTTGTAATCTTTATCTATACAACATTTGTATCATTCAGACTATTGTTATCTTTATCTACACAACATTTGTGTCATTTGTATTATTTGGACTGTTGTCATCTTTATCTACACAATATTTGTCATTTGTAATATTTGGACTGTTGTAATCTTTATCTACACAAAATTTGTGCCATTCGGATTGTTGTCATCTTTATCTACATAACATTTATGTCATTTGGACTATTGTCATCTTTATCTTGTGTCATTTGGACTATTGTCATCTTTATCTACAAACCATTTGTGTCATTTGGACTATTGTCATCTTTATCTACAAACCATTTGTGTCATTTGGACTGTTTTCATCTTTATCTCCACAACATTTGTGTCATTGGACTAGTGTCATCTTTATCTAAAAAACCATTTGTATCATTAGGACTATTGTCATCTTTATCTACACAACATTTGTGTCATTTTGACTGTTGTCATCTTTATCTCCACACCATTTGTGTCATTTGGACTGTTGTCATCTTTATCTCCACAACATTTGTATCATTTGGACTGTTGTCATCTTTCTCTACACAACATTTGTGTAATTTGGACTGTTGTCATCTTTATCTACACAACATTTGTGTCATTAGGACTATTGTCATTTTATCTACACAACATTTGTGTCATTTGTATTATTCGGACTGTTGTAATCTTTATCTACACAACATGTGTGTCATTCGGTTTGTTGTCATCTTTATCTACACAATATTTATGTCATTTGGACTATTGTCATCTTTTGTATTTTGAGTATTGATTGATTCTAAAGGCATGTTAATCTGTCTACACAACATTTGTGTCATTAGAACTATTGTCATCTTTATGTACACAACATTTGTGTCATTTGGACTATTGTCATCTTTATGTACTCAACATTTGTGTCATTTGGACTGTTGTCATCTTTATCTACACAACATGTTTTCTTTAGTTTTAATTTTTAGTAGCTTTCTGTGGTAGGAGTATTGATTGATTCTAAAGGCATGTTAATCTGTCTAGGGTTGTTTATGCCTCGAGGTTAGGAAATTGCATTAATTGTACTTTCTTCATATTGACATTTTTTATGTAGTTGATTAAGAGTTTTTTGGGTTTTTTGTCTCATCAATTTGACAGTAGTGAGTTCTTGCTCCAATCGGGAGCAGTTTAATACATACGTTGATTACAAGTGAGTGAAAATATGGCTTAAGCTGATTCAAAATCTATAATTTTAGACAGAAAGCATGGAACCAAAAATAAATCTACCATTGGAAATTGAAACAAGAATTTCTCATATATAGACTCCTTTGCTGTCCAGCTCATAGTGACAATAGGCCACTCCGCCAACTTTACTTATTTATTTTTGCATTAAATGTTATGTCTCCCAGCAACGTCACTTACCTCAAAATAAAAGAACATGAAAAAATATTTTTTTTTCTTTAAAAATATATATATATAAAAATAAATAAAATGCATAAAAATTAACAATAAGATATTTTTTAGAAAACACTAAAAAGATTTTTAAAATACAATAAAACAATTAAAAGATCTATATTTATATATTCCTTTCTTGATTTTAACATAATTCTTTTTTTTTAAAAGTGTATTCATTCCCCTTTTTTTTTTTTTTTTTTTTTTTTTGTTCTTATTAGAAAAAGTGTTCAAATGGGTGACAAATTAACAGATAAACAATTTTTTATCAATTACAATGGATTGAACTTTTTTTTTTAAAATTCAGGGTTCAAGGACATAATAGTGGGTTTAGCATAGTTTTAGAAAGAAAATTAAAATCTTCTGAGAATAATATTTGAGATAGGTTTTTTTACTGTTGAAAGATGTTTTATTATAGAATGCATATATTAAAATAGATCATCTAAACATTGCAAAAACAAATGATATATCATTATTTTCATATTTTCTAGTCAGCACACAGAGATATTTTGTTTTATGTATTTCTATTTTGGTCAGGGATCACCAAACTTTTTTGTGGTGGGCTGAATAATTGAAAAAATAACGAGCACAGGCCACATTATTATTGTGTCCAATATTGCTAGCCAGAATGAAAAGCTCTGAGAAAAATATGTAAGATAAAATTTATCTTTTCATAGATAAGACGTAAAATGTACAATAACAAATATAACATATTTATTTTCAAAAACATTATCAAAAACATTACAAATACAAATACTATCGGTGGGCCTGATAAAATGCATCCACAGGCCGGATCTGTCCTACGGGCTGTAGTTTGGTGACTGCTAGGTATGACATAACTCCAGACGGGTTGATATGCCATTTAAAATCAATCAGCCAACCAAATGTAGCCTTCAGTACCCAAATCACCCACATTTTGATTAAGGCACCCAAATTTTATTTACAGCACCCAACTAAGACAAATTTTTCTTGTCCTCAAAACTCACTAATTTTAGACACAACACTCAAATTTATCTTACATCACCCAAATTTTACACTTATCAATCAAATTACCTAATACTGTTTACAGGGCCCAAATTTTATGCACAACGCCTAAATACTGCACTTAGCATGCAAGTTTTATGCACTGCATCCAAATTCTGTTATTAGCACACACATCACCCAATTCTGCTTGCAGCACAAAATATTATGCACTGCACTCAAAATCTCACAAATAATATGCACATCTCACAAATTCTACTTGTAGCACCCAAATTTTGTCTGCAGCACATAAATTCTGCACTTTAGCACCCAAATCGTCTAATTATGTTTGCAGCCCCCAAATTTATGCACCGCATCCAAAATCTGAAATTTCGCACCCAGCACACGAATTTTGCCTGCAGCACCCAAATAGTGCACTTAGCATGCAAATTTTATGCACGGCATCCAAATTCTGCAATTACCTCACACATCACCCAATTTTTCTTGCAGTACCCAAATTCTATGCATAGCCCCAATTTTTGCACTTAGTACCCAAATCACCCAATTCTACTTGTAACACAAAATATCATGCACTGCACTGAAAATTTTGCTTGCACACAAAATGTCACCAATATTATGCACAACACACAAATTCTAATTCTAGCCCTTAAATTCTGCTCTTTAGCACCCAAATCGTCTAATTATGTTTGCAGCCCCAAATTTTATGCACTGCATCCAAAATCTGAAATTTCGCACCCAGCACACAAATCTTGCCTGCAGCACCCAAATAGTGCACTTAGCATGCAAATTTTATGCACAGCATCCAAATACTGCAATTACCACACACATCACCCAATTTTTCTTGCAGTACCCAAATTCTATGCATAGCACCCAAATTCTGCACTTAGTACCCAAATCACCCAATTCTACTTGCAACACAAAATATCATCCACTGCACTGAAATTTTGCTTGCACATAATCATCATCATCATCATGGCAATTCAGTCTCGAAAGACTATGATAAAAGTTTTTGTGTGCCCCTGAGTTGCAGCGCCTCCTGTGACTATGAAGTCTATGTTTGAGAAACATTCTCGACCACAGATTTTGCATTTGTAGGTTATCCCTATAGATGATGATGTTCCGATGCTTTGTTGCCGTTGCTTTCTTATGGACCTCTTAGCTTCATGATGTTGTATCAGGGTGTCTTCTGACATGTACAGTCCTCTATGGAGATTCTGCCGCCACCGAGGGCGGTCTTGAGCCAAATTTTCCCAGCTGGAAGGGACAATGCCAAAGCACCTGAGATCATTTTTGCAGACATCCTTGAATCGCAGTAGGGGGCGACCAATCTGTCTTTTACCAGATGTTAGCTCTCCATACAGGATGTCTTTCAGGATTCGTCCATCATCCATCCGACGTACATGACCCAACCATCGGAGACGACGTTGTCTCAGTAGAGAGTACAGGCTGGGGAGTTGAGCGCTCTCTAGGACTGCTGTGTTAGTGATCCTGTCCCTCCAGGTGATGCCCAGTACACGTCTAAGGCAGCAAAGGTAGAAGTTATTTAGCCGCCGCTCTTGGTGCACACAAAATGTCACAAATATTATGTGCAACACACAAATTCTACTTCTAGCCCTTAAATTCTGCTCTTTAACACCCAAATCGTCTAATTATGTTTGCAGCACCCATTTTTTATGCACAGCATCTAAAATCTCAAATTTTGCACCCAGGACACGAATCTTGCCTGTAGCACCCAAATTTTATGCACAGTGCCCAAATCACCTTGCAGCACCAAAATTGTTCATTTAGTACTCAAATTTCTGCCTTTTAGCTCTTTACTCTACTTTCTTTGTAGTATACACAGTAAATTTATCATTAAATTTTTGAAAAATTAAATGCAGTTCACATATGATCTATATATTAATATGCTTATTCCTTAATCTTCCAACTGTTATCATCTTGTGACACCTTCTGATTAAAAATCAGACTGTCCAAATCATCCAAGATTAAATGCAAAAATGTTGATCCTGGGTATCTGGGTGTTGCTTATTCACAGAATTCTTATTTTTTATGAGTGTTGTCACCTCAGCTAAATAATGGACTATTTCATTTTTATTATAAAGAAAGAAGGGGAAGAAAAAGGAATGTTAAGAGAAAAATATAAGAAGAAAAAAAAAAGAAAAATAGGAAAAAGAGAGAGCGTTGTGTGCCTAATCTGTTTCAATCAAACATAAGGAAAAGATGAAAACAAAGTGAGAGAGTTAAATCAAGATATTAAACTATTTACATCTTGAGCTATAGTGCAATAACTCCTAAGTAAATATATCAAACGTAAAAATTATCATATTATGGTATATCCACAGGTCCTGTTAGTCCACATTAATACTCTTGGGAAAGGTATTAATCTATGTATTCTTTTAACTACAGATAAAATAGTAAGGGAGGCAGTGTTCTCTAGGCATTATAAGGCACCAAGTCCAGGAGAAAGAGAATTCTAAATTTCAAATCTCATTGTTAACATGTGATGAGCCAGTGTGTCAGATTAAGATAAGATGAATCTTTTAAATATAAGGAACAACTGACAGGCACAAGTATTTAAGTATTAATCCAATTAGATACTATTTTGAATTAGAAAGACTAATGAAATTAAATACGAATATAAAAAAGATTACACTTATTTTTACTTTATTCTAATTGATTTCTATATAAAATTATACACAGGATTGCTTTTAATATGTTTGAAAATAAAACAATAATATTAGAAATCAATGACACCGAGTAATTATTTATTAAACAAGGTTTTATTAAAACTGGCATGCAAATTATTCAAACCATATACTATGTAAACATTCATTTCTTAATGATATATAACACACATTGCAAGATTTTAAATACATTAATGATACGGGCAGTTTTGAGGCAAATCCATCTCAGCTAGACCTTAATAGATACATTGTTAATAAATAAGATGCTAATTAGGATCAAAGTGATTATTTAATAACCATTGAGAATATAACGTAAATAATTAAGGGAATTGTGATGTTGGTGGTGACATAGTTTCGGTTACACACACAGACGTACAATCTTTATTATAATAAGATTAAAGCCCATTACTCTCCACATCTTCTTGCAGATCTTAGACAGCCTGAGTCCAACAGTGGACTTTAAAAAAAAAATGTCCGATGAGATAGTGGATATGGAAGAATTGGGCCAATTGAAGCTTCTTGATTAGAACATTTTTTAAAAATGGATAGGGAAGTTTGCCATTGAAGTTAATATAATAGCAATAACTGTTAGAAGAATGCCAAATAAATTTTGTGCTTTTCATCACCAAACATAAAAAGTGGTTGTGAAGGTAATGATGTTTTAAATAATAACATTGACAGCCACACAGTGAGGATAATGAGAAGAATATGATTATGTTAGAAAGGAATGACTGTATTAAAAGTAATAAAACCATCAGATTGTGAATAAGATCAATGATGACAAAGCAAAGATACATAAACATTTCAGTTCTTCATTCAGATTTCTTGTGATTGGATGTCATTTTAAGGAGGAATACAAAATTCATTTGCCATATAATGGAGGGACAAACAAAGAGGATTTTAGAATATTTTTCCCAAATTTGTCTTTTTTTTTGTCTTTTTATTTTTCAGAGTTTTCTGTCATGGTTTTCCCTCTCTTTTATGTTCATGTTTGTTTTTTCTCTTTCATTTTCTTTTCTCTTTCTCTTTCATTTTCTTTTCTCTTTCATTTTCTTTTCTCTTTCATTTTTCTCTTTCACTTTCTTTTCTCTTTCACTTTCTTTTCTCTTTCATTTCCTTTTAACTCTCATTTTCTTTTCACTTATACTTTCTTTTCTCATACTTTCTTTGCTCTTTCATTTTCTTTGCTCTTTCATTTTCTTTTCTCTCTCATTTTCTTTTCTCTCTCATTTTCTTTTCTCTCTCATTTTTTCTCTCTCACTTTCTTTTCGCTTTCACTTTCTTTTCGCTTTCACTTTCTTTTCGCTTTCACTTTCACTTTCTCTTTATTTTCTCTTTCACTTTCTTTTCTCTTTCTTTTCTCTTTCTTTTCTTTGCTCTCTCACTTTCTTTTCTCTTTTCTTTTCTCTTTCTTTTCTTTTCACTTTCTTTTCTCTTTCTTTCTTTCTTTCTCTTTTCTCTTTCACTTTCTTTCTCTTTCTTTTCTCTTTCTTTTCTCTTTAACTTTCTTTCTCTTCTTTCTCTTTCACTTTCTTTTCTCTTTCTTTTCTCTTTCACTTCTTTGCTCTTTCACTTTCTCTTTCATTTTGCTTTTCTCCTTTGCTTACTCTCCTCTTTTGTTGTATCTTAGCTACTTTCTTCTCTGTTCTTTTCCTCTCTCTGTTCTCTCTTTTCCTTTCCTCCTCCTTACTCTCCTCTCTTATGTTCCTCCTCCTCACTCTCCTTTTCTATTGCCTGAGGGGGGTGGGAATTAAACATTCAATGTCGGGGGGGTTGTATTGTAAGTAAAATCATCAAATTTATTAAAGGAGTAAACAAAATAAAACAATTTGAAATGAAAACTTAGTCCTTTCATTGTCAAATAAAATGTTGTGTTCATCTATTAATTATTAAATGATTATTTTGAATATTTTACACATAAATTTTATACAAAATTGTGGGTATTTATTTGTAAACATTGTAGTTAACTTATTGTTACTGAAAAAAGAACGAGTAAAAAAAATAATTTTTCAAATTAATTACAGGTTTTTTTTTTTATTCTATGTATTGACAATTTTGCATATTGCAATGTAAGCAGTGACATAATTTCGGTTACAGACCAATGGAGACCGAATCTCCATTATTAATAGATACATTGAGACCATTTGTGTACAATTTATTATACATTTATAAAAGAAAAATCTTGCTCTACACCAGGGGTTCCCAACCTTTTTCAGCTCATGGCCCACTTTGAAACTAGAATTTTTTTGCGTCCCATGAAATTATTATAATAGAAAAAATATTTCCATTTTACATAAGATATTTATTCAATCAATATACAACCATTTTGATGATGATTTGCAATTTTAACCGCTCTAAATTCATTATCTGATTCAATTGACATATAGGGGTGTATCAGGGGCATAAATCTCTCCCCACTCTCCCCTACCATGAATTAGTTGACATATTACTTTCTAGAAAACATAAATTTCCCACGTATATGATTGGATTTTGTATATATGCTCTGAAATCATATAGAATTATATTTCCTTGGCCCACCTGAAATTTGCTGTGGCCCATTTTGGGAACCACTGCTTTACACAAAGGTATAAATGATATACTTTCAAGAATTGAATTTACTTAGTATTTTAATTTAATTTTTAAATTTTAATTCTTGTTATCATGTGAAACCTTTCATTGCTGCATTGTCCATTGTTGAAGTTCATCTCTAGAGCAACTTTTCTGGTTGGAGTATATTTTGTGATTCTGACTTCAAAACAAAGTACTAAAAACTTAAAATGTGTGAATATCTAAATATTATCAGCTTTAAACATGAAAATACAAAGGAGATAATAGTGGATAATATAGATAAGGCAAATAAATATACAATTAAAAATAGGAATTTCTGGTTGCTCATAGCAATTTGCTAAATAATGCTGGGTTCTATAAAGCTACAGAAGTTCCTTACAATTTAAGAATAGGATTGATTTCAACGGCATGTCAACTCATCTCTGGTTATTTTTTGCCTAGGAGTTGGGAATTGCATTCATTGTATGCTTATATTTACGTTTTTTATGTAATTGTTTCTTAAGAGTTTTTGAAAACACTTATGATATCAAGTATTCCTATCTAATAGCGGCCTGGTGCCTCAACATTAAGCAAGGCACACAGAGGGGTGAGGCAGAGAGGAGAGTAGCATCAACAGAAAAGAGAGCCAGAAAGAGAGAGAAAATCCAGCAGCCCCAGAAAGCATCACAGTTTGTATACATTCAGTGCACCAAAGACTGTCACTCAAGAATTGGCCTGCAGAGTCACTTGTGCAGATGCAGATAACTTTCTTTTGTTTTTTTACACTACCTCATCGTCCTTAGTGGACGGAAAGGATCCAATTAATAATTATATGGTTTCAAGTGATTATTTCTATTCAATAATAGTCATTTTTTTGCACACAGTTATATGATGTCAGTATCAAGTAATTATTTTTAATACAAATGATTTACAGTAATACGGCATCAAGTATTCCCATCGAATATGAATTATTTTTTTTTTAAGGGGTCAGTTTTGCTCAGTCGATAGAGCACCCACCTTGGAATTGTAAGGTTCTGAGTTCAATACCAGACCTTGCCAACTCAGCATATGAGTTGCACAGATTGATAATCTGATGGTAGGTGTGGCACTTCAACTCAGTAAAAACAATATGCTTGGTCTAGTGCTAGCGAAATGCAGATAGGCCCCCTCTCTGTCTGACAGTAGGCCATTCTGCCAACTTTCTTTTTTTATGAATGATTTTCAAATATATTTATTTGATTTATTGATGAAAGCCTACAAGAAAGAGTGAGATGGAGAGTCAATGAGAGAGAGAGATGAAGCCAACAAGAGAGGAGAGATGACCAACAAGAGGTAGGTGAGATGAAAAGCCAACAAGAGAGAGGTGAGATGAAGCCAACAAGAGAGAAGGAGAGATGAAAAGCCAACAAGAGAGGAGAGGCCAACAAGAGATGCCAACAAGCCAACAAGACCAACAAGAACAAGAGAGCCAACAAGAGAGATGAGATGAAAAGCCAACGAGAGAGCTGAAAAGCCAACAAGAGAGCCAACAAGAGAGTCCAACAAGAGAGAGGAGAGATGAAGAAGCCAAGAGAGATGAAGAGCCAACAAGAGAGTAGGTGAGATGAAAAGCCAATGAAAAGCCATGAAAAGCCAACAAGAGCCAACAAGAGAGTAGGCCAACAAGAGAGGAGATGATGAAAAGCCAACAAGAGAGGAGGAGAGATGATATGAGAGTAGGAGAGATGCCAACACCAAGAGAGACTGAAGAGCAAACAAGAGAGAGGGGAGGGATGGAGAGCAAACAAGATAGAGAGAGATGGAGATAATGTGATAATATTTATATTTGTTAGTAGCAATTGATACCACTTAAAATATTGAAAATTGATAACAGCAATTGGTTATTTTCTATTTCACAAATGACAGTCTCATTGAATGTGGAAATAATGTTTTTCTTGTATGCATGTATGTTTTTGTTTTGTTTTATTGTTTTTTTGTTTTGTTATGGTTTTGTGTTTTAACTCTTGTTAGAAGACAATATCTGAAGTTTTAACAAAAACAAGATTGATATTTCTTGATAATCAGGCTTCATGGTTCTCCTCTTTCTTTCTTTTCTTTTTTTTTTTTTTGACAAGTAGTAAAGCATTATGAATGTCAAAATGCCAATCTATCTCTGCTGTAATCTAACCATCCATTTTGTTATATTTTCAAACCAATGTCACTCTTTTATCTGAATGTGCTATTCTTTCTGTCCATCCATCCATCCATCCATCCAGTTTTCTTACCTATCTGTCTCTAAGATTTAACAAAAAAAAAAAACTACATTCTATCAATCAATCCCTTTTTTCTTACCATCATATTTGATTCTCTAACCTCTTTATCAATTAAATGCACACACACACACACACATATATATCCATCTATCCATGTGCTCATCTGGGTCTCTTTGTATAGATAGCTTATTTTGTTCATATTATAGTAGACAAATATAAATTGATGGATACAGAAAGTCTCAGTCATTTGACTTACGTCAGCCTATTTCTGTTTCCTCTTTCCGTTTTTTAAACTGTTTTTCTACCTTTCTCTCCCTGATTGTCCATTTCCATTTCTCTTCCTCTTTCTCTTTTTGGATCTCCATCTGTCTCTTGCCACTTTTCTCTGATTCTGTCTGTCTGTCTCTCGCTACTTTTCGTCATCTCTCTTGGCTGATTTTTTCTATGTTTTTCTCTGCTTTTATCGATGTTTCTCTCTCTCAATGTTTCTCTCACTCATCAACTCTCCATCATTCTCTTTCTCTCTCTGGCTCTCAATCATTCTCTGTCTCTATCATTCTGTCTGTCAGTCTCTCTCTCTCTCTCTCCTCTTATACTATGTGTGTGTTCTCTCTCTATCACTCTCTATTCTCTTGAATTCTCTTTCTTCTCACTCTCTCTGTGCTTTCTCGTTCTCTCTCCGATTGTGCTCTATCTCTCTGCTCTTATGCTCTATGCTCGTTGGGTTCTTGTACTCTTTCTCTCTCTTTGTGCTCATATGCTCTCTCTCCCTCTCTCTGGGCTCTCTGCTCTCTCTATCTCTCATTTTGCTCTCCCTGTGCTCTTTTTCTTTCTCTATTTGTGCTCTTTATCTCTCTCCCCTTGTGCTCTCTCTATCCCTATCTCTCTTTCATCTTGTGCACTCTCTCTCTAGCTCTTTCCTCTTGTGCTCTCTCTATTCTTGTCATCTCTCTGTACTATCTATCCCTCTATCTGTGTACTATGTTTCTCTCTCTCTCCTTCTCTCACCCTCACTACTTTATTTTTCCTAGCTCTCTTTTTAGCACTCGCCATTATGAAAATGAACATTTTAAAAAAGAAAATCAATTAATTTTTAAACAAAATGAATATCATTCCAGATGCTTCCTCATAAACACTTAGAAAACAAATACATTTTGTACTGCTTAATAATCTAATTTCTCAAACTCTTTTGTCTTCTCCACATGCTCATTCCCAAATAAATGAATTCATTCTAAACAACAATTAAAGAAGCCACAGACTGGAACCACATCTCTGCCTGCCAGGGTGCACCATTCCCACAATTCCATTTTGCAAGAATCAGTTTTTTGGAGATTCTTGGCATTTTTATTTATTTATTTATTTTTTTGTTTGTTTGTTTGTTGCCACAAGAGACTTGCCCAAGGTCTACACCTCCTTTTTACAAGATCTGAACCCCAAAAATTACTCAGGCAAAAGCAAATACTCAGCACATTGCTCATTGGACTGGTTTGCCACAATCTTTAATGATTGGTTGATGAAAAATGTAAACAACAAAAATGTCCTTAAGTACAAGAATTAATTTCAGCAACAGGGTTATTTATACTCTTTTACTGGGATTCTTTCAATTGTCTCCACATCCTGTCTTGGAGGCTTTTTGGCTATACAGCAGTTTAGCCTTTATTGGGGGTGGGGGTGATTTTTTAATTTTTTTTTACCATAACCAGCAAACAAGGATTACTTGTTTGTTAAAAAAGATTGTAAGAAAACTGATATTATTTATTTTAACTGAAGTTGGTGACACAAGGCAATATTTTATGGAGCACTCAATGAGTTGAAACACAAAATTAATTTGCATTCAAATCTACTTTTCACTGGGTTATAAGAAAGTGTTATATAATTCAGAGATGCATCCTATGCCCCTGACACATAAAAATCTAAAAGACGCAGTAAAAACCTATACATGCATCCCAGTGTCTTTCTTTTTTCTTTTCTCACCATTTCAAGCTAACTGTCAATATATTTCAATAGTTTCTTAAAAACAAATTACATAGGATAGGTTACAAAGTAGGATTTAGACAGCGTTAGTTGCTTCCCTTGATCATAAATAAAAACTCTTTAATTTATTAAGAAACTTTAGTTGGTACGCATCAAATTTCCCAGGGAATCACTCGAAGCAAATATGTGCATCCCAGGACACAATAAATCAAAAACCTATCAGTATCACTGATACATAACATTTTTTAACTGTTTTTCTCTCTCAGTAAATAGTGTCCTAGGTAAGACATTAACTGCATCTAGTGGTGAAGTTCTAATTCTGGAACACTGAGAATGTGGAGTACCCCTTATTGCCATTACTCCCAGTTCCACCTGACCTGGAGTGGTAGTACCTGTCAGTTTAATTTATAGGTTAAATAGATTAAAAAATTAGTTTGAAAAAATGTATTTAAAAAGAATTGAATACCCAACAAGAATAAATACAACAAAATATCTTCAGCATAAAATGACCCAACAAGGGTTGATGTGCCATAAAATCCATCCATCCAACCAACCTCAGTAAATAATTTGAATACATATTTTTATTTAATACATAAACGCATAATTTGACTCCTCTTAGTACTAACAAGTATTCTATATTTGTATGAAGAAAGATATGGCATTAAATAGCCCAAAAGGGTTGATATGCTATTTAACCAAACCATCAACCAGCTATGTTCACTTTTGGACGAAGTCCATTGGAAAATATGAACACCCTCATCCACCTTTTAACTGTAGGTTAGAATAGTACCACTACTGTTCTTCTACAAGGACGGCTTTGGCATTAAATAACCCACAATGGTGGATATGCCATTAAACAAATCCTACACAGAAGTGCCAGAGAGCAATACTGTAGGATATGCAGATACTACACTCTTAACAGAAATGATGGATAAGTGAACCAAAAAAAGTCACACTGTTATATACCAAGTTTCCTGGAAAATAAAACCTTGTGTCATTTTTCAGGATAATTTTGATATATATATATATTTTACCAACCCCTCTGCACGGGCAGGATGTGACACAAGGTCAATTTATAAAGCGGAGTTTAACAGGTTTGAATTCAGAGTTTTCCTTCTCTAGACCGGTTGCCTAACCAAGGTTAAAGAGCCCAGTCTGCCCTACTATTTATCCCTAGCTGGAGGGAGAGCAGGATTCATACCTTTCTCAAGGGTATTAGCGCTAAGTGAAATGCAATTACCGAGTCCAAGATTTGAACTCGGGGCGACGAGTCCATTTCCCATGTCTTTAACCATTACACCACGCGCTTCCATGATTTTGATATAAGCCCTCATATTATAATAAGCCCTACTTGAAAGCAATAACATTCCAGAGGATATGATCATTTTTAAACGAATAGTCGTTAATGAGTTCTTGAATAAAAAGCCCTATGATAGTAAATAAATGTAGATTGTTCTTTGTAATTTCTGTTTATTTAGATATTTCATAATTTTCCACTTCTTAATTTCATTTTTCAATATATGAAGAACTAAAAGCATTGGTAATAAAAAATCTTCATTAAATAAAAGGTTAGTCTCGCAGATCCATTGATTGTTTTGGTCCTACATAGTTGATTTATGTTTTAATCACGGACGCAACCAATGACTTTCCCTTCTTTTACCATTCAAATCATAATTTTTAAATATCTTCCCAGATATAAATATTATTTTGGCACAAAAAAGCAAGCTCTGGTAATAGTGAATGTGTATATATATTTACTTTGTTTAATTGTTTTATTTTTGTAGTTTTCAGCCGGACAGACATACATACATACACACACACAACTGCCCTTTATATATGTATAGATAGATAAGACATCCCCTAATAATAGTGGTATATTTCAGAGTGAAAATTAATATATATATATTTTATATATTTACCAACCCCTCCGCACAGGAGCAGGATGCAACACAAGGTCAATTTCTTAAGCTGAGTTTAACAGGTTTTGAATTCAGAGTTTTCCTTCTCCTAGACTGATTACCTTGCCATGGTTAAAGAGCCCAGTCTGCCCTGCTATTTACCCATAGCTGGAGGGAGAATTGGATTCATACCTTTCCCAAGGGTATTAGCGCTATGTGAAATGCAAACAACTTCATCCAGGAATTGAACTCGAGTCCATTTCCTATGACTCTAACCATTAGACCACGCACCTCCATGAAAAGTGAAAATTAATATAAGCCCTGTGTTAACACAGTAGATAAACAGATTAGATTGAATAGAATATTCTGCTTTGCTTCTGGAAGGATGGCTTTAGCAGTAAATAACCCATGAAGGTTGATCTGCCATTTAAAAAAATCCTCCACAGAAGTGCCAGAGGGTAACACCGTAGTCTGGGGCAGGATATGCAGATACTATACTCTGAGCAGAAATGATGAATAAGTGAATCAAAAAAAGGTCACACTGTTATATTGATAAGCAGATAAGGACACCTCATGAAGTGTAAGCTAGATTTGCAAACCATCGATAGTGAGTTGGATTCTCATTGGGTGCCCCATACTTCTGGTCTTGTGCCACATCGAAACTAAGCTTAGTAAATAACTATATAGATAAGCAGATGAAACTGATTAGAATATTTGAACCATATGACCATTAGGCACCCCTTTTTGGTCTCGATTAAGAAAGGACATGTTTTTCATTTGCACTGTTAATATCTGGTTGTTTTAACAGACGATTTTTAGTTTTTTTTTTAAATTATAAAACTAACCCTAACCCTAACCCTTAACAAACAACCGGATATTGACGGTGTAAATGAAAAACATGTCCTTTCTTAATTGAGATCAAAAAGGGGTGCCTAAAGGTAATATGGTCCGAATATTTTGCTTTGTTTAGGTTTGTTCTGGAAAGAATTAGAGATTTTACACTTTAAACACCATGACACAAAATTAAAATGGCCTAAATGTAGAGTTGCTAGTCAGACAATTGTACAGTGTTTTCTGTAGCATTACCTTGAGAGAGAGAGAGAGAGAAGAAACCTAGAAGCAAAATACTAATGATAAAAAAAAAGGTAAGAAAGTAATTCTTTGTATCAATGGTAACTGGTGTATTAAGGCAAATCTGGGTACTCTTTCACTGGTTCTTGTTAACATTTTTCTGCTACATTAGGTCTATATCTTCAGAGACAGGAAATAAAAAGAAGAAATGCTGGAAAACCCCAAAGATAGACTTGCCTATTGTAATCTCAAATATGTGTTCACTATCTCTCTTTCCTTCTCTGTCTCTCTTCCTCCCTCCCTAGGCCACCAATTTCTAAGTACATCTCTCTCAAGGTCAAACAGCACTGCTTTGGGAGATTTTGTTTAACCCTTTACTGACCAATAAAAAAAATTGTATATTAATAGAAATAATACAGTTTGCTATATTTATGAATAAAGAGTGCTCAATATTGGTGATTAAACATATATATCTAAGTTAGGATAACATAGACACTGTCAACAATACTTGGTGACTGTTTCTCACCTATATAGTTTTTTTTAGATAGACACACATTCATACATACATACACACAACTTCCTCTCTCTCTTCACACACATTCACTCACTCACACAGAATTTTCTCTCACATGTACACACACACACACACACACACACTTCTCTCTGGCATAAAAAAGGAAGATATATCTCTTTCCTCTCTCTCTCTCTCTCTCTCTCTCTCTCAGCTTTGGGTTACTGAAGAGTGAGGTTCTAGTGCTGCAGTGGCCCCTAAATTAAATCGCAAACATCTCAGCAAATTTAACTCTTAACATCCTGTTGAGAATTTTCTAAGTCCAGAGCATTCATGTAAGGATATAAAAAAAAATGGCAAAAAATGGCCTTTTCATTTAAAGTTACCTGTTATTTCCCTTGAATCAAAGACCTCTAAATATGTTTAATATTATATTTAAACAAAGGCTATCATTTGGGGTGGATTAGGAAAATGAATGTGAATTCCAGCCGGGTGGAATGAGGTGGTATAGAACATTAAGAGTTAAACAAGGTTTGAATTCATATAAAAGAATAAGTTGGAAGGGTTATGAATGCTAAGAGAAAATCTTTCACTTGATATCTTTTAGTTTAAAATCATTTATTGAAAAAAAACAAAAAAATTTCTAAATTCCTATCCAAATTGGAGTGCATCTTATAAACTGTCAAATACAGTATTCGTAAAAATAGTCTTGAAAAAAACCGATAAAAACACGAGTCGAAAAATACCTAATTTGGCCTGGAAATTCACTTAATGCTTGCTCACTAAAACATAGTGTAAATTAGGGAGGGCATGAGGTGGTGACAACAAAAGATCAAAATACTCTTGAAATTTATAGTAAATTCATAAATGATATTTAGGAATTTTTCCTTGGGGAATCCGTTTGTTTCATTTTGTTTTCTGTGGGGGTCACTACAATATTTCAACTAATATATTCTCCAATCCTCACGTGATGTAATGGTTAGCAAGCTAGATTAGCAGACCATTGTTAGTGAGTTCGATTCTGACTAGGTGCCCCACACTTCTGGCCTTGTGCCACATCTAAGCTATGCTTAGTAAATATGTATTCTCCAATCTTCATGTGAATGTATTGAGAAAGAAAGAAAAATGAATACACTAAGTGTCAATAAATATTATGACCATAAAGAGTGTAAGCTGATGGTAGGTGTGGCGCTCCACCTCAGACACATAAAAACAATCTCCTTGGTCTAGCGCTAGTGAAAAGGGGATAGACTCCCTTGCTGATTGGCTGGTACCAACATTAGGCCGCCCCGACGACTTTTACTTACTTGTGTTAAACACAGTTATTAACAGTGTCTAGTCAGTAGAGCGTTTGGCTAGAAACCACAAGTTTTCTAGTTCGATACCAGTCCTCGCCGACTCAGCGTATTAGTAGCACAGGGATCCGTGCGGTAAAGTAAGGAGCTGATGGTAGGTGTGGCGCTCCACCTCAGACGCTAAGATAATCTCTTGGTCTAGCACTAGTGAAAAGGGGATAGACTCCCTCGCTGATTGGCTGATACCGACATTAGGCCGCCCCAACGACTTTACTTTACTTTTTAGGTTAGCTCAGTCGGTAGAGCGTTTGTCTATAAACCACGAGGTTCCTAGTTTGATACCGGCCACCCCCAACTTAGCGTATGAGTAGCACGAGGATCTGTGTGGTAAAGTAAGAAGCTGATGGTATGTGTGGCGCTCCACCTCAGATGTAAAAAAAACAATCTCCTTGGCTAGTGAAAATGGGATAGACTCCCTCGCTGATTGGCTGATGCTGACTTTATGCCACCCCGACGACTTTACTTATAAGCAAAATCAGATTGTCAAAGGTTGACATAGGATTGTGAAACCAGAAAAGAAAGAAAAAATATGGCATTTCTTATGAACTCCAAATTTATGAACTCCAAAATTTGTGTGGACCTGATTGATTTTTCAAATTAACACTCCAATTATCCCATATGGTAATATCATCTGTATATAGAAATGTTACTGTCATGTGGATCAATTATATATATATACATCAGACAATGTTGTTTCATATGTTGATTACATTTTTGTGTCTGGGGATTCTTTATCTTGCTGCCAAAAATTTTGTTATGGCCAAACCCAGACAGAGGAGGCAAAAGTACCGATTCTGTGGAACAATTTAACTCCATTTTTCTTGATCGAGAAACAAAAGGTTTGGTCAGACTTGTAGGATCTGGAAAAGTAACTTTTAGAGGAAAAGAAAATAAGAAATAAAATAATGAAAAAAAAAAAATATAATGACTCTGGTCTGGGAACTTTTGAAAAAAAAAAAACCTGATTTCTTATGGGTAGCAGGGAGTTTTTTTTTGCTTTCAAATATTTGTGGAACATTTCCAAATTGTTTTTAAATTAGGTAGTCTTTTGTTTAGCTTTCTTAACTAAACATTTTGATGGGCAGGTTATAATTCACTTAAATTACATCTGCACTTTAGATTTTTGGCTTCTTTTTGTCACTTTAGATAATGTAAATTAAAAACATCTCAAACAAAACGCTGTCCTCCATCAACCGAGTTTCATTACACTTATCTATTTACTTAGATTTGCTTAAAGTGCATACATTTTTTGTTGCTATGATCAATTATGATTTGGCTAATTTTCTATACATATAACAGGTTTTCCTTCTCCTTTACCAATACATGAGATCAACTCATGTATTTAATTCAGTGGATTTAACCCTGAAGATCCTTATAGTGAAACTCGAGTAGGTTTCTTTTATATCCATTTTTTATAATAAATCTGCTCTACTCCGTATTGAGCACTTTGTATTTATTATATCGCTGACTTAACCCTGAATTTTGCACCTTCAATGATCGTGCCCATTTTCACCGGTAAGCAACCTTTATCTTTATAATAAATATATATATATATATATATATATATATATATAAAGGAGATTTTTTTTACCAATACATGAGATCAACTCATATATTTACCTAACCCTTCCTGATGAGCAAGAGGTAACATGAGGTTAATTTTGAAGCAGAGTCTAACAGGTTTGAATTCAGAGTTTTCCTTCTCCTAGACTGGTTGTTATATCAAGGTTAAAGAGACCAGTTTGCCCTACTATTTAAACCAATAACAGGATGGGAGAATCCTATTTTTACCAAGTGTATTAGCACATTGTGAAATGCAAACAGCCTTGTCCAGGGTTTGAAATTAGGTAACTGTGTCCATTTCTTACAAGAATAACCATTACACAATACATATGTGTATACCAAGTTTTCTTACTAAACTAGAACAACAACACCCAAGAAAAGTTTATTGGAAATTCTAAATATGGGAATTCTAAGACAACTGATAAGAGAGAATTCTTGGGAAGACAGGAATAAGAGCAATCTATATATATATATATATATATGAAGTGGACAAACAATGTGTTTGTAATGGCGATAGCTGACAATTTTGGAGGGAGATTATGTGTTTAATTAAAGTCATACCTAATTTGTTAATTAATTAATTATAATTAAATGAATTAGGCATGTATATCGGTTTAAATGTAAAGCGTAAACAAATCGAGAAAAAGTCGATCTCTGTATGTACATTTCAGCCTATTAGGCCTCATCAGCAGAGCTATAGACCGGGCAATGCTTTGTGCATGATTCAAACCCTACCTGTCAGGCTGACAGGCAGACAATATATATATATATATATATAAAGGGCAGTTTGTGTGTATGTATGTCCGGAAGAAACTATGAAAATAAAACAATTAATGACAAAGTAAATATATATACACATTCACTATCACAAGATCTCACTTTGTGAACAAAAATAATGAAGATTTGATTTATATTTGTGAAGATAAATAAAATTTAAATATAACAGCATGGAATTTTTTTGCATTTAGTATTTTAAATAGGAGACATTAATTTTTCTTTTCAGAGTGGCTGGATCAAGGCAAGGTCTTTTTTTACATAGGGATTTTAATGGGGCATCCAACACGCGATTCAATAATAATCGATCTGTGAGACTACCTCTTTTAACCCCTTTCTACCCAGACGATGCTGGGTAACCACTTCTAGTCTGTTATATATCCGAAAAAATTTGGTGGTTGGTTGTATTGAAGTCAGTCAGTTAGACAGTCAACAATTGGTTTGACTGACCAAGCCTAACATGAAGTTACTAGTTCCTTAATGAGCCCACTATAACAGCTTAAATAATTCCTGCCACTGCTGCCAGGAAGAGTCCATTAAGCTGAGGAGGTGTTTGACTGTCCTACTGTCCAATAGTTAATAATCTGTAACAGTCATTTCCAGACTGCAGGTTCAATCCTGGCTAAGGGTGAAAGTAACACAGAATGACAATTATCAGTATTCTACAGGTTGTTTGGTTTTATGGCATATCAGTACTTTTTTGGTCATTTAATGTCAAATCAAGATCATTTTGATATTTGGTTTCTTAGAGTACTTGTTGTTGCTTAAAAGGTCCTGGGTATGATGTTAAACTGCATCTAGAGGTGAAGTTCTAATTATGAAACTCTAGGGAATATGGAGTACCTTTTCATCGCCATTACTTCCAGGTGAATCCTGACCCGGAGTAGTAGTACTTGTTAGGATCCCATCTATTGGTTAAATAGATAAAAAATGACTATCAAAAATGTGTTTACAAAAATTGAGTTTGAAAAAGAAATTAAAGATCCAACAAGAATGAATTAAAAAAAAAAATCTTTGGAATAAAATAACCCAACAAGGGTTGCCATGCCATAAAATTCAACAAATAACTTGAATGGTCACCCATCTAAGGATTGAACTGGCTCAGCACTGCTTAACTTTGTTGATCTAACGGAACCGGTGTTTTCAATGTGACTTAAGCCCCAAAAGTTGTACAATTGTTGTTTTTTTTTTTTGGGGGGGGGGGTCACCCTGTCAGAGTTACTTTGAATATATTAGCTGTATCCCCTGCAGAGAGGTACTCCCTCCTCCCCCACAAAAAAATGAGTCTCTTTGGTATCATACTAAACTGCATCTGTTGGCGAGGCTCCAGTTCTTTTCCATAGATATTGCAACCATGCACCCTGTAAGAGAAACCAGAGAGGAGTACCATTGTACATTACCCGATCTATCTCTCTCCACCTTGTCAACCAGGCTTTGAATACATTGTATTCTCTACAAAGTAGTAAGAGACCCCATCCACAAGAAATAGAAGTGTTCTAGATATGAAACTAAACTGTATCTGATGGTGAGACTCAAGTTCTGGAGAAGTGGTGTGTCTGGAGTACTCCTTCATTGCTATTAGTTCATTTTCAACAATGATAACCATTACACCATCTATGGGTTAAGTAGATTTGAGTAAAAATGATTAATTTCTCTGAATGTTTGAGATGAGGCTTGATGATTAGTATTATCTGCGTTATTCGGATTGTCCCCATCTTCATTGTTATTTGTACAATGTTTCAGACGATATGCCCTCCGGCCTTCTTCAGGTATTTCTTGTCGGACTCGGGAACCTTCTCTGACTTGGAAACCAATTGGACAAATGGCCTAGTGGATAAGGTAGTTACGTTAAGACAGTTCTAAGTGACAGTTATCTCTGGATCCCGAGTTCAATCCTGAGTAGAAGCAGTAACATAGAAAAATAATTAACACAACTCCTACCCCAGCTATGGTTACCGGAATGAGAACAGGATACCCCCGTGGATTAAATAAAGGGTTAGGTTCAAAGTTCCATGATGGCTCCCAAGTTCGAGAAGGTTCCCAAGTCCAACAAGAAATACCTGAAGAAGGCCAGAGGGCATATCGGACGAAACGTTGTACAAATAACAATGAAGATGGGGACAATAGTCCGAATAACGCAGATAATACTAAAAATGATTAATATTCAATAGTTCATTTCCTTTAATGATAACTATTACACCATGATCTGACTATATAACTGTTAATGCAGCTGGTACCAATAATCAGGCTTCTTCAAGGTAGAACTTGATGTGAGTCTCACTGAGAGCTTATCTTAAACATTTTGAGATGTGCTGCTCCTTGTCATAGTTTCTCAATGACTGGAATGATTTGAGATAAATAGCAATAAAAATTAAGATGAAAGAAACATATTAGTCAGAATTAATTAAAAATATCTTAAGTTGAAAAAAAAAGAAACAAAGGATAATAAAGTTTCATATCTTAAGTAGTGAACTTTACAACCACTCATGAAAATGGAATTGCAAAATGTCTTACACAGGAGGATTTCATTCTTGAGATTTTCATCTATTTGCCTAAAGAATCGAGACAAAAAGTGTCTAACATTCTGAAATGAGTCATTGTTATCATTCTGGACTTTATTGGAACTTATCTTCTTCTTTGTTTTTTGTTTTTTGTTGTGTTCATACTATGATTTAACCAATGAATTCTTCTCAGGTGTAAATTTCATACAGTTAGAGTTTCTCTTAGTGATAATTCTACATCAGAGTGCTAAAGATTCCTCCCAAACTGAAACAATCCAGTAAGAGGAAGGGGACAGAACTACTTAAAGCTGTCTTTGGCAACCATTAAATTTGATGTTGACTCGCATACTGTTGTATACTGGAACATAGAATGTTTCAGTATACAGTATATATATATATATATATATATATTATATTAATGGAGCGCGTGGGCTAGTGGTTAGAGTCGTGGAAAATGGACTCGTCGGTTCGAGTTCAATTCCTAGAAGAAGCTGTTAGCATTTCACTTAGCGCTAATACCCTTGGGAAAGGTATGAATCCATATATTCTCCCTCTAGCTATAGGTTAAATAGTAGGGCAGACTGGGCTCTTTAACCTTGGGTAGGTAACCAGTCTAGGAGAGGGATAACTCTGAATTCAAAATTCCTGAGGTCAGTCGTTGATTGAGATCGTGGCATTCCTTGATGCACCAATTCTTTCCTATCGACCGTGCCAAAAAGTGTGGAATGGTCCTACACAAGCCTTCACCACTATAAACAAATCACTGTGTTGGTTGTTCACTGGATGAACACTCATGCGTTGAAAATCAACGAGAGAGTCTATTTTTTATATATATATATATATATATATATATATATATATACACACACACACACACACACACACCCCTCCGCACGTGCAGGATGCGACACAAGGTCAATTTCTTGAGCAGAGTTTATTAAGTTTGAATTCAGAGTTTTCCTTCTCCTAGACTGGTTACCCAGCCATGGTTAAAGAGCCCAGTCTGCCTTGCTATTTCCCAATGGTATTAGTGCCATGTGAAATGCAAACAGCTTCGTCGAAGAATTGAACTCAGGGTGACAAGTCCATTTCCTATGACTCTAACCATTAGCCCACGTGCTTCCATACTAGTATAAACAAATAATTACTTCACATCAGAGTGGAAAGAATTGGTATTACATAGATGGTTCTCGTAAAGATCTCTGAAAGTTTCTCAAACTGTTCTAAGCAGCAATAAACAAGTAGTCTTAGACCAATTCATGAACTCCTAGAAAAGGTATGATAGGCTAGTCCACAACATATACTGTCATATAGTACCTAAATAATGAGAATGAAATAATCTCTTTGTCCTATAATTTCTAATGAAATCTCAAAAGAGAGAAACAAGATCTCACTGGACTTTTTAATTCAAACTAGCAATTGCTACTTACTCTGTTCACTTTGTATCCTTGCTTAGTAAACCTTTTTCCCTTTCCTTAATAGTCGTTATGTTTCATATTATTTATTTCTCAGTTATCTCTGTCCCATCTATGGGTTAAATAGAAAAATGTATTTATAAAAAATTGTATTATCCATTAAGAATTGATTTATTTCAAAACTTTATCGGCATCAAATGACCCACTGAGGTTGATATGCCATAAAACAAAACCAAACCAAACCAGTTATCTCTAATACTCGAATTAAAACACTAGGTTTAAACATTGGCCACTGTAGCCAGTAGGAAACCTCAGAAGAGAGAAAACAACAAGACACGTGGAATTTGTTAATTCAACCTAGCAATTACTACATACTCTGTTCACCTTGTATCTTGGCTTAGTAAACCTGTTTTCCTATCCTTAATACTTGTACTTCTTTTATCTCTCTGTTAACTTTGATACTCGAGTTAGTACACTAGGTTTAATCCTTGGCCACTGTAGCAAGTAGGAAACTTCAGAAGAGAGAAAACAATGAGATCTCGTGCTACTTGTTAATACAACCTAGCAATTGCTAATTACTCTATTCACCTTGTATCTTTGCTTAGTAAACCTCTTCTCTTATACTTAATACTCATTATATTTCTCCTATTATTTTTGTTAACTCTGACATTCAAGTTACAACATAGTATTTATCAAATTTATATCATGACTAATTGCAAATAAAACAAAGGGAACTAATGTATTATTTCATAATCACATCTCTGTTTTAAATTATTTGTTTGTTATGCCTCCTTGGGCATCTCTCTTTTCTTTTCTTTTTTTTCTATGTTCTCACATCAACCTTTAAACAACAAATAAAATTTGGCACAGACATACATCATTAATATAATATCTATATAAAAAAAGTAAAGTCGTTGGGGTGGCCTAAAGTTAGTATCGACCAGACAGCGAGGGAGTCTATCCCCTTTTCACTAGTGCTAGACCAAGATGATTTTTTTTTTGCGTCTGAGGTGGATAGCCACACCTACCATCAGCTCCTTACTTTACCGCACAGATCCCTGAGTTAGTCATACGCTGAGTTGGTGAGGGCCGGTATCGAACTAGGAACCTTGTGGTTCCTAGCCGAACGCTCTACTGACTGAGCTAAATTTTGTTAATTCATCGCATCTTTTTTCTTTCTTTTCTGGTTTCACAATCCTATGTCAACCTTTGACAATCTTATTTTGCTTATAAGTAAAGTCGTCAGGGTGGCCTAAAGTTAGTATCAGCCAATCAGCGAGGGAGTCTATCCCCTTTTCACTAGCACTAGACCAAGGAGATTGTTTTTTGCATCTGAGGTGAAGTGCCACACATACCATCAGCTTCTTACTTTACCGCACAGAGCCCCGTGCTACTCATACGCTCATTTTTTTTGGGGGTGGCCGGTATCGAACTAGGAACCTTGTGGTTCCAAGCCAAACGCTCTACCGACTGAGCTAAATTTTTGTTAATTCATCTGATAGTTCCTAAAAATTCTCTCTTAAATTCTTTCTTTTACCATTTTTTTTTTTCTGAAATCATCCAAATTAATCTTAAATCTTTTTACGCTATTGCTCTTTTTGATCAGGCAATTTGTACTTAAATATATATTACTTGAATTTAATCTCTGGAAAAAATATACTGATCAGGGTGAATGCAAAGGCTATTCCCACATCATTGAATTACAAACATTAAATAAAACCAGTAAGTCACAAGAAAAGAGACGTGGTGTGATGGTTATCATCAAAGGAAGTGGACACAGCGAGACAAGTTCAAATCCTGGACGAGGCTGTTAGCATTTCTCATAGCACTTATACTCTTGGGAAAGATATGCATACTATTATTCTTCCTCCAGCTGTGGGTAAATGGAAGGGCAGACTGGCCTCTTGAAGCTTGGTTAGACAACCAGTATAGGAGAAGGAAAAACTCTGAATTCACACTCCGCTTAAAAAAATGACCTTGTGTCACATCCTATTTGTGGGTGTGTGTGTGTGTGTGGGTGTATGGATGGGGGTAAATGATTTAAAATATTTTCCTGAAATCCCACCAGAATGGATAAGCACAAGGTTTTTTTTTTCGACTTTCAGGTTTTAATATGAGAAGGTGCTCATGGCATAACAGTTATCATTGTAGAAAGTTGACTTGCCTACTCGAGTTCAAATCCTGAATGAGGCTGTTTGCAGTTCACATAGCCCTAATACCCTCAGGAAAGGTATGAATCCAACTATTCTCCCTCCAGCACCCTTTCATCACAATTGCTCCCAGGCCCACTCTGATCCGGAGTGGTAGTACCTGTTAGGGTCCCATCTATGGGTTAAATAGAAAAAAAGTGTTTTAAAAAAAACAACTTTCTACCAAACTATCGCTTATACCAAACTTAAACTTGACTCTATAAACTTATCCCTTAAACTTGTGTCCAATCCACTTAGCAACAAACAACTGCTAATAACCTACTGTTAAAATCAATAGATATCCTTGGAAAAAAGATATAATAAATTTGACCATCCCTCACAACCTACCACTTGGCATAAAATAACCCTGAATAGGTTGACATGCTGTTAAAATCAATCAATCAATATATTCCCCCTCCAGTTATATATATATATATATATATATATTGGTTAGGAGGTTGATTTAGAAGGCTATCACAATGCAGGTGTAAAGAAAAAATAATAATACAGTAAATATGATGTTGTGTGGTAACCTATATTTAATTCTTGAATTTTCAAGATAATATCTCTTTTTCAAAAGATCATTGGAACTGAAGCAGTCTAGTTATGGCATTTCTTTTTAAAAAAGAAATGCCATGACTAACCCCTAACCCTAACCCTTAACAAAGAACTGGATATTGACAGTGTAAATGAAAAAAATGACCTAATGACACAAAATCGAAAAGGGGTAATATGGTCCAGATAGGGGAAATGCCCAAAGAGGCATTATAGATAAATGTAACCCCCCCCCCATGACCCTAGAAATGTCATGAAGGATCCAAAGTGATACTTTGATAATCTGCTCAGTCAAGGGTTAATTTTATTAAGATCTTAGCCATCGTATATCTTGTAGCTTAAAAGAAATCATTGTAGGAAATGAACACAGCAATCTGAGTTCAAATACTGGACAGGGCTGTTTGCATCTCACACAGTGCTAATACCCTTGGAAAAGGTAGGTATCCAACTATTCTCCCTCCAGCTATGGGTAGATAGTAGAGTAGACTGGGCTCTTTGTTACATAGGTAACCAGTCTAGGAAAAAGAAAACTATGAATTAAAACTTGTTAAACTCTGCTTAAGAAATTTACCTTGTGTCACAACCTGTTCATGTGGAGCGGTTGATAAATAAAAATATATATATATATATATATATATATATATATATATATAGGTTTGGTAGGCTATCACAATTCAAGTGTAAAGAAAAATAAGGTAATTATAATGTTCATTTACCTTTATTCTTATATTTATTCTTAATATTTCGAGATAAAGATCCCCTCATCAGAAGATTTCTGAAAGTTAAGTTCTGGAGCTGTTTACCTTGCTGTTAAGATTTGTCCATTCTGTTGTATGCCTGGTGATATCCTCTTCCAAATTCTCTTTGGGTGTGTAAGTGTTTTTATGTGTGTTTATGTATTTGTGTCTGTCCAAAAATATAATTCTAAAACTCTTTATATAATGTGCGCTAGTACCTATGAGAAAGGTATACATCCAACTACTCACCCTCCAGCTATGGGTAAATAGTAGGGCTAACTGGGCTCTTTAACATTTGCTAGGTAATCAGTCTAGGACAATGGTTCTCAACCTTTTTTTTTACCTATGGGCCCCTTTTAATCCTATTTTAGTCTGGTGGGCCCTCCCATAGCCATTTGATGTTTAAAAACCCCATTGTATTTTTATAGCTAAATATGTTTTGCTTGTCTGGGTCCCAAAAATGTTATATGGTCCCCGGTTGAGAACCACTGGTCTAGGAGAAGGAAAACTCTGAATTAAAAAAAAATACAGGAAAAGACAGGAAAAGAACATTAGGGTTATTTTCCATCTAAGGTTAACAAACTTGAACAAAGCAGAACTTAAGTTTGAATTGTGAAAAAAAAAAGCTTTATAAGTTTTTTCTGAGCTTGTTGTTCAGGTGAGACATAAAGCAAAGATGAAATTGAAAGGAAGTTTCTTCTTTTACTTTCTTTTTTTTCTTTTTTCTTTTTTTTTAAAAAGGTGAAAAGAAATAGATATTCACTGCTGCTATTACATTAAGCTTTGTAAAATATCTCCTTCAATCTTAGCCAGCTCTTTCCTGTGGGGCATGTTTTGGCACTGGTGCCAACTTCGATGATATTTTAGCTATTTCTCCTAATATGGTTCTTGTCTTGTCCCTCTTTTCTTCTTCTCTTACTTTGCCCAATCGCTCGACATTTTCCTCTCTCTCCATTTCTTTCTTTTTCTCTTTTTCTCCCTCTTGCTCTTTGATAGTCGGCTTCTGTTTTACACCTTTCAGTTTACTCCTCTTGCTTTCCTTTTCACCTTTCCTTGTTCTCTCTCTCTCTCTCTCTCTTTTCTACCTTCCTCTCTCTTCTATCTCTATTTATTTCCCCCCTTCTATCTGTTTCTTACTGATTTCATTTTCAACCACTTTCTCTTTTTTTCTTTTTCATTCTCTGTTCATTTACTTCTATTTTTCACTTCTTTCTCTCTCTTTTTCTTTACTTCCTTTTCTTTCTCTGTTTCTTTCTACCTTCTCTTCCTCTTTTTCTTTTCAATCTTTTTCTATACCTACTGTCACATCTTTTCCCTTCTCTCTTCCCTTCTCGCCCTGTCTCTTCCCTTTCTCTCTCTCTCTCTCTTCTTTCCTTCCTTACTATTTTATACACCTGTCTTTATCTACATGTCATTTCCACCTTAGAAAGATGGTAAAATACACACTGACATACTAGATGATGTAGTTGTATCAAAGGACTTGTTTTGACTTAAGAATTTTTTAACTTCATATATATATATTCGTTTATATACTTATGAATAAAGAAACTTGAAAGAAACCACAATGTTCATTATTTTCCTTGGTTGTCAATAATTAACTGAACCAATGTTTTATATATATATATATATATATATATATATATATATATAGTATGTGTGTGAAATAAACTAAAAGTAGTATTTTACTATCCTCATGATTCCTTGACAATAATATTCATGTGTAGTTAAAAAAAATTACAATCATCAGGTAAAAAAATACTATTAGGAAAAGATGGACTGAAGTACCATAATAATAATTAATAAGGAAAGGTTAAATGCTGGAATGTAAGAAAACAATTATTTATATTCTTCTAGATTATGTCTTATGACATATGGAAATTATAGTCACAATGTAATTTTTATACTGCTCTGCATGCAGGCATTTGAGCACTTTTTTACCCAATGTTTATTTTCTACATTATTTTCTCTCTCATTATTTTCTCTCTCTCTCAATATATATATATATATATATATATATATATATATATATATATATATATATAAATATATATATATATATATATATATATATATATATATACACACACCATGATTATTTGTGTATAATACCCTTAACTTTTGGACAACATAATTTTGGAGAAAAAAACTAGTGTATAATTCTCACTGACTTTTTAGAATTTTTAGCTGCTAAATTAAACCTAAATCTAGCATTTTTAAACTTTTATTTGTTTGTACTTCTGAAAAATAAAAATTATATAGTTTACATTATGTCTTTAAAAAAATCTATACAGTATTTAGAGAAAATACATTGACTTGTTCACACAAAAATTCAACAGACTTGTGGCAAAAATAAGCTCACATTAGGAGAAACAAAATTATTTAAAAAAAAAAAACCAAAACCTACATATTCCAGTGGATATTTCTCTGTGATGATGTGAAATCCATGTTTGAACTATAGATATAACTTACCTTTGGTCATCCCATCTATCTATTCTATATATGTATAAAGGGCAGTTGCGAGTGTCCAGGGGAAATTACAAAAATAAAACAATTAATGGCAAAGTAAACATATATACACATTCACTATCAACAGATCCTGCTTTTTATGCAAAAATAATAAAGATTAGATTTATATTCCTGAAGATGATTAAAAAGTAAAATTTAAATGGTAACAGCCAGGATTTTTTTTTTTTTTGCATTTAATATTTTAAATAAGAGACATTGATTTACTTTTCAGAATGTCTGTGGATTTTTTTTTCTGAGACCCCACCAGGCCGAATTTTTTCCATAATCCAAATTATCTACCCAAAGCTTAAATGGGTGATCCAACAGGTCATGTTTTGTCAAGTATATATATAAAAATTTACTAATTTACTTACTATATAAAAGGTAAAGTTGTCGGAGTGGCCTAAAGTCGGTATCAGCCAGACAGTAAAAATCCCCCTTTTCACAAGCGCTAGACTAAGGAAGATTATTTTAGCATCTGAGGTGGAGCGCCACACCTACCATCAAATCATTACTTTACTGCACATAACCCTGTGCTTCTCGTATGCAGAGTTGGTGAGGGCAGGTATCAAACCCAGAACCTTGTGGTTTCTAGTCGAACACTCTACTGACTGAACTGAATATAAATATGAATATATCAATATATTTACTTAATTTACTAATATATATACATATATATGGTTATTTACTAAGCTTAGCTTAGAAGCGGCACAAGGCCAGAAGTATGGGGCACCCAATGAGAATTGAACTCAATAACAATGGTATGCTTATCTGGCTTGCTAACCATTATACATATATACATATATATATATATATATATATATATATATATATACTAGTCATCCACAGACATGTGTTTCGAAGTTTACTTCTCATCAGTGCAGCTCGACTTTTTGATAGCTACCTCTAGCCAAGTGCGAAACCCAACAGAATTTTTGTCTGTCAAGTTTCTTATCCTCTCGGCTATCGGGACTATCAGCCAGAGGTGAACAGTTAATTGATAAACTTACGGGACGTATGTCTTTACAATCACCAGAGAACTCCTGTCTGTAAACAGGCGAGCATTTGTTTTTTACGCTATGCGGTGAAAGGTCAACTAATGTCTCCCCTACAGTGCTCAACCATGAAAGTTTCGAGCAGTGTATATATTAACTTGCATACATGCTCGTTCTCCTTAAAAGAAAAATTACTGTTAATAACTCATTCTCAAATTGCTCTACTTAAAAATCAAATTGCCTCCCTGTGGGGTTGTGCCCCACACTGGAAACCACGGCACTAAATGTAACAACTATTATGGGACAGAGGGAGTTTAAAAAAAAAAAAATGATTTCAAAAAGATCTTGTAAGATATCTTCTAAGCTTATAAATGGGATAATTCTTTTAGACTATAATCTGCTATATCCTGCCTCTAATATAGTGTAATGGTTAGCGAGCGCAGCTAGCTGTGATCCCATTCTTAACCTCTTTGCCTCTATAGATGGGTACTTCATCTTGGGATTTAATCTTTTAAGAAAAAGAAGTTGAGTATATTCAATAATTCAGGGTTTTAAGAACTTACTGTAAATTGACAAGAGGATTAGTAAAAGAAGAAAAAAAAAATTGGCCCTTGTTAACACTTGATAAATCTTTGAAATGTCTTTATATACAAGATAAATATTTTCATGTGCATCAAAATACGTATATAAAGAAAAACAAAATAAATTTACATTAGCACATGTGTATATATATATATATGTATGTATATATATATATGTATGCATGCATACATACATACACAACAATCCCTCTTCATGAGCAGGATGTGACACAAGTTCGATTTCTGAAGTGGAATTTAACAGGTTTGAATTCAGAGTTTTCCTTCTCCTAGACTGGTTACCTAACCAAGGTTAAATAGCCTAGTCTGCTCTACTATTTTGCCCATAGCTGGAGGGAGAGTAGCTGGATTCATACCTTTCCCAAGGCTATTAGCACTATGTGCAATGCAAACAGCCTTGTCAAGGATTAAACTCAGGTCAATGAATCAATTTCCTATGACTCTAACCATAACACCATGCGCCTCCACTATATATATATATATATATATATATATAAACTTAGTTTTTGCATAAATGTGTACATGACACATGTAATATAATTTGTGCTATGGTCTCATGCCTCCCCACCTCTAGAATATAGAACCCCCCACTCTACAACATGTCAATTTTCATAAATTAGTATTCATAGGAAATATATAAAATCCACACTTCCAGTCAGGGCTAGTACGCACTAGCCCTGATTACATATCATGGTTACTCTTGATCATCTATACAAATATAAAGGGCAGTTGAGTGAGTGTATGTTATGTATGTATGAAACTATGAAAATAAAAATTAACGACAAAGTAATAAACATTCACTATCACCAACCTTGCTTTATGAGCAAAAATAATGAAGATTTATATTCATGAAGATAATTAAGAAAATAAAATCTAAATATTAACAACATAGAATTGTTTTTTTGCATCTAATATTTTACATAGGAGACACTTTTTTTCTTTTCAGAGTATCTGACCCCCCCTTTTTTTTTTTTTTTTTTTTTTTGATGTTTAACCAGGCCGAATCAACACAAGGTCTTTTTTACATAGGGATTTTAATGGGGCATCCTGCAAGGATACAACTCAGAATTCAATAATAATGGATACTGCGAGACTAACTTTTTACCCCCACTCTTCTACCCAGGTGATGCTGGGTAGCCTCTCCTAGTAGGTTTATAAATTGTTTATTAGCTGGTTCTCAAATATGTCTTTTTTAAAGATTCTTTGCATATCTGCTTGCTTACTCTTCCAAAAAAGAAGCATCTCTTTATGCAATTTATTTCTGTGTGTCATTCTAAAACATTTTATTTCATTCCATCTTTATAATTGACGACTTGAAAGAAATTTCCATTGAAAAAAAATGTAAAAGCTTTCATTGTTTCTTAATATAATCTGTTTATTTACTAAATCCTTGGCACAAGTAAAAAAAAAAGAAGGTAGGATGTGACACAAGGTCAATTTTTTTAACAGGTTTGAATTCAGAGTTTTCCTTTTTCTAGACCAATTACCATACCATAATATCACTTCTGCATATTCACCCCCACCCTCTATCTTTTTCTTTCTTTCTTATTATATATTTTCTGTGCAGCATGTCCTTTTTCTTTTCAAACTGCATTGTTAATATATATATATACACTAGCAGGACCTGTGGATATATCACAGTATGATAATTTAATTATTACAACATTTCATGTTTACTTAAGAGCTATTGCCAAATAGTTCAATATGTAAAAAGTATAATAATCTTGATTTAACTTTCTCTCACTCTTTTTTTCTTTTCATCATGTTTGATTGAAACATGTTAGCATTATCGCTATCACATGCTCACTAACTCTCTCTATCTTTCCCATACTCTCTTTCTTATTATATTTTTTCTGTGTAGCATGTCCTTTTTCTTACCTTTCTTTCTTTATAATAAAAACAAAATGGTACATTATTTAGGTGAGGTGACAACACTCATATAAAAAAATATTCGGCAGATAACCAACACCAAATAACCAGATTAACATTTTTGGACGATTTGGATGACCTCATTTTTAACCAGAGGGTATTGCAAGATAATAACAGTCAGAAAATTATGGAACAAACGTATTAATTAATTAATATTTTTGAGACTTTACCTGTAAGCGTATCACACACCTTCCCACCACCACCACTAAAAAAAAAAAAAAAAAAAAATGGCGCTTGAGGTGTTAAAGCTGTTTATAAACAGACAGCATCGCCAGTCAAAGAAAGTGCAAGAGATTCCATTCACTCTTATATTCTTGCACTGAGAAAATTTTCTTCAAGAACATTCTCCCTCCGTCAGCAGAGAAATAAAAAAAAGTAAATAAATAAATAAGACTCCATCTTGAGCAGGAAGAAGCTGCCACTTGGACCACTCAGCTATTAAATCATTCTTACAAACACTATTTCCAGATCAGAACAAAGCCACTTTGCCTTTCAGTAAATTCCACAAAAGGCAACAATCAAGAATTTCACTTTGATGATTAGACTCTTAGTGGAATGTAAATTCAGGGATCAGTTTATCTTTTCTTCATATGAGAATCATCTGCTCACTTCTAGGCATTATGTAATAAGTTGAATTGCAAGCAAGACATTATATATATATATAGTTGAATGAAGTGACAAATAAAAGTTTTAGCTTTTATTCATTTATTTGGGAACGATATTACTACCAATGGTTTCCTGCTAAAAGCATTCATCAGGTAAACAAAATAGTTTTTTTTAAAAATGACAGAAATGGTGTAAATGGTCAAATATGTGCGTTTTTTAACTGTATTCTCGTGATATATATATATATATATATATATATAACAACCCCTCCGCATGAATAGGATGTGACACAAGGTTGATTTCTTAAGCTGAATTCAAATCTGTTAAATTCCACTTGAAAATTATCAGGTAGAATTACATTGCGGAATTGCCGATTCCTCAGGAAGTTTCAAGGATCAGTGGTCCCTACCCCTATTCCTAGTGTTTTGCCTGAGCCCCCTAAACCAACGTTCAAGGATGCCCCACAAACCAAAGGAATGATAACATCAACTAGGGACCTGGCCTCACCCAATGTCACTCCACCCCCTAAGCCAATGTCATCAAAAATACCCCGTGCATTGTCCAGGTTGCTACCCTGTAATCAGTCTGGCTGAAACGAACTAATTTCCCCTCAAAGGCCATTACGCCTGCGCAATGGTGGGATGAAGGGGAGATGTAGAATAATCATGCTAAGTTCCAATTACCATTGAATTGGTAAGACAATGCAATAAGTAGCTGTAACTCAATACAGATCTAACCTTGCTGCATCCTACTGCAGAATGCCAGAGTATTGATGAAGCATCATAACATTATAGAAACCAAGCAGCCCTCAAGGAATGGAATCACCCAAATACATGAATGGACTATTTAGTTCAGTTGTGCTTAGTCAGTTGCTGTTGTCCAAACCAACAGTATACTGACTGACTTCAATAACCATGTGTCACATCTTGTTCATGGTGTGAAGGGGTTAGATAGATAAATATACACTAGCAAGACCAGTGGATATACCACAGTATGATAATCTAATTATTACAACATTTCATATGTTTACTTCAGAGCTATTGCATAATAGTTCAATATGTAAAAACTGTAATAATCTTGATTTAACTCTTTCTTATTTTTATCTTTCTTTCCTTCTTTTCATATTTTCATTATGTTCAATTGAAACATATTAATGTTATCATTAACGCATGCTCCCTGCTCTCTATATTGTTCCCCAACTCTTTCTTTCTTATTATATTTCTTCTGTGTAGCATGTCCTTTTTCTTACTTTTCTTTCTTTATGATAAAAATGGAACAATTCATTATTTAGCTGAGGTAATAGCACTCATAAGAAATAAGAATTTGGCAGATAAGCAACACCAGATAATCAGAATTATATTTTTGCATTGCATGTTGGACAATTTGGACAATCAGATTTTTTATGAACAGATTAAGAAACAAGTGCATTATATATATATATATATATATATATTAAAATAGAAGTATACCTAGTCCAAGATTTTCCTGTGACTTCGACCAAAAGTGTTTACTTTCAGAGGACAATTCCTCAGACTGCACTTCCATATTGTACTAAGATGGAGATACCGCAGTGTCAGTTGGGGCATTAGAATACACCAACTGCATCTCTGCAGAGGGGTAAGACTCCCCCAATGGGGCCACCTTTTGGTTGTGTGTGGTGACCCATGATGCTTAAGGCTGAACCCAGGTGTCTGAGCAGTCCATGACATGTAACACTCCACATTGGCCCTTACTTGGGCTTGGTCAAAACCCTATCACCTATATGATTGTTCCAACCCTATTGCCCTTATGGCAAGCCCAATCATATGGATGCTAGAAGGTGGTGGCTAAGGGTCTTCTTGTCCTGGGAATAACGTTAAACTCTAGCTGATAGTGAGGTTCCAGTTTTGGAGGTTTGGAGAATGTGGAGCACCCCTTCATCACCATTGCTCTCAAGTCCACCCTGAGCCGGAGTGGTAGTACCTGTTAGGGTCCCATCTATGGGTTAAATAGTAAAATGGGTTTATAAAAAAAAAAGTATCAATTAAGAATGAATTATTTTCAAAACTTTATCATCATTAAATGACCCACTGAGGTTGATATGCCATAAAACCAAACCAACCAAGATGGAGATAATCAGGACCTTCTCTGATGTCTGTCACATGCTAAAAGGCAAGTACAGAGGGGAACTCAACCAATTTTGTTACTACCTATACATATGGGTTGTCCTCACTTAAAAACCAATGTTGTGTCGAATCTGCCTTCATGGGAAAGCAAATAAATATTGTACATACTATCACATATATATATATATATATACATATGAAAAGAAGGTGACTTACTAACTTGTTATCTGTCTATATCTTTCTAATATATATATATATAATAGTCTATCTCATTGATTTGCATGTTTGTAAAAGCAACCTCCAACTCTACCCATCCACTCAGGTAAATAAACTAGGCAGTGTCTTGCTGACAAGTGAGATGTCTTAACAAGAAAAGAAGGAAAGGTAAAGGGTAGGTAGTGGGAGATGGTTGCTAGGTGGGGTTTACTAAATGTTGAAGCATTAAAATAACTAAAAGGCATTGAAACTAGAACTTATTGAGGGTACCAGTTGGTGGCTTTGTTTGTTTATGATGGGGTGTGTTACTGGGGGTGCTGGGTGGAATAAAAAGTAAGGAATCAGAGTTTCAAGGAACTGGTCAATAAATTTAGACAGAAACTTGGTCTTTGGTTTTAAATAGGACAAAAAAAGAAGAATATTAGAGATAGTGCACACTCTCTTTCCATATATATATATATATATATATATATATATATATATGTAAAGAAAAAGCTTAAAAATCAGTCATTTTGCAGTTATAGATCTATTACTACTCACAGGGGCCACATCCCTATATAGTGCCCAATTGAACTTGTTTAAACTTTTAAAGGGTAATATTTCTTTTGGGATGTAATTAAATTAAGTGGGGTGTGTACTTCAGATAAGAAATAATTATTTCTTTTTACCAAGTTTTTTGATAATTAAAATCTAGTAATGAATAAACAGATATTAAAAGAAGTCTTTCTATATGATAGCATAATTTTTTAGATGAGGGTTTCCTTAAATTATTTCTAATGATATAAATTTTATGAGAATTGATTAAAATGTTATGTGATTGAATGTTCTTTGTTTTTTTGAGGTTTTGTTTGAGTCAATGGGTGTCCAATTTTTTGACAGTTCTATAGTCAAGGGAGATGTTCATGAGACTGTTGATTTGATAGATGTGGATAATTTGTTTATGCTCTCAGATAAATGGTAATTGACTAATTTCATTTAATTACATACTGTGAATTATGTCGTTCTTTCAATTAATAAAACAATTATGCTAATTTAGAATAATTTGAAATTTATTATAAAAATATAAATATTCAAATACAGAAACTCAAGTCCTTGTCCATAGAGAATAAATTTACAAGTGCATTTCACTTTAACTTAAAATCTCATTATTGGTTCTTAAACTTATCATAAGTAAGATACTATGTAATGCTTTGTGAAAGCGTCATGTAATGGTTACTGTTGTAGAAACCCATAGCCGGAGGGAGAATAATTGGATTATTACCTTTCCCAAGGGTATTAGCACTACAAGAAATGCAAACAGGGTGGTAGCACTTGTTAGGTCCGATCTATAGGTCAAATTGGTCTATTTAAAAATTAGTATTAGATAGGACCGTGTGCTCCCCTCCCCTAAAAAAACCTCTAAAATATGAACATATAATGAATGTAATTCCTTAACTTCTAAGCATAAAATAACCTTAGATTAGTTGACATGCCATTAAAATGAATCGCTCAATCAATCTGGCAAATAGATCTTGATCATTCTCTCCAATCACTCGTTTAGTATAATGAAGGGCCGAAGTGGAGTGTTGTATGTCATGGACTGCTCAGCCACCTGGGTTCCATCCTTAAGCAGCATGGGTTGCCACCATGGTCCCAATGGGTGGGTCCTTGCCCTTCTGCAGAGGTGCAGTTGGTGTATTCCTACACCCCAGCCGACAGGGCAGAGGTAAGGAGTTAATTTGTAAATGAGAAAGTATTACAAAAAATAGTGATTTGGAAGAATTGTCAATTTTAAAAAAATCTCTGGAGGATCTACAGATAACCGGAAGTAAATGAGTCATATTTTTTTTTTAAGTTTATGATTTTTTTTAATGCCAATTTTGTTAAAACAGCAATAATTTATAAATGTTAATTTTTATGTAATTTAAGGAATTTCAGTTCATTTGAAATGTCAGAAAAATTGAATCTTTTCTCTGATCAAGACATTTTTTTTCATTTTTCAACTTCCTCCTGTGAATGAAATTGAGACATTCTCAAATTGATTATAATCTGTAGATATTAAGTAAGTAGTGATTTATTTTTCTTTTAAAACAAATTGTACAAAATTGTAGAATAAACATCATACTCACTCTACAAACAATATTAATGTGCTTGATAAATAACCTACCATTATGCATTTGATATTCATACTTTTGAAACCAATTACAGTATAAATAAAAAGACAAAAGACTGAAGGTGTAAATAAAAGAAAAGAAAATTTAAGGGAGCTTTTCTCGTAGAAAATAAGTACCGAAAATTGGAAAATTAAATATAAAAAATAAAAAGTTTTAATTCTTTCAAGATTTTTTTTTTTTTACTTTGTTGTTTTTGTATGTAATTAGCTTCTAGAATATCAGTGAAAAATTATACATTGAGATTTGTTCTGTCTAAAATGGTGGAGGCCTAACTTTTCAATTGAGTTTTCTCCAAAGATTATTAGATAACAATACTAAAGTAAACTCTTTATTAAATAAAGTTTTGTTTTTAGAATCTAAAAACATGAAATTTGAAACTTAAAATTAGGTGTTTCATATTTTAAATGAATTTGCGCCAATGCAAGATCTGTATTGAGTTGCGGCTTGCTTTTTTAATTTTATGATTTTTTTTTTTTTTTTTATGCAAATTGTGTTCATGGGTTGAAATAGCAATGATTTATAATTGTTCATTTTTATGCAATTTAAGGAATTTCAGTTCATTAAGAAATCTCAGAAAAGTTCTATTCACACTTCTCTGATTAAGACATGTTTTATTCTTTTTCAAATTGTAAAATAAACATCATACTCACTGTAGAAGCAATATTAAAGTGCTTGATAAATAACCTACCATTCTCCGCCCTGTCAGCTGGGGTGTTAGAAATGCAACGACTGCACCTCTGCAGAGGGGTAAGACTCCCCCAATGAGGCCACCTGTTGGCCGTGGGTGGTGACCCGTGATGCTTAAGGATAGAGCCCAGGTGGATGAGCAGTTCATGACATGCAATACTCCACTTTGGCCCTATCTTGGGCTAGACGGGCAGTCGGAGAGGCCCCCTCCGATCAATCAGCTGGTCATATCAAGCCCTAGCACCTATATGATTTTCCCAACCCTATTGCCCTTATGGCAAGCCCCAACCCCTTTTTATCATATGGGTGCTAGAAGGCGGTGGCTGCGGGTCTACATGTCCTGGGAATGACGTTAAACTCTATCTGATGGTGAGGTTCCAGTTTTGGAGATTTGGGGAATGTGGAGCACCCCTTCATCACCATTGCTCCCTGTTCCACTCTGACCCTGAGTGGTAGTACCTGTTAGGGTCCCATCTATGGGTTAAATAGAAAAATGTATTTATAAAAAATTGTATTATCCATTAAGAATTGATTTATTTCAAAACTTTATCGGCATTAAATGACCCACTGAGGTTGATATGCCGTAAAACAAACCAAACCAAAGATACCATTCTGAAGTAGGTTTGTGACAATGTGAGATTCGTATTGAGTTACAGCTCGCTTGTTGCCTTGTTTTATCAATTTGATGATTATTAGAATATTCCTTCTACAGTGAGTATGTTGTTTATTCTACAAAAATCTATTCATTTTTTTCCTAGAATATAAGGCCTAGGTATATATTTGTATATGTGTATGATAGTTTTAACTTAAACAAACAATGATTATTTTTAATTCTTTTTTTGTTGTTGTTTTAAACATTTGTCATGTAACATTTCGTTAGATGTACCCTCTTCATGTAAATGAAGAATTGTCAATTAATTCAGTGAATTAATGTAATTTCTAGACATTAATTTGGACGACTAATATTTCGTTCTCATGAATTCCATAGAATTAATTGCTCGTAATTGTTTTGGATTAAATAAGTTAAACGATATTTTCACCCCATCTTATTTGAATAAAAAAGACAAAAAAAAGGATTTGGAGAATTCTTCTTAACAGAATTGCAAGCCGTAAGATATGTTTAGTTATATTTTATTTGCTATTTTTCTAAATTCCCATTGATTTAGACATTACTAATCTCACAGTATCTAAAGGGCTAAGTTGGTTGCAGCTTTGATTTAAGTGGAGGATTTTTTTATTTTTATTTATTTTTTGTTTCATTCTTTTCTTTTTCCTCATATTTTCATACCACCTTTTTTATTTTTATTCATTTTATTTTTCTTTCTTTCTTTAAATCTTTTTATTTTATTTATTTTTGTTTTTATTCTTTCTTTTTATTCTTTCTTTTTTTCCTCATATTTTCATACTACCTTTTTTATTTTTATTTTTTCATTTTTTGTTTTTATTATTTTTTTTTCATATTTTCATACCCCTTATTTTTTTTATTCATTTTTTATTTTATTTTTTGTTTTTACTTTTTCCTCATATTTTCATACCACCTTTTTTATTTTTTTATTTTATCTATTTTTTGTTTTTATTGTTTTTTTGTTTTTTTTTATATTTTCATACTCCTTTTTTAATTTTTTAATTTATTTTTTATTTTATGTATTTTTTGTTTTTATTTTTATTTTTTCTTCATATTTTATACCACCTTTAATTGTACACTTTTCTTTTTCTTTCATTGTTGTTATTATTATTATCATTATTATGAGGCAATTGATTTACACAGGTTTTTTTTGTTTTGTTTTTTTTTCTTTGTAATCAAATGCTGCATTCTTGTTTAATCATAAACTTAATTTGTGGTCTAGGATCCTCCATTTTGTTTTTGGCTTTTTATTTATGAAACATGTTTTATCTCCAAATCAGAGATTTAAAGAATTTGTTAATTTACAGATTTTCTTTTTTTCATTGTCGATCTGTACGACTGCCTTTGCCCATTCATCTATTTGTTAATTTTTTAATTAATAAATTTTAGGCTCTTTTTTATTGTTGTTGTTTTCTTTTAATATTTTTTTTTTTGTTTTCTTTTACTATTTAGTTGTTTTTATTATCAAGGATTCACATCTTTCATTTAACATTACCATAACAAGGTTTTAAACTTGGCTTTGGCTCCAATTTAGTACTGCCTATTTTGTCTAACAAACCAAAGACCTGAATGTATACAATCAAATTTGTATAAAATGTTTCGTACAAAATCATTTACAGAAACATTTTGATTGAGTAAAGGGAGTACAAGGCAAATTAATCAATTATTTTTAGTTTTTTGGGGATTCTTTTTTTGCAACTGAATATGTTAATGTAATTAAACAAAAATTAATATCTGTAAGCCTCCAGATAAAAAAACTTTCTTTCTGAAGGTCAAAGTAGTTTTATATGTTTAATAAATAATTAGGATGTCAGTGAAAGTTTTAGATTTTTATTGTTTTGACAAATATCATCAGAGATGGATTGGTTGTTTTTATGGCATGTCAACCTTTGTTGGATTATTTCCTGACAAAGTCATTTTTCTTTTTTTTCTCTTTTTTTTTCAAGCTATCATATTGGTTCTTATTTCTCTGAATTTAGATGAGGCTCAATAATTTGGATTATTTATTATTTCATCTTTATTGTTATCTACACTATTTCTCTGAATTTTTTAGATGAGGCTCAATAATTTGGATTATTTAGACAATTGTCCTCATCTTTATTGTATCTACACTATTCTCTGAATTTTTTAGATGAGGCCAATTGATCTTTATTGTTATCTACACTATTTCTCTGACCAATATCTTATTTCTCTGAATTTTTTAGATGAGGCTCAATAATTTGGATTATTTAGACAATTGTCCTCATCTTTATTGTTATCTACACTATTTCTCTGAATTTTTTAGATGAGGCTTGATAATTTGTATTATTTAGACAATTGTCCTCATCTTTATTGTTATCTACACTATTTCTCTGAATTTTTTAGATTCAATAATTTGGATTATTTAGACAATTGTCCTCATTTATTGTTATCTACACTATTTCTCTGAATTTTTTAGATGAGGCTCAATAATTTGGATTATTTAGACAATTGTCCTCATCTTTATTGTTATCTACACTATTTCTCTGAATTTTTAGATGAGGCTTAATTTGATTATTTAGACAATTGTCCTCATCTTTATTGTTATCTACACTATTTCTCTGAATTATTATTTAGACAATTGTCCTCATCTTTATTGTTATCTACACTATTTCTCTGAATTTCTCAATAATTTGGATTATTTAGACAATTGTCCTCATCTTTATTGTTATCTACACTATTTCTCTGAAATTTTTAGATGAGGCTTGATAATTTGTATTATTTGTATTATTCAAACTATTGTCCTCATCTTTATTATTATCTACATAATAATTTGTACTATTTGGATTATTCAAACTATTGTCCTCAATAACATACAATAATTAACAATAGTTAGGTTTGAAGATCTGTGAAGGCTCCCAAATCTGACAGGAAATACCAGAAGAATGCGGGATGGTACATCAACCAAAATATTGTGTAGTTAACAATAAAGATGAGGACAATAGTCTGAATAATCAAAATAATACATCATAATGGTTATATTAACTATTTCTATTTGATGATAGTCATCAATTTGTAGACAGAGTGAAAAGTTTTGGAAGGCCATAACTTAAGTATTGGAAACTCTATCATCACAGGGTTTTTTATATTAAACGTAAATCAAGAAACAAAAACATATATCTTTTATAGTAAATTTTGGCAAACTTAGATATTTTATCTCTAGCAAAACATCATTAGAATTATAGCAATAAAATTTATTAGTTAATAAGCTTAAAAGCTAGTAATTAAGCTTATATATATATATATATATGGGGCCGGGTTAGCTCAGTCGGTAGAGCGTTCGGCTAGAAACCATATGGTTTCTAGTTCGATTCAGGTCCTCGCCAACTCAGCGTATGAGTAGCACAGGGATCTGTGCGGTAAAGTAAAGAGCTGATGGTAGGTGGGCGCTCCACCTCAGATGCCAAAAAACAATCTCCTTGGTCTAGTGCTAGTGAAAAGGGATAGACTCCCTCGCTGATTGGCTGATACTGACTTTAGGCCGCCCCGATGACTTTACTTTTACTTACTTATATATATATATATATGTGAAAAAACAACTTTCTCACATATTGTCGGATTCAATATCCATTTTTACCTTTTATATATATATATATATACTTGTTGGAAACATTTTTCTTAAATCAAGAAAGTGCTTAAATACTGGCCAGTAGAGCATGAAACTTTAAATAATGAAGATGGCATGAGGAAATGAGATAACATTTTCTTAGATATATATATGTGATCTGTAATATTTTCCTGTATCTCTTTATCTCTCTATTATTTGGATTATTCGGACTATTGTCCTCATCTTTATTGTTATCTGTACAACATTTCAGCTGATGTGCCCAGCAGCCTTCTTCAGGTATTTTTTGTTGGACTTGTGAACCTTCTCAAATTCAGGAACCTTCTCTTCGAACTCAGGAACTTCTTGTTGTAATCAGGGAGCCTTCATGGAACCTTTATTCAATTCATGGGGGTAGATTGTTCTCATTCCGTTAATTATTCTTGACCAGGATTGAACCTGCAGCCTAGAGCTAACTGTCACTTAGAACTGTCTTAACTCAACACCGATATCCATTACACTATGTGTCAAAAATTCAGAAATACTCTTTATCTTTATATATACATATATATATATATACATGCACATACATATGCACATATATAGATAACAAATATAAAAAAACACATTATATGGAAATATATATATATATATATATATATATATATATATATATATATTAGATTTAAACAAATTTATGAACAAACATTTGGCATGAAAATTCTTCCATGTTCTTACCATAAAAGAATCCTAATTGTTATTGTCATGAATTAATCTTTTTAATACTTTCTAATGTTGCTATAAAATTGGTGAATGTATGCATATTTGTTTTTCCTTTTTCTTCTATTTTAGTTACATTTATGGCTATTAATATTGTTGAAATTTATTTTTAAAAAGGTCTTTGTGAAATACTAGTTTATATAATGAGGGAAAAATAACTTTAAAACAAAAATTATGATTGATGATTGTTCCATTTTTTTGATCTTATTTGCTTTCCCTTCCAATAACAACAATGTTTGCCCTCGGAAAATGTCTTTAAACACTCAAGCCCTTCCGCTCATTTGTAATGATGAACTGATTGTGCAGATTTTCAGTCTCCAAAGATCAAAATCTTTTTTTTTGAATAAGTTTGAACCAGTATCAGCCAAGAGGATCAACTATTCAGAGTCAATTGATCCTAACTTAAATGTTGACTCATCAGTCAGTTATGATCCAAAAAAGCTCTTTCATGGCAAAAAAAGACTTTGAAATCTATAAAGAGTCTTTGAACCAGAGACCTTAGTAAACACTATTTTAAAAAAACAAAAACAGGAAGGACAAAAATCTAAATATCATCTAAGTATTTTTTTTATTTTTAGCTTTGACTTTATTGTGACTTTCCTTACATTTTTCTTTTTTCTGTAAATTATTATCTTGTACAATTTACAATTAAAAAAGAAAAAAAAAAGAAAAAGACCTACACTGCAATTATTTTCACCAATCGCTGTTTTGCTCAAAACTAATCCACATCTATTTTGGAGATCTCATTTGACCTCTGGCCAAAATACACCCAGATAAACACAAGGCATTCAGTATCAAATTTTGATAACTTTGATCTTTTGATCTTCAGTAGAAGAAATATGTAAAGTTTTATGATACATATATATATATATATATATATATATATATATATATATACTGAATGTATGCAAACACACTCCACTATAGTGACTGAGTGTATACATATACACACATAGATATAAATATACATCCAGTCTAACATATGTAAAATGATAAAGGCTGATATAAATGCATATATTTACATCTGAAATTAGAATTGCTTAAATACATTTAGATTTATATATATATATTCATTGTAAATAGTGCATTTGTTTTGTTTTTTTTTGTATACACACACAGACATATATATATTCATTGTAAATAGTGTATTTATTTTTTGAGTGTATACACACACACAGACATATATTCATTGTAAATAGTGTATTTTTGTTTTGTATATATATATATATATATATATATATTAAGTGTTTTTAATCTGTAAATGTGAACATGTAGCAAACCAAAAATAAGTATCCTTCTTAGATGAATATATATTGATAAAAATGAGTTAAATGTTTGAGTCTGATATTTGTATATCATAAGAAGTGGACTTGTTTATATATATATATATATATATATATAATATATTAAGTGTTTTTAATCTGTAAATGTGAACATGTAGCAAACCAAAAATAAGTATCCTTCTTAGATGAATATATATTGATAAAAATGAGTTAAATGTTTGAGTCTGATATTTGTATATCATAAGAAGTAGACTTGTTTATATATAATATATATATATATATATATATATAATATATATATATATATATATTATATAATATTAAGTGTTTTTAATCTGTAAATGTGAACATGTAGCAAACCAAAAATAAGTATCCTTCTTAGATGAATATATATTGATAAAAATGAGTTAAATGTTTGAGTCTGATATTTGTATATCATAAGAAGTAGACTTGTTTTTATATATACTAGCAAATATATGCACCCTCCGGGTGCAAGTATTTAAGTTTTAATGTAATGAAATATCGTATTAAATTAGAGGCAGACAAAAAGATATGTAACAGAGTGGGGGTATAATAGAAAAATAGAAATGAAACTTACTCTTCCAACACTCCTGTCTTTCGTTGCTGAATTTTACTTATTTAACTATTTAGTTAAATTAGGAAATAAAGAATAAAATGACAGTTATTTTTTCTTGTTAATGGATTTCATTTAAGATTCATGGAAGAGATTTTTGCTTATATTCATTAAAATAAAACCAAACAGTTAGAAATCAATAATACTAAGCACGTATTTATTAAAATCACATTTTTAATATCAATATGCAAATTAGCCTTCCCATTCACACTGCAAACCGCTATTTTTTGTATATATAAATACAATTGCATGTTATTTGTATGTAGATATGGACAACACTATTAAAAGGGTGAAGAAATTTTATTAATAATTGAAGTTCAAATTAAATATAAATCAAATCATGGAAAATGTGATGTAAATAACTATGTTAATTGTGACTCGATTAGTAATATAGTTTCGGTTACAGACAGAAAAACACACAATCTCCATTATAATAAGATATATATATATATATATATATATATATATAATCCAACATCTTATGATATACACATATTACAGACACAAACATACATATATATATATATATATATATATATATATATATGTCATTCACAGACATGTTTCGACATTTACATCTTATCAGTACGGCTTGACATTTTTAACAGCTATATATATATATATATATATATATATATATATACACACACTTACCTATAGAAATGAATGCAAAGAGAAACATGTATATTTTAAGATATATTTGCTTTTATGTATGTGTGCATGTATGTAAATATGTATATATATATACACACACTCACATAGATACAGAAATGAATGCACAAATAAATAGAAATTCAAGATATAATTGATTTTATGTATGTGTCTGTGTGTGTATATATATATATATATATATATATGCACACATATTAAGATATGCACATACAAAGAATTTGAAATGCATACATGTACATATATGTATATATTCATAACTTTGTGTACATCACATGTGTGTCTATATATGTGCATATTTCCTTTTGTCTCTGGATGCATCAATGAAGATTCATTTGTTCATATATATTATATATATATATATATATATATATATAATTTGTATGAGTATTAGTGTGTGTTTATATAGTGCATTTGTGAATCATCAAAAGAATGAATATTTATCTAATAATATTGCATTTTGTTAAAATCTACACAACCTGCTGCCGTGAAATCCTGCAGAGAAATTGTTTTTATATTAACTTTTATATTTAACCTTAATTGATATTTGTTTAAATTAATACAATCATTTCACATTCGTTTCTTCACAAATAAAAAGAAATATATGTATGCATCAATACAAGTGCAATTCTTTGTATGTTTCTCTCTAAAAAAAAACATATATATAACAGATTGAATAATTTGCTAAAGCAGAAATGTTTAAATGTGTCATATCCTCTCTTGATTCATTGCCTAGAAGCATAAAGATGTATAAATCTGATTTTAATGATAGAAATATATATGTATATATATTGATATTATATATCATTATTTTATATATATATATATATATATATATATATATATATGAAGTGAGTGTAACTGTTATAGATGTTTCTCTATTTCTCAGAATTTTTGAGATGAGGCTTGATGATTACTATTATCTGCATTATTCAGACTATTGTCCTCATCTTCATTCTTATCTGTACAACGTTTCAGCAGATGTGCCCTCCGGCCTTCTCCAGGTATTTCTTGTCAGACTCGGGAACCTTCTTGGACTTGGGAACCTTCTTTTTGAACTCGGGGAACCTTCTTGTCGTAATAAGGAGCCTTTTTGTCTTAATTGGGAATCATCAAGGAACTTTAAACCTAACCCATTATTTATTTCTCTTGGGCTAGCAATGACTACACATGACATAAACACGTGTTGTCTATATCTATTGAGTGGGGGGCTTAGCCCCACAACCAGCTATCAGTAAGTGATATTCCTTAGGACGTAAGTCCTACACCGTCTTTCTTTATGCATGTTTATATATTTGTCCTGAATGTATTCCTATATGCTCACATATTAAAGTCTGTTTGTTAATATTTTCTAACTCCTTTGTCGGAGTATTTCATGTACACACATGTACCCACGTTGGAAGGTTACTCTAAGCCTTCCAACTTTAATATAAGAATTTTACATTTTATAATCGCATTTATTTTTTAGTAAAATGTTTAGTTAACTTCTTGTTACTGAAAATAAAGGGCGAGAGTAAACAAAAAAAAACAATTTACTTACAATTTGCTAACTCAAATTTTGAGTGTATATAACACAGGGTTTTTATTCTATGTATTTTTTTTTTACTATAAATTGAATATTCATTAATAGACCTATGCAATCATTGAGAATATTGTGACGAAAGCTGTGATGTAATTTTGGTTACAAACAGAAATCAACCCAACATTCTTGCAGAAACTCTGCATTACTTCTTTAGGACGTAGGTCCTACATTCTTCATATATATGTTTATGTATTTGTTGTCTAATTATTGCTATACCTTTTGTGGTGAGTATATGTATTCCTGTCCTGAATGTATTCTATGTGCTCGCGTATTAAAGTCTGTTTGTTATTATCTCATAACTTTTTTGTCGGAGTATTTCATGTACACACATGTACCCATGCTGGAAGGTTACTCTAAGCCTTCCAACTTACCTCTCATAATATCAAAACACATTAGAAAGATCACTGCAGCAAAACTCATCAGGATGATGATGATAATAACTGAAAACTACACATCTTGCATGTACCATTATATATTCACACTAAGTAACAACATATATATTTACCAACCCTTCCACACGAGCAGGATGTGACATGAGGTCAATCTTAAGCAGAGTTGAACAGGTTTTTAAATTCAAAGTTGTCATTCTCCTACTGGTTACTTTAACCTCAGCTAGATAACCAGTCTAGGAGAAGGAAAACTCAATTCAAATCTGTTAAACTCCACTTAAGAAATTGACCTTGTGTCACATCCTATGCGGAGAGGCTGGTAAATATGTAACAAACACCTTAATAAATCCAGAGGTCACAATCGTTGAAACAGCATTGTTATGTTTCTATGGGCCATCTTGTCAAGCAGAAATCTTTGATAAAGAATCCTTTGATTGTGAATTCCTTCATAAATGATTGCAAATGGACGTCTGTCAGTATCAGTGATTAAGTAGTCAACTAGCCACGCATTATGGCTGTTAATTGGTGAAGGAATAGACCACATGACTTTGCCCAGTCTATAAATTTAGGTGGTGAAATGTAGCACACCTTATATACCAAAAATATGTATACATAGGAAGTGTGTGGTGTAATGGTTAAAGACATGGGAAATGGACTCGTTGCCTCAAGTTCAAATCCTGGACGAGGTAATTGTATTTCACTTAGCGCTAATACCCTTGGGAAAGTATGAATCCTACTCTTCCTCCAGCTATGGGCAAATAGCAGGGCAGACTGGGCTCTTTAACCATGGCTAGGTAACCAGTCTAGGAGAAGGAAAACTCTGAATTCAAACCTATTGAACTCTGCTTAAGAAATTGACCTTGTGTCACATCCTGCTCATGCGGAGGAGTAGATAAATATATATATACCAAAAATATTCCAACTATAACAACCAAGAATAATGTATACTATTAAATCATCAAAAATTCATAATAATATACATAATAATAAAAAGCAATTACTGAAAAGAAAAAAAACAACTTGTTTCCATCTTGTTAACATTTACGGGTCCAGTACTTTCTAAGAACTTGAGATTCAATATATCATTGACAAATTCATTAACTGACCCCTAGAAAATAGGTCAAGCTACTACACCCCTAGCCAATACATATATACATATAAAAAAATATAATGGTCAGAGGCTACTGATGTGTATTTTGTATAAACCGTTCTTATAAATATAGAATGATGTTAGTTGCACACTTGCTAATGGTAAGTGTTTCTTATGCATTTGCATGCATTAGGAATATCTATGTGCATAAGTTTGTCATGTCAGGAATTGGCTCATTCTTGTGGTTTATGGACAACTGCACTCATCAGAGGTTGAAAGAATGGATGACTTAAAAGACATAAATTCACAAGGCTGCATGTATATTTATGTATATAAGCTTGTTTATATCTCTACCTTAGCATATATCTTTGTCTTTTGACAGGTGGGAGATTTTTTTTTGTTTTTCTTTTGTTTTTCTTCTTCTCGACTATACCCTCCAGCTTCTCCTAACTTCAAGAAAGAATTAGGATTGGGTTAGGGGAGTAAACCCTGAAAACAAACCAGGAGCTGGAATCCCTAAGGTGGTATGATACTGAAATCCAATGCTACCCAGCGACTCCTGCGACACTACCGCTGCCAAATTGCATTGGTTCCTTTCTTTTCCTTTGGATCACAGCGGCAGTGTGGAGAGGGGGATTTGCTGCTTGGGCAACAGCTTATCCTCCATACAAACCCGCCCAGGCTACGCAATTAAAAAAAAATATTTGGACATTATTCTATCATCTCTCGTAAACAGAAGAATGCCAACAACAATTTATTTTATTTCAAAGACATTTTATCATTGGTTGGTTGGTTGGTGTGGATTTTTCTGTATGTCAACCCTGGCGTTATTTTATGTAGAAGACGTTTTTGTAATCCCAAAGGTAATGTCTCCAAAATATTTAGAAATCACAGAAATTTCATAATTTGTTTCAAATAAATCTGTTATTAATCACCAGAGATGCTGATAGGTACAAGTCCTGTATCTTTGATGCACACAAATCTAAAAGGACGCAGTAAAATTGCAACCATGCATCCCAATGTTTTTTTGGGTTTTTTTTCCTCACCATTTCAAGCTAACTATAAATACATTTCAATAGTTTCTTAGAAACGAATTACAAAGGATAGGTTAGAAGGTAGGAGTTAGACAGCTTTAGTTGAGACCCATAAACTTTCCTGGGGTCTCATTCAAAACAAATACGTGTGTCCCAGGACGCAGTAAATCAAAGAGCTATCAGGATCACTGAATCACACTAAATTCACTATAAGCCTAAAATTACAGATTTATTATAACTTAAAGGACCCCTTCAGCAGCATTTAGTTTTTTTGTTAAATCTCATTATATCTATAGAATTCGGATTGTAAATAATTTTCCTCACCATTTCAAGCTGACTGTAAATACATTTCAATAGTTTCTTAGAAACGAATTACAAAGGATAGGTTACAAGGTAGGAGTTAGACAGCTTTAGTTGAGACCCATAAACTTTCCTGGGGTCTCATTTAAAGCAAATACGTGTCTCTCAGGACGCAGTAAATCAATGAGTTATCAGCATCACTGAATTCACTATAAGCCTAAAATTACAGATATATTATAACTTACTTAAAGGACCCGTTCAGCAGCATTTAGTCTTTTTGTTAAATCCCATTATATTTATAGAATTCGGATTATAAATAATTTCAAACAAAAAATAAAGGGGAGTTAACTCATTTGCATTGCCTATATAACATTATATGCAAATGCAGAAAATAATATTAGGGAAAAACCAGCTGATTCTAAAATGTTAGGTATTAGTAGGAGTGTATTAACTATAGGAGTAAGTAGGCTTAAACCTATGAGTCCAAAAGAAAGGAATAGGGGTGAGAGCAACAAAATAGTTTAATTAGGGATATAAAAATAATGGTTTGTGTGTGTGTGTGTGTGTGTGTGTGTGTATGTATGGATGGATTGATGGATATGTATGTAGGCCTGATATGTCAATCATAGGAAATCTCATCAGGGACAATTCATGCACACTCCAGAAACAATGTGTCTTGTGCAATCTGTAACAAAGTCTGTAATTCAGCTTCTGGTCTAAAGAGACATATGGTAGTGCATAAGCATCAAATTTTATCATCTGATAGAAAGGTTCTGGTAGTGGGGTTGAAGAATTGTGAGAAATGGCAGTGATCTGTAAAGATTATGCTATTGCTATGTGTATGTATGTGTGTGAGAGAAAGATGGCAAAATCATAGCAATAAGACAGGAAATGAAACTAAAATAATAAATAAATTTATATCTAAACTAAGATATACATTTATATATATATAAGTAAAGTAAAGTCAACGGGGCGGCCTAAAGTCGGTATTAGCCAGTCAGTGAGGGAGTCTATCCCCTTTTCAATAGCGCTAGACCAAGGAGATTGTTTTTAGCATTTGAGGTGGAGTGCCACACCTACCATCAGCTCCTTACTTTACTGCACAGATCCCTGTGCTACTCATACGCTGAGTTGGCGGGGACCAGTATCGAACTAGGAACCTTGTGGTTTCTAGCCGAACGCTCTAGTGACTGAGCTAACCTGGCCCCTTATATATATATATTTATGGGATAAATAAGAGGAAATTAATCCGACAATATGTGGAGAAAGGTAGACAAACCAGAGATGTTGTACAAAATGGATGTTTATTGTAGGTAGTGATGTTGACATTATTACATTTCGGTCTGTGAGATCTTCTTCAGGACATTGAATTGAGTTCTTGTTTCAACAGTGAACATTTTCATACTGGAGAGTTAGGAGATCATGAATAGGAGAGAGGTGGTCAATTGTTGGTGTTAACAGGGAAGTTTAAGTTGGTAGTGGAAGTTCTATTTATCTATTCAATATTTTATTCTTACTAGCTAGACACCCCATCAGAAAGAATTAATATATTCTTTGAATTTTTTAGATGAGGCTCAATAATTTGTATTATTTGGACTATTGTCTTCATTTTTATTGTAATATACACATTGAAGATGAGGACTATAGTCTGAATAATCCAAATGATACAAATTATCAAGCCTCTTCTCAAAAATTCAGAGAAAAAAGTCTTTGTGTCATTCATTGTAAATGTTATTGTAGATATTGCCTTAGCCTGGCATAAGGCCATGTGATGTCATTATATAAGCATTTTTATGCTTGAGGGTGTTAATCTATGAAATCTTTTACAACTGTTTCTGTTGACTGTGATGGATCTTGTTGTCATTCATTTGTTGTCATTCCATTAATCAGAAACCTAGAATCATGCAAAATAAAGATACCACAAGTAGTTGTGATTTTTCAACTCTACCATATATCTTCCTGCCTGTTGTCTTTATCCTACTTATCATTTTATAATAGTAGGTTTTGGCCTTTCAAGTCTTCCATAGATTCTATAAAATCAATCTCCTTGATTGATTCTGACTAAGATTTTGGAAGCATAGAAAAAGAAAATCTTTTTTACTTTTTTCCTTCTCTTTTGATATAATAATATATTATTAGTGAAATAGATTCACTAATTAGGACTGAGCCTGTTCTAGTAGTGACTCCCCAAGCGGATTTAACAGATTTGAATTCAGAGTTTTCCTTCTAGATTGGTTGCCTAACCAAGGTTAAAGAGCTCAGTCTGTCCTACTATTTATCCATAGCTGGAGGGAGAGTAGTTGGATTCATACCTTTCCCAAGGGTATTAGCACTATGTGAACTGTAGCTTCGTCCAGGATTTGAACTCTGGTCAACGAGTCCATTTCCTATGACTCTAACCATTACACCACATACCTCCAACTTATTCATTTGCAAAGAATGAATTTCATATTGTCTTAACTACACTTCAAAATGATGAACATTTCATATGGTGCAGTAATGAATGAGTTCCCTTTTCTTAGAAAGACAGCAAAGGAGTCTATCCCCTTTTCACTAGACCATGTACCTTCCAACTTAATTTTATTTTAAAAATAGTCACTTCATAAATTCAGAACAACAAGACATTATGAAATGCATGTTCGTTAAAAGGAATTTTTTTTTTTTTTTTTTTTTTTTTTTTAAATTTTCAAATCTACTTTAAATATACGCTCCTACATTTGGGGCACTGGTGGTTGTCGTCAGTGATGTAATCTATATTATTAGATATGGATTGTCTGTTTTTTTTTTTTTTCAAATAGTTGCAGCAAGAACTGTGTATAGTCATTTGCTAATATTAGCTTTAGCACAAGTATTGGTCACTCAGTAAAAATTAAACTCACTATCAATGGTCTACTAGTCTAGTTCTCTAACTATTTTACCAGTCCGCCTTGTCGGCTGGGGCGTTAGAATGCACCGACTGCACTTCTGCAGAGGGGTAAGACTCCCCCAATGGGACCACCTGTTTGCCGTGGGTGGCAACTCATGATGCTTAAGAACGGAGTCTTGGTGGATGAGCAGTCCATGACATGCAACACTCCACTTTGAACCTTACTTAGGCTAGACGGGTGGTCGGAGAGGCCCCTCTGATCAATCAGCTGGTCATGTCAATCCCTAGCACCTATATGATTTTCCCAACCCTATTGCCCTTATGGCAAGCCCCAACCCTTTTTATCATATGGGTGCTAGAAGATGGTGGCTGAGGTCTACATGTTGGGAATGACGTTAAACTCTATCTGATGGTGAGGTTCCAGTTTTGGGGAATGGGGAGCACCCCTTCATCACCATTGCTCCTTGGTCCACTCTAACCCGGAGTGGTAGTACCTGTTAGGGTCCCATCTATGGGTTAAATAGAAAACATGAGTTTATAAATGAAATTGTATTATCCATTAAAAATTAAATTATTTCAAAACTTTGTGGGCATTAAACATTTTTGAATACCAAATTACCAATAGAAGTATTTGACATGCCGTAAAACCCAACCAAACAAACAAACAATATTATACCAGTAAGAAGTGCCCAGATTGGATGTTTAGTCATTTACTCAGCTTAGTTTGGCACAAGGCTAGAAGTATGGAGCACTCAGTGAGAATCAAACTCACAATCAATTGTCTATTTGTCTGGCCCATTAACCATTATACCAAGAAAAGATGTCCAGATTTGATGTATAGTTATTTACTAAACTTAGTTTGGCACAAGGTCAGACATTTGGAGCACTCCATTAGAATCAAATTAACAATAGTTTTTGGTTTTTTTTTTTAGCCTAGAATTCTAAGCATTACATCAGTCGGAAGTATCCACATCAGATGTATAATCATTTTCTAACGTTAGCACAAGGCTAGAAACATGAGACACCCAGTGAGAATCGAAACTCACTATCAATGGTGTCTACTAATCTAGCTTACTAACCATTACACCAGGAGGAGGTAACCACATTGAATGTTCAGTCATTTACAAAGCTGAACTTAGTTTGGCACATGGCTAGAAGCATGGGGCACCCAGTGAGAATCAAACTCACTATCAATGGTGTCAACAAGTCTAGCTAACTATCCAATATACCCGGGGGAGGTGACCTTATTGAATGTCTAGTCATTTACTAAGCTTAGCTTAGTTCGGATCAAGGTTTGAAGTATGGAGCACCCAGTGAAAATCAAACTCACTATCAATGGCCTACTAGTTTAGTTCAATAACCATTACATCAGGAGGAGGTACCATATAGGATGTCTAGTCATTCACAATACTTAACTTAGATTTGTCCAAGGCTAAAAGTATGGAGCACCCAGTGAGAATCAAAATCACTATCAATGATGTATTAATCTATCTCACTAACCATTAGATTAGAAAGAATGTAGGAATGGCAAGCTAGTGTAACGGTTAGAGACTTTGCCTGTCAGCTTAACAGTCGAGGTTTCGAGTCACACACGGAGCAGTCTCCCATGTCTATAACCTTGCTGATGAGACCTAATAGGTTGAAATGTACATTCAGGGATTGACATTTTCTCGATTCATTTAGCCTTAATTTGAACATATATGCCCGCCTAAATTCATTAATTATTAACTAATTAATTTTCAAAATTATGTATGACTTCAATTAAGCACATATCCTCCAATATATATATATATATATATATATATATATAACCTGTTTAAAAGTTTACTTGGTTCAACACTCTTTACTCTAATTTTCTTGTCCGTACTTGATGCATTTACTATGAAGGTCATGCCAGCCATCCACTGATGGTATCCTGGCCATCTGATTGGTATGCAAGATGACACCTTCAGTTCTTGCAAGTGATTTATGCCATGTGTGTGGACACTGTCCCCTGGGACATCTCTATAACACCTGGACACACTATCAATCATTGGGTGTCTGAGTTGTATGTACAAGTGAGACATGGTTGGTGCGTGTTTTCTCTTGGTTCAAAGCCAATCTGTTGAAATCTGCGTTTAAACAGTATCTTTACAACTTGTTCATCTGTTTCAGCCTGTGATGAGAGAGTGAGTGGGTTTATTATTTTAACAATCACCAAATACTGACCCCTTCCCTGCAGACAGAAGATTCACAGGCCCTCATCTGCTTTGAGATATTTTCGTTTATTGTACTTCTTGGGACATAGTAAGAATTTTAAAATGTTGCCACTAGATTTGTATACTTGTAAAATCAGCCATATGGAAATATTAAATATTAAATATTTCTTTTTAATTTTAGTCATTTTTTTTTTCTGGATATTTTTTGCAAGTAGTCATTCTTATTCTAAAAGAGTTTTTTAGACTACTGATCTTTTTCTTTTTCCATGCTATCAGCAGGACTTAGAACACTTCTTGGAACATAGTAAGAATTATGAAATTCTGCTACTATATTTGTGTACTTGTAAAATCAGCTATATAGAAATATTAAAAATGTTTTTCTTAGTTTCTTCTTAATTTCAGCCCTTTCTTTTTCTGGTGGTTTTTTGTGAGGAGTAAGGTGTCAGTCATTCTAAAAGATTATTTTAGACTGCTCATCTTTTAGTAAGATCAGTAAAATCAACTATACAGAAATATTAAAAATCTTTTCTTAGTTTCTTTTTAATTTTAGCCATTTTTTCTGGATATTTTTTTTTGCAAGGAGTCATTGTTATTCTAAAAGAGTTTTTTGGACTACTGATCTTTGTCTTTTTTCCATGCTATCAGCAGGACTTAGACCACTTCTTGGAACATAGTAAGAATTGTAAAATGCTGCTACTATATTTGCGTACTTGTAAAATCAGCTATATAGAAATATTAAAAATGCTTCTCTTAGCTTCTTCTTAATTTCAGTCCTTTCTTTTTCTGGATATTTTTTGTGAGGTGTCAATGTCCTTCTAAAAGAGTTATTTAGACTATTGATCTTTTTCTTTTTGCATTTCACATAGTGCTAATACCCTTGGGAAAGATATGCATCCAACTACTCTCCCTCCAGCTATGGGTAAATAGTAGGTTAGACTTATTGAAGTCACTAAGTCTACTGTTAATAACAGCAGCTAACTAAGTACCACTAAAGACAGTTAACCTTGTAACACTTCTTGGGACATAGTAAGAATTGTGAAATGTTATCACTATACTTGTCCACTTAACTGTAGAGAAATATTAAAAATGCATTTCTTAGTTTCTTCTTGATTTCAGCCATTTTTTTCTGGATATTTGTAAGGAGTTATTGTCATTCTACAAGAGTTGTTTAGATTATTGATCTTTTTCAGCCTCGTTGGTGGGACATAGAATATTCTGACCGTATCTCCTGCAGAAGAGTATCTCACCACCAACAGATCCAATCTCTTGTGTTATACACAGAGCTATGAGATTTCATCTGAGAGGTCATACTAATTAGAATATTTGACCTTGTGTCACATCCTTCTTATGGCAGAGGGGTTGAGTAAATGTATATATATGTGTATGTGTGTGTGGAGTTGCATGGTGTAATGGTTATCGTCATAGGAAATGGACTCGTCAAACGGAGTTCAAATCCTGGACAAAGCTATTTACATTTCACATAGCACTAATACCCTTGAGAAAGGTATGATTCCAATTGTTCTCTCTTCAACAATGGTTATATAGTAGGGTTAGACTGGGCTCTTTAACCTTGGTTAGGTAACTAGTCTATGTGAAGAAAAACTCTGAATTCAAACCTGTTAAACTCTGCTTAAGAAATTGACTTTGTGTCACATGTTGCTTGTGCAGAGGGGTTGGTATATATATATATATATATATATATATATATATATATATATATATATATTATAAAAATAGAAGGTCCGCAAAATGTATAGTTCTCAGAAAATATGTTTTATTCTTTTTATTTCATTTATATTCAATTAATAAATAATTTGCAAAGCTTTTTTTTTCTTCATACTGGCAATTAATTAGTGCTGAAACAGCCCCCACCTAAACAAAAAAAGAAAAAGAAAACAAACAAAAAACAACTTTACAATCTAACGTTCCTCTAGTAAAATAAAAAGAATAAAACATTTTTTCTGAGAACGATATATTTTGCGGACCTTCTTCTTTTTTTTATAAAATATTACATTTTTTCCCGTTGGAACCAGAACAACATTTTTTATATATATATATATATATATATACATACACGCACACATAATGAGATTGTTAGTAATATATAGATATTGACTATATTAATTTTACATATTTAAATAATTACAGTAAAAACTTAAACCCACATATTCATAAAAATTTTAAAAGATAAAACATTGGTAGTGGCAATAAAAATTGGTTAGATATAAAGGATATAGTTTTATTATTAAAAGAATAAAAAGATAGACATTCAATTCTGTGCTATAAAAATTCAGCTGCGCACAGATAATTACATGAAAATAGACAATGGTAACTATTTTAAATATGGTTATTATGACACACGAATGAAATTAAATCTCTGAGTCTTTACTGAATAAGGTCACATATTTCCTATTGAAACCGTTTGAAATTCTTATATTCTCCTTTTAGGACAACCCCTTTTCAGGACAATTATCTTTGCAAATGTCTAAGAACTCTTCACATTTCTGCTTCCAAAAATGGTTTCTTTGTTCATTTCAATTCTTAGCTACAAAAATTTTTTCTAAATTAGCAAAAATGTAATATATATATATATATATATATAAAACAAAGAAGAAATGGTGTGCCCTGAGTAGGTTCTTTATTTTCCTAACAACTTATTACATGAATCAAAAAATGCTAAAGAATATTGAATCTTATTTTAAGCTGCACCGTTTTGGTATTCATTTATGAAAGCCAAGTCATTTAGTTTTAGATTTTCATTTGTATTAGATAAAAAAGACGAGTGAGATTATCGGCCATAAATCCAGACATCAGGTAACACTAAAAAATCCAACATTGGACTATTTTTACTTTCACTTTCACTTTGCACCCCAATTTTTTTTTTCCTTTTTGCTTTATAAGGGGGAAAAAAATAAAAATGAGAAAAAGAAAAAAAATTTCTTTGTCTACGATTGGACTCTGATTCAACAACTTTGAGAGATATAAATATTATCTTTCTCTAACCCCAACAGTCATAATGTATGACTTCTATATTTATGAGTTGATCTCCCATTGAGCTGCCCTTGACAATAAAAAAAAAAAAAAAAAAAGACGGTGATCATTTAGAAAAAATTTCAAATTTCTATTTTGTAAAGAAAGTTCTGCCATATTTAGATATTGCTGTGTTAGGTTGAAATAAATGTGAAGATATGCACATGTAAAGATTTTATTGATATAAGAGAAACACAGACATGTTTATACATGTCTCTATTTACTTATATATATATATATAAAGTGAACGTTTCTGATGATGACCAATCACCTAAAGGTGAGGCTCCGAAACAATTGGTAAAACGGACTCTTAAGTCTATTGTAAACAATAAATAAATAAATATAGCTCTTACAGAAGTAATTGAGCACTTTATTATAATTTCTCCAATACTAACAAGGAATTAACTATATATATATATATATATATATATATATATATATATATATACCAGCCCCTCCACACAAGCATGATGTGACACAAGGTCAATTTCTTACATGGAATTTTACAGCTTTGAATTAGTTTTCCTTCTCCTAGACTGGTTACCTAACCATAGTTAAAGAGCCCAGTCTGCCCTGCTATTTCTTATGACTCTAACCATTACACCACACACTTCCTCTATTTACTTCATATACCTGTGTATATATACTTTATATATTTACCAACCCCTCTTCACAAGCAGGATGCGACACAAGGTCAATTTCTTACATGGAGTTTAACAGGTTTGAATTAGGAGTTTTCCTTCTCCTAGACTGGTTACCTAGCCATGGTTAAAGAGCGCAGTCTGCCCTGCTATTTACCCATAGCTGGAGGGAGAATTGGATTCATATCTTTCTAAAGGGTATTAGCGGTATGGGAAATGCAAACAGCTTCATCCAGAAATTGAACTCTGGTCAATGAGTCCATTTCCTACGACTCTAACCATTACACGACACGCCTCCTCTATATACTTTATATACCTGTGTATAAGATGAATTTTGATTTAGGCTCACAGAATTATTAATTCAAGAATGTGGGATGACAAGAGGTTTAATGTTTAAGGTTTAAAGGTAGCTGTGGTTATTCTTGCTGTGTATTCCTAGGGTTTGCTTTTAACCCCATCATATTTGGTGGTCATGCTAAAAAGGGATTCTAAGAAAGAAAAGGCAGAAACAAAGACAAAAGGTAGTTTTAGGATACAGGCTTTATTCATGGGTCATAGCCTCCACATGGTAAGGAAATTCCTTCCTGTCTACTAGTAGCCTAAGTTTGAATGACTGAGAGATTATCTTGCGGGTTCTTTTTCTTGCACATGCTCAGAGGGGTCTTCCAGTCTGAATGCCCATGGGAGTTATTTTTAAATTTTTTTATTCTAATTTTGTTTTAATCCACACAAGAATCAAAGTTAACAGAAATAACAGGAAGAAACACAATTTGTATTAAGGATAGGGAAAAAGGTTTACTAAGCAAAGATACAAGGAGAATAGTAATTAGCAATTGCTAGGTTGAATTAACAAGTCTGTGAGATCTCATTTCTCTCTTCGAAGATTTTATCAGACATAATGATGATTCTATTGTCATTATTAACATTCTATATGACATTATTAAACCAAGGGCAACATCCTCTAAGTGTGATAATTCCATAATTAATAATTCATTTACAGCTAAATAAATTGTTGTAACTCCAGTATCAAAGTTAACAAAAATAATAGGAAGAAACAGGAGTATTAATGTTGCATAATTGTGTGGTGGCGTGAGTTTTTGACAAGCCCTGTTGTGAGAATTCTAAGGAGCCATTGTTTTTCAGATCAGGAGATGGAAAAATACCAGTGAACAGTTATGGCCCCAACTGACCCCAGAGGTGTGAATCTCACGATAGTTAGAAAATCAGTTTCAACCTAAATGGCACGCAGAACAGACGTGTTCTGCTGCGGTTGACTCAACCGCACTGTGAATCAGATCAAAGAAAAACAAAGTCTTGTAAATTAATGCATGACTTGAAATGAAGACCTTAGTTAGAAGAAGATAGAAGAGACAACAAGATGACAACTAGCCAAAAGGAAGAAGTAAAGGAAACAGCACTCGATGATCATAGCCGAAAGGTAGAAGATAGAAAGATGAAATGGAAGCAAGTAACTCACGACTCTACCTGTCTGTCTCTATATCATACGAGAACTCACTTGATGTATATACCCAATGAGGGTATAAGGGTATACAACATTTAATATTTAAGATCAACTTACTAGTATAGTAAACTAATTTCAAAATCGAATTAAGAAAAAAGTATTTAAAACTGCAATTAAAACTGACAAGCATATACTTATATCACTTTTGGTAGTTTCAAGTTTTTTTTTTGATTATTGGTTGAAGAAGCCAGTAGTAAGATACGCGTTTTTATTTCAATATTTATGTGTTTTGTTATTTGCTTTTTGAAATTCAGTTTTAAATTGGTTTTATAGCTATTTAACACACACACACACACGCTGACACACACAGATATATATCCAAAGTGTGTCAAAAAAATATCCAGATTGAAGTTGTATTTACCAAGATGGGTATACAACATATATCAAATTTGGGGCTGAGAAGACCAGATGCATATCAAGTACATATGAAACAAATCTGGTTATATAACATTAAGAATTGCATTTCACTTAGTGCTAATACCTTTGGGAAAGGTATAAATCCTACTCTCACTCCAGCTATGGGTAAATAGCAGGGCAGACTGGGTTCTTTAACCATGGCTAGGTAACCAGTCTAGGAGAAGGAAAACTCTGAATTCAAACCTGTTGAACTTCACTTAAGAAATTGACCTAGTGTCGTATCCTGCTTGTGTGGAGGGGTTGGGAAATATATATATAACATTAAGAATAAGGGAAAAGGTTTACTATGTATGAAACTATATACTTGTACTGGTAGCCAATTTGTGTGTATGTGATGCTGCAACATCCAGACAGTACTTTAAGCATATGTGTGTGTGTGTGTATATATATGTATATATATATATATATATATGTATATATATATATATGGGAGAAATGTGAGGAGGTTAATCCGACAATATGTGGAGAAAAGTAGACAAACACGGGATGTTATAAACATCCAGTTTCCATAACATCCCGTGTTTGTCTACTTTTCTCCACACACACATATAATAATGAATGGACAAAGGCTGCATCCCCAAAGACCTATTGTATGATGAATTAGTAAAAGGCTCTGCAAGAAAGACATGAAGACATGCCACACCAACACATGGGAGGTTGGTGCAGAAAACCAAGTGACCTAGCACTTTGCATGTCCTGGGAATGACGTTAAACTCTATCTGATGGTGAGGTTCCAGTTTTGGACGTTTGGGGAATGTGGAGCACCCCTTCATCACCATTACTCCCTGGTCCACTCTGACCCGGAGTGGTAGTACCTGTTAGGGTCCAATCTATGGGTTAAATAGAAAACATGAGTTTATAAATGAAATTGTATTATCCATTAAAAATTAAATTATTTCAAAATTTTGTCGGCATTAAACATTTTTGAATACCAAATTACCAAAAGAAGTATTTGGCATAAAATAACCCAAGGGGTTGACATGCCATAAAAGCCAACCAACCAACCTAGTGCCTCCTTGTCAAACAAGGCGTGAAAAAGAGAGGAAAGAAGCTGCCACAGAAAAGAGAGCCTGAAGGAAGGAGAGACAACAGCAACTCCAGCAAGCATTACTGTTTGTTTGCAGTCGCTGCACCAGAGATTGCCATTCAAAAATTGTCCTGTTCAGCCACTTGCACAGATGCAGTTAAAAAAATATTTATTTAAATCTCTAGCAGATGAAAGGATTCCAACAAACAAAATATAACCATAACATAGCAAAATCATAAGATTTTTTTTATTAAAGCAATGCACTGAAAATGGTCTTTGAGAATACAGCAGTTTCCTGTCTAGTTTGCAACTGAATGATAATTTTGTAAGACCTGCATTCAATTTCCATGGTCTAACAAGAGACTGCTTTGCTATTCAGCTGATACCAACAGTAGGTCACTTTACTACAACTTATTTGATTGGATGAATAAATGCATGCATATTGTTAGAGAAAAATCCAGCAATGTATTGTTAAGAAATAAAGGTTTACATAATATATGGTGTAGTTAATTTGCATACTGGTTTTAACAAAAGCGGGTTTAATATATAATTACTAGATGTTATTGATCTGTAATATTATTGTTTTATTCTCCAATGTATTAAAATCAATCCTATGAATGATTTTATATTGAAACTAATAAAAACAATTAAAATAAGTAATATTTTTTTTGTTCTTATTTAATTTTGTTAGTCTTATAAATTTGATATATTTCATTACATTAAAAGTTAAATACTTATGCCCAGAGTGTGCATATTCTTACTAGTCTATATAAAGAACACAGAAGAGTGTGTTCTAATGGTTAATGTCATGGGAAATGGACTCGTCGCCCCGATTTCAAATCCTGGATGTGGTAATTGCATTTCACTTTGTGCTAATACCCTTATGGAAGGTATGAATCCTACTCTCCCTCCAGCTATGGGTAAATAGTAGGGCAGACTGGGCTCTTTAACTTTGGTTAGGCAACCGGTCTAGGAGAAGGAAAACTCTGAATTCAAACCTGTTGAACTATACTTCAAAAAGTGACCTTGTGTCACATCCTGCTCATGTGGAAGGGTTGATATATATATATATATATATATATATATATAAAGAATACAGAAGACTTTCATGTATATCAGATTATTTTTCAAATGTTCTAGTCACTTGCAATTTCCTTACGTATGTCTGTACGTTCAACAGTGGTACACAAAGGCTGGACAAACCCAAATCATTTGATTAGTAGGGAAGACTGGGCTCTTTAAGTTTGGTTAGGCAACCAGTCTAGGAGAAGGAAAACTCTGACTTCAAACCTGTTGAACTATACTTCAAAAAGTGACCTTGTGTCACATCCTGCTCATGTGGAAGGGTTGATATATATATATATATATACATATATATATATATAAGAACACAGAAGACTTTCATGTATATCAGATTATTTTTCAAATGTTCTAGTCACTTGCAATTTCCTTACGTATGTCTGTACGTTCAACAGTGGCACACAAAGGCTGGACAAACCCAAATCATTTGATCAGTGGGCAGACCTCAATAAATTGTGACTTGCAGGAAATATTTGACCGGTGGGAATGAAACTGACATCTACCTGTTCATTGGCCATATTAATTATTTCCTAAAAGAGCTTCCAAGAGAAGCCCTGAGACAATTGAGATGTTAACAATGTTATTAGATGCTGCCCAGAGGAATTGTCCAGTGTAACACAGTAGCCAATTAGGGTATTCACTTTTTAACTTAAAACATGGATACTGAGGAAGCAGTTGTTTCTCGTATGTTTTACATGATGAAATGAAGACCTTAGTTAGAAGAAGATAGAAGGACAACAAGATGACAAGCAAAAGGAAGAAGTAAAGGAAAAGCACTCGATGATCATAGCCGAAAGGTAGAAGATAGAAAGATGAAATGGAAGCAAGTAACTCACGACTCTACTGTCTGTCTCTATATCATACGAGAACTCTCTTGATGTATATACCCATGAGGGTTAATGAGTTATACAACATTTAATATTTAAGATCATCTTACTAGTATAGTAAACTAATTTTCAAAATCGAATTAAAGAAAAGTATTTAAAAAATTGCAATTAAACTGACAAGCATATACTTATATCACTTTTTTTGTCAAGTTTTTTTTTTTATAGTTTTTTTTATTAATAAAGAATTTTTTGTTTAAGATGCTCATTAGTATTGTATTTTTCTTGTTTGTATATTTTTTTATTCATTTTTATTTGTTTTTCTTTTTTTTTGTGTGTGTATTATCAGTTTTTATATGTTTTTTTTTTTTAGCTTTTTTTTATTAATTTTTAATCTTTTTTTTTTCATACTTATCTTTCTATGCTTGAATCATTTAAATATATTCCAAAGTGGTCATATAATATTAATTATTTCTCTAGTATTTTGATATTTGTTATTTTTATTTATATTTAGGGTTTTTTTTTTTCTAACTCATTATTTTATTTAAAAATTATGGACAGTGTATAGATTTAGTCATTATCTATTATATATTTAATAAATCTTTGGTTTATTTTTTATTCTAATTTAATTGTCTATTTCTCTTATTCTTTTAAATTTTATTTCTCTTTTAATGAGAGAGATATAGAGATAAAAATTTCTTAATTTCTATCTTTTTTCTGCTTATTTAGGATAAAATTACAAAGAACAAACGAGAGGTATTTAACAATTCAGTCTGGAAGATCAGGAAATACATGATTTCAATATCATTGTGTTAACAATAACATGTAGCTCACTTAATAGAAACATGCACCTTTAAATTTGAATGTAATCCTGGTATTTGTGTGGAGGGTTATTTAATATATAGTATATACTAACTTATTTGATACTATTAAGTAAAATAAGGGATACCCGAGATGCTAACATTATGTAAAAGAATACATGGGATAAGTACGATGTGTACGGGTAGCTCAAGTTTTGTGTAGTCAAGAATGTGGGATGACAAGAGGTTTAATGTTTTAGGTTTAAAGGTAGCTGTGGTTATTCTTGCTGTGTATTCCTAGGGTTTGCTTTTAACCCCATCATATTTGGTGGTCGTGCTAAAAAGGGATTCTAAGAATGAAAAGGAAGAGACAAAGACAAAAGGTAGTTTTAGGAGTTAGGCTTTATTCATGGGTCATAGACTCCACATGGTAAGGAAATTCTTCCTGTCTAGTAGTAGTGTCCCGTCCCAGTTAAGGCCTAAATTTGAATGACTGAGAGATTATCTTGCGGGTTCTTTTTCTTGCACATGCTCAGAGGGGTCTTCCAGTCTGAATGCCCATGGGAGTTATTTTTAATTTTTTAAATTCTAATTTTGTTTTAATCCACACAAGAATCAAAGTTAACAGAAATAACAGGAAGAAACACAATTTGTATTAAGGATAGGGAAAAAGGTTTACTAAGCAAAGATACAAGGTGAACAGAGTAATTAGCAATTGCTAGGTTGAATTAACAAGTCTGTGAGATCTCATTTCTCTCTTCGAAGATTTTATCAGACATAATGATGATTCCATTGTCATTATTAACATTCTATATGACATTATTAAACCAAGGGCAACATCCTCTAAGTGTGATAATTCCATAATTAATAATTCATTTACGGCTAAATAAATTGTTGTAACTCCAAAAATAATAGGAAGAAACAGGAGTATTAATGTTGCATAATTGTGTGGTGGCATTAATTTTTGACAAGCCCTGTTGTGAGAATTCTAAGGGGCCATTGTTTTACAGATCAGGGGATGGAAAAATACCAGTGAACGGTTATGGCCCCAACTGACCCCAGAGGCATGAATCTCGCGATAGTTAGTTAGAAAATCAGTTTCAATCTAAATGGCATGCAGAAAAGACGTGTTCTGCTGAGGTTGACTCAACCGCACTGTGAATCAGATCAAAGAAAAACAAAGCCTTGTAATTTAATGCATGACTTAAATAAATGTTATGCTTGTTGAATTTTAAACTTGCTTCATCATTTACTGTCTTAACACTAATTATTAGACAACAGTGAGATAATCTACATATATAATAATATAGCTGTGGCAATGTAAGTTTCCTATCATCATTTCTTTATTTTAATAAATCCTAGTTATTAGATTCTTGTTTTATTTTTATTTTCAGTATAGATTAACACATATATGTCATAATACAAAAATAATAAATAACCAGTCATAACACAATAGATATGACTTACAAGACAATCTCGCTAATCTTCATTCAGTGAGATATTATTTTGTTATTGAATTTATTATTGTTATTAAGTTTATTGCTATAAGTTAATCCGTTATATCTATGGATTAGAGATTACTTAATAAAAATGTTCTGGTCATGCGAGTCTTAGTTAGAAGAAGATAGAAGAGACAACAAGATGACAACTGGCCAAAAGGAAGAAGTAAAGGAAACAGCACTAGATGATCATAGCCGAAAGGAAGAAGATAGAAAGATGAAATGGAAGCAAGTAACTCACGACTCTACCTGTCTGTCTCTATATCATACGAGAACTCTCTTGATGTATATACCCAATGAGGGTATAAGGGTATACAACATTTAATATTTAAGATCAACTTACTAGTATAGTAAACTAATTTCAAAATCGAATTAAGAAAAAAGTATTTAAAACTGCAATTAAAACTGACAAGCATATACTTATATCACTTTTGGTAGTTTCAAGTTTTTTTTTTTGATTATTGGTTGAAAAACCAGTAGTAAGATACGCATTTTTATTTCAATATTTATGTGTTTTGTTATTTGCTTTTTGAAATTCAGTTTTAAATTGGTTTTATAGCTATTTAACACACACACACACACACAGATATATATCCAAAGTGTGTCAAAAAAGTATCCAGATTGAAGTTGTATTTACCAAGATGGGTATACAACATATATCGATTTGGGGCTGAGACCAGATGCATATCAAGTACATATGAAACAAATCTGGTTATATAACATTAAGAATTGCATTTCACTTAGTGCTAATACCTTTGGGAAAGGTATAAATCCTACTCTCCCTCCAGCTATGGGTAAATAGCAGGGCAGACTGGGTTCTTTAACCATGACTAGGTAACCAGTCTAGGAGAAGGAAAACTCTGAATTCAAACCTGTTGAACTCTGCTTAAGAAATTGACCTTATGTTGTATCCTGCTCGTGTGGAGGAGTTGGTAAATATATATATAACATTAAGAATAAGGGAAAAGGTTTACTATGTATGAAACTATATACTTGTACTGGTAACCAATTTGTGTCTATGTGATGCTGCAACATCCAGACACTACTTTAAGCATTTGTGTGTGTGTGTATGTATATATATATATATTTATATATCTTATTATAATGGAGATTGTGTGTTTCTTAGTCTGTAACCGAAACTAAATCACTACTCAAGTCACAATTTCCTTAGATATTGACGTCACATTCACCATGAATCTATCCTTATTTTAACCTCAATTATTAATAAAATTGTTTTACATTATTAATACTGTTAGCCATATCTACATACTAACAACATGCAATTGTAATTATATATACAACAAAATAGTGGTTTAGAGTGTGAACGGCGGGCTAATTTGCATATTGATATTAAAAATGTAATTTTAATAAATATATGCTTAGTATTATCGGTTTCTAACTGTTTGGTTTTATTTTAATGAATATAAGCAAAAATCTCTTCAATGAATTTTAAAAGAAATCCATTAACAAGAAAAGATAACTGTCATTTTATTCTTTACTTCCTCTTTTAACTAAATACTTAAATTATAAAAAATAACAATAAAGACGAGAGTAATGGAAGAGTAAATTTCAGTTGTTCTATTTTTCGATTATATCCCCCTCTGTTTCAAATCTTTTTATCTGCATTCTTATTTAGATTCATTAGCCTTTCTAATTTAATACGATATTTCATTACATTAAAACTTAAATACTTGCACCCGGAGGGTGCATATATTTGCTAGTATATATATATATATATATATATATATATATATGAGAGTAAGTAAATAAACAATGTGTTTATTTGATATGGCTTTTAGCCGACAATTTTTGGAGGATATGTGCTTAATTGAAGTCATACCTAATTTTGAAAATTAATTAGTTAATAATTAATGAATTTAGGCGGGAATATATGTTCAATTTCGATTTGTTTAGCCTTATATTTGAACATATATGCCCGCCTAAATTCATTAATTATTAACTAATTAATTTTCAAAATTAGGTATGACTTCAATTAAGAACATATCCTCCAAAAAAAGAAGATATATATATATAATAATGAATGGACAAAGGCGGCATCCCCAAAGACCTACTGTATGGTGAATTAGTAAAAGGCTCCCAACCTGTAGGGAGACCACAGCTATGTTTTAAAGACATCTGCAAAAAAGACATGAAGACATGTCACACCAACACATGGGAGGTTGGTGCAGAAAACCAAGTGACCTAGCGCGTGCTTGTCAAACAAAGCACGAAAAGGAGTGAAAAAGAGAGGAAAGAAGCTGCCACAGAAAAGAGAGCCTGTAGGAAGAAGAGACAATAGCAACTCCAGCAAGCATTACTGTTAGTTTGCAATCACTGCACCAGAGATTGCCATTCAAAAATTGTCCTGTTCAGCCACTCGCACAGATGCAGTTAAAAAAAGAATTTTTTTAAATGGACACCACGCCATCATCTCTAGCAGATGAAAGGATGCCAACAAACAAAATATAACCATAACATAGCAAAATCATAAGATTTTTTTTTATTAAAGCAATGCACTGAAAATTGTCTTCGAGAATAAAGCTGTTTCCTGTCTAGTTTGCAACTGAATGATAATTTTGTAGGACCTGCCTTCAATTTCCATGGTCTAACAAGAGACTGCTTTGCTATTCAGCTGATACCAACAGTAGGTCACTTTACTACAACTTATTTGATTGGATGAATAAATGCATGCATATTATTAAAGAAAAATCCAGCAATGTATCATTAAGAAATAAAGGTTTACATAATATATGGTTAGAGTAGGTTAATATTCCTCTTCTAGTGACTTTTATTACACGACGATATGATAAGTTGTAAACAAGGTATGTTTGGAATGGCTTTTTTGCCGACAATTTTTTGGAGAATATGTGCTTAATTAGAGTCGTACCTAATTTTGAAAATTAATTAATTAATAATGAATTAGGCGGGAATGCCTATTTAAATGTATGGCTAAACAAATCGAGAAAAATCAATCTCTGTATGTACATTTCATATCGTCGTGTAATAAAAGTCACTAGAAGAGGAATATTAACCTACTCTAAACAAATCGTAAAATCTAAGAAGTCCGTTTGGTGTAGTGGTTATGGTATCGGCCTGTCAGCTTGGCAGTCCGGTTTCAAATCACGCACAGGGCGGCCTTCCTATCTATAGCTCTGATAATATATGGTGTAGTTAATTTGCATACTGGTTTTAACAAAAGCGGGTTTAATATATAATTACTAGATGTTATTGATCTGTTATATTATCGTTTTATTCTCCAATGTATTAAAATCAATCCTATGAATGATTTTATATTGAAACTAATAAGAACAATTAAAATAAGTGATGTTTTTATATGTTCTTATTTAATTTTGTTAGTCTTATAAATTTTATATATTTCATTACATTAGAAGTTAAATACTTATGCCCAGAGTGTGAATATTCTTGCTAGTCTATATAAAGAACACAGAAGCGTGTGTTCTAATGGTTAATGTCATTGGAAATGGACTCGTCGCACCGATTTCAAATCCTGGATGTGGTAATTGCATTTCACTTAGTGCTAATACCCTTATGGAAGGTATGAATCCTACTCTCCCTCCAGCTATGGGTAATTAGTAGGGAAGACTGGGCTCTTTAACTTTGGTTAGGCAACCGGTCTAGGAGAAGGAAAACTCTGAATTCAAACCTGTTGAACTATACTTCAAAAAGTGACCTTGTGTCACATCCTGCTCATGTGGAAGGGTTGATATATATATATATATATATAAGAACACAGAAGACTTTCATGTATATCAGATTATTTTTCAAATGTTCTAGTCACTTGCAATTTCCTTACGTATGTCTGTACGTTCAACAGTGGCACACAAAGGCTGGACAAACCCAAATCATTTGATCAGTGGGCAGACCTCAATAAATTGTGACTTGCAGGAAATATTTGACCGGTGGGAATGAAACTGACATCTACCTGTTCATTGGCCATATTAATTATTTCCTAAAAGAGCTTCCAAGAGAAGCCCTGAGACAATTGAGATGTTAACAATGTTATTAGATGCTGCCCAGAGGAATTGTCCAGTGTAACACAGTAGCCAATTAGGGTATTCACCTTTTAACTTAAAACATGGATACTGAGGAAGCAGTTGTTTCTCGTATGTTTTACATGAGCAAAAACCTTCTCATCATTTTAACATCGGCACTTGGTCTATTAAACTTGACTATAAAACCTTCTTGGTTATTTCCTATAAGTCTAACATAAACAAAGGGGAACCACTCTTGACTGATAAATTATTTTTTTTATTTTCCCATTAAACTAACCCTAACCCCTTCTTCTTTTGTCCTAGTAGATCAATGAATAAATAAATAAATTATCAGTCAAGAGTGGTTCTTCTTTGTTTATGTTAGACTTATAGGAAATAACCACCTTTTTTTTTTTTAAAGTTATTTTTATGGTGGCTAGTTGGTTATTTTGTTTAATGGCATATCAACACTTGTGGGCTATTTAATGCCAAATCATTTTTTTCTTTTTTTTGTGTGTATATATGATTTGGAAGCGAATAATTTGTAGGTAAATATTTTTGTTTGGTTTGATTTTATAAACTGGTAGAAATAATTTTTATCAACTTCATGTGTATTAATAAATTCGAAGAAGTAGCTTCACGTGTAATAATAAACTGGTGGCTAACCCTCAGCCACTGCCTTCTAGCACCTGTAAGATAAAAAGGTTTGGCTGTTTGTTAGACATAAGGGCAAATTAAAGAATACGGTTGAGACTTAATTATAATTTTTTTTACTAGCAATAAAAAATGTGCCCTCTGGGCCAAAGTATTTAAATCTTAATATAATTAAATATTATATTGAATTAGAATAATGAAAATAAGTACGAAAGCAAAAAAAGATTACACTCATTTCTACTTTATTCTAATTGATTTCAACATAAGATTATACATAAGATTACTCTTTTTATGTTCAAGGATAAAACAATATTAGAAATTAATAACACCTAGTATTTATTTATTAAACATGGATTTGTTAAAACCGATATGCAAATTATTCACACCATATACTATGTAAACATTTATTTCTTAATGATATATAACACACATCACAGGATTTTAAACACGCTAATAGTATGGGCTGTTTTGTAGTAAGTCTATCTCAGACCTTAATAGACATCTTTAATTAATAAGATGCTAATTTAGACTAAATGATGATTATTTAATAACCATTGATAATATGACGTAAATAACTATGGGAATTGTGATGTTGGTGGTGACAGTTTTGGTTACAGACAGATACACAATCTCCATTGTAATAAGATGTGTGCACTCAAGTTATTTCTGCTGTTTTGCTTGATAATCAGATATCATTGTTTTATTTTTATATGTACATATTTGTGAAGGCATCCTGTGTGTAATGGTTATATCATTGTGGGAAATGAAAGTGTCAACCTGAGTTAAGATCGTTAACCAAACTGTTTTTTGTTTCACTTAGGGAAGGCATGAATCTCTCTGTTCTCCCTCTAAATTGCCCAAGATGGGTAGGACAGAGAAAACTAACAAATATAAGGAGTAGTTATTCAAGATATATATAGAGAGGGGGAAAATGACAGACAGAAAGTGAAGTAAGAGATTGGTGAGTTTTTGACTTAATTGCAAATTACAACTAATTAAAACCAAATATAATGGAATTTATTCAAACATAACTTCATCCCAAAACTAAGGAATATGTATTTTGGATCATCAAACTAAATAGGAAAAAAGCCTTTAGCAAACAATCATTGATTCCCTCAGTTTAGTATAAATAATAATAATAATAATAATATATATATATATATATATATATAATATATATATATATATATAATGTAAAACAATATGGGTTGCTTGAGGATAAAGAGCTGTTGTTTTATATTGATGGTTTAAAATGTTATATACATTTCAATTATATATTTTTTGTTAGTGATTTTCTTAAAGGCATACACCTTAAAACTGCTACAGCTAAAATTGCATATAATCATCCCTAAATATATACCAATCATGGTGTAATGATCAGCAAGCTAGTCTCACAGATCTATTACTACTGAATAGAGTTAGATCCTTGCTGGATACCCCATACCTGTGAACTTGTCACATCCTACCTGTGATGAATGGGTTGGGTAAGTACCTACACTCAAACCTCTGCCCTCAGGCCCTTTCTTTCTTTTGGGCCCCCTCGGCTTCCCTACTCAACTTTATGGTTAATCTACTAGGATTTTTTTAACTTTTAAGGGTCTGCTGGTTTCACCTAAATGTTCTTTTTTTGCATGGGATGTTATATGATCTACATGTTATATGCTAAAATCAATCATTTTGTTAGATAAATTTTAGGAAACTAGACTTTTTACAGCAGTCCTGAGATGTAAAACTTAAACCTCATAATCTCTGATCGATGATGTAACCACTAAGCTATAACCTAAGGAAAACACTTATGTTGAAAATTCCCCATTTTTCAATCTCCATTTTGGCAATGTCTTCCTACATTGCAGCTTTCTTGATCCGAAGAATTTTGATACATTACTCTTTATGTTTTTTTTTTTTATTTCTATTATTTTATTTTTTTATTTCTTATTTTTTTTGTAAGAAATCTGGGGCTTTTGCTCTCTTGGAGGTAAAAAAAAAAAAAAAAAAAGTAATAGGTCTGTTATTGATAGCTAAGTGTTATTAGCTTCCAGAAGTTTTTTTCTTTTTTTTTTTCTTTTTTTTTTTTTATTGTAGATATGTTACCCACTCTTGTAAAGAATGGTGGCGAAAAAAAAAAAAAAAAAAGCCCCCAAAAACTTTTTACTATTATTTCCCACAAAAAAGAAAGGACTCGGTGATCACCATCACCCAACCACCATCTTCATCATGATAAAAAAAAAGAAGCAGTCCTGTTCAATATCAAATCTATTCAGTTTATTGAATAATACAGAAACTGTATCAGCATTTTCCCCTATCTTCATTGTTGTTGTCATGGTTGTCATAGCTGTAATAGACTCAAGTAATGTTTCTTCTTTCCTTGATGACATCACTTTTCAATTGGGCAGACTGATATGTTTCTCTTTTTTGTTTCTCTTTTTGCATTACTTACATTCAATAGAGACCCACTTCTAAATGAAGAGATTGTGAGTGGGTGGGGGATTTTGTCTTCATATTTATGACTACCCACCCCCACCCCCAATAACATTCTTTTTTCCAGAACTTAATCCTTTTGATTAAATGGATCTTTTATTTTACCTTTATGAGCATTTTGTCTTTGGGGTAGATTGAAAAAGAATAATAAAAGTAATAATAATGAAAATAATAATAGAATATAACAATAATGATAATTGAAGCAGTAATAAAAAAAATAATCTTTTTTATAATAACATTTAAAATAATAATCTCATTAATAATAATGGGGTAGATTGAAAAATAATAATAGTAATAATGATAATAAAAATAATAATATTTAAAATAATATCACTAATAATAATGGGGTAGATTGAAAAATAACAATAATAATGATAGAATATAACAATAACGAAAAATGACAAAAATGATAACTGTAGCAGTAATAAAAATAATCTTTTTTTATAACATTTAAGATAATAATATCTCTAATAATAATGGAGTATATGAAAAATAATAATAGTAATGATGATTTTTTAAAACATTTAAAATAATAATATCACTAAAAATAATGATTATACAATTGAAAATGGGAAGAGAATATGGAAATGAATCAGACAGTATGTAGAAAATAGGAAAACAAAGTATTCCAAAAAAGATAAATTTATTCTTGATGTTGAAGTCAATGTTAAAACAGTTATGAACATTTCTGTCTATACACTTTCTCATCTCATTTTGAAAAAAAAAACCCATCACTAATCAGACAATACTTTTTTCATCCTAATGTCCTGATGAACGTTTGATAAAAACTGAAAAGTTTTAATGTCAACTTCACCATCTCGAAATAATTCATATTTTTTAGAGTACTTTGTTTTTGTATTTTCTACATAATTGAAAATATATTAAGAATAATCAATAAAAAAAAAGGTGACCATAATATTAGTAATAATATTATATATTTGCTTGTAAAATAAAACTAATAATACTCAAAATTGATATATTCACATTATGATAAAAGCATACTCAAAATATTAAGATGATGATGTTAGTTTATGTATTGATAATTATAGTTGTTGCAATATACAGGGTGTTTCAGAAGAATTGATATCCTTTTATATTTTGATAACATGATCAATTTTTGTTCAAATGGTCTCTGATTTTAACTGCATGTGTAAAAACTACTCAAAATTTTGTTTAATGTTTTTTTTCTTTCCTTTCAGCTATAGAAATGCCATTCATAAGAAAAAAAAGGCATTTAAAAATCAAATGTAGAATTTTGAATTGTTACTATAAATGTTAATATTTAAGATCATTTGAATGAAAATTGGTTAAAATTTTTTACATTTTATATACTGAGTCTCTCCAAAAAGTTGGCATAATACAGAAAAATTAATATCATTTTGTAATCTAATAGATTACAAAATTATATCAATTTTTCTGAATGATACCAACTTTTTTTTAGAGACCCTGTATATAAAATATTAAAAAAATGTCTAATAAGACTAACAGAATGACAGTGATTCAATTGTAATAATGCTTAAGTAGAATGATAATGATATCAGTAATAATTCGGAAAGGTACAATGTAAAAGCACTAATAATAACTATATAAAGATGATGATGAATAATAAGTAATTGTGTAGTGATGAAAGTGAAAGTGAAACTATCTGCTTGTAAGTGAAAATATAGAAAGCACATTCCTGCATGTCTGATTGTCTCAAGGAATGGCTTCAGGCAAACAAATATGGATCACATGTTAATAGAAAAAAGAAAGGAGAGATATGATGGACTCAAAATTGTAGATGTGGGCAAGGATTGAAATTGACATGGGCTCTCAAGAATAATGTAAATGAAAAATACTCAGCTAAGAATTCAGGTCTACTTTCACTTTCATAATCACTTGTCAGAAAATAGTGAACATTGTGAAATGAATTACTAGGTTTCAGTTGAATGAATTTGAGGAAAAGGCTGTCAAGATGCCTGGGATAAGGAAAAATGTAAATGATGGGATTGTGTGAATTTGTGTGTTGGCTTATAATTAAAGTGTTTTTCAAAACTCTAAACAGGAAAAATGTTTTCAAAAATAATTATATATATGCTGAAATAATGTTTTGTGCAGACAAATGAGTATTTTTATGTATGTAGAAACAAATAACAATGAATTGCGAAAGTGTGTGGTGTTACCATCATGTGAAATGGACATGGTGAGACAAGTTCAAATTCTAGATGTGTAGAGTATTCTGTTTTATCTGAGTTCATGTAGAGGTCAATGCCTCTTGCTGCCTGCTCCAGACTATGCTGCAGAGATTTGGCTTGGGCAGGTGTATTTGCAAGAAGTGCTAGATCATCTGTGGAGTTTGTATCCATTATAGTTTCTGTGGGATATTGTCTGTTTCTTGCCCTATTTAGTATGAAATCATTTTCCTTCATTAGATCTATTGATGTTTGTAGTATAGACAGATTATGAATAAAAATGGTACTAATATATCTCCTTGCAAAACTCTGGGGACAATGGCTCTTGCTGCCTGCTCCAAGCTATGCTGCAGGGATGGGCTGGTGTATTTGTGAGAAGTGCTAGATCATCTGTATAGTCTTATTCCGTAATAGTTTCTGTGGGGGTATCATCTGCTTCTTGCCTTTATTAGTATGAAAACATTTTCCTTCACTAGATCTATTGATTGTAAAGGTAGGAGATAAATAGGAGTGCTAATGTACCTCCTTGCAAGACTCCAGCAACAATGTCAAAAAAATCAGTGTCACCATACCATGTCTCAAAATTATATTTAAATGATGAATATTCTTATTACTAGCAAGAATATGCACCGGGCACAAGTATTTAAGTTTTAATGTAATGAAATATATTGGAAAGACTAATGAAATTAGATAAGAACACATATAAAAAGATCACACTTATTTTAACAAGATTTTAATTGGTTTCTATATAAAATCATTCATAGGATTGATTTTAAAATGTTTGAGAAGAAAACAACAATAATATTAGATCAATACCAAGTATTTATCTATTAAACCCAGTTTTGTTAAAACCAGTATGCAAATTAACCAGACCATATATTATGTAATCCTTTATTTCTTATTGATATATAAGACACATAACATGATTTTAAGTGCACTAATAACATGGGATGTTTTGAGGCAAATCTATCTTGGATTTTTATAGAGACCTCTTTAATAAATGAAATATATTCTATGAATTAATGATTTTGACTATAAATTAAATAATCATTGATAAACTTATGCACTCCCTGAAGGTATTATGATGTAAGCAATGACATAATTTCAGTTACACCGAATCGCCATTATAATATTCATGCCATCACAGAAATTGCTTGCATGTAATAATTATTTTTCTTTTAATAATTATCAACACAAGTAGGTTATTTCTAATGCTGATCATTACATAGTTTATAAGGATTATCATTATTTTTAATATGTTTCTGATCATGTCAGCAATTATTCTTTTGATGATCATTATTGCTGTCATTATTAATTTTCAGCTTTATTATTATTATTATCATTATTATTTTTTTTTTTTCTTAGCTGGTGAATGATTTATTATTAAAGCATTAGTCTAGTGCAAAAAGTGGGCTATAGCAGAATGGTACAGGTTCTCCATGGGGTGCAGTGGGGGTGTGGGGGTGAATAAAAAAAAATTTAAATAAGAAAAAGATAAAAAAAAAAGTCAACAACAAATTGTGTATCTGTAGAGAAGATAAGACAGTGAATGGAAAGCTGAAATATAAAAGGACAGGCAGTAGATGCTTTTATGACCAGAGACAAAAGGGAGGCCGTGTGATAAAAATCTATTTCTGGTAAAAACGGGGTGGGGGTATGGACAGTTGGGTGTGGGTTGAGGTGCGGATGGGGGGTGGGGGGTTGACTGTGAGGCAGAATAAAAATCAATTTACAATCAATAGAAGGCTATAAAGATTTAGATAATCATGAAATTAAAATAAGATGATTCATTTAAAGAAATTCCTACAGTGCATACACATGCTCACATACACTACTGAATGCTCATAGATTCTTAAGCTGCAGACAAAATGTCGATGCATATAGTATAACTTATATATACTTATGAAGTCTGTGTGTGTATGCTTACAATTTGTTATGTGTTTATATAAATATATATATATTGCATGTATCATCTATATACATACAAATTGTGTATACATACAGACCTTAAACATATTCGGCATAAAATGACCCAATGAGTTAACATGCCATAAAACCCAACCAACAAACCAAAGCATATATTGTACACACACTCATTATTAATATGTGTATATATATATATATATATATATACATACACAAACCATAAATATACAATATTGTATATCTATGGTGTGTGTATATACATGTATGTATGTAAACACATATTGCAGGAATTTATTGTAATATCTGTATTTAAAACTAATTCATATAATATTAACAAGTTATGACTATATGTCAAAATATGCTTGTATACAAGTTTTGTGATGAATTTAAATATTTTTGTATATATATATATATTATATATAATCCATTTTCCACGACTCTAACCACTTGCTCATTCAATTCGAGTTCAATTCCTAGACGAAGTTGTTGGCATTTCACATAGCGCTAATACCCTTGGGAAAGGTATGAATCCATATATTCTCCCTCCAGCTATGGGTTAAATAGTAGGGCAGATTGGGCCTCTTCAGCCTTGGGTAGGTAACCAGTCTAGGAGAGGGATAACTCTGAATTCAAAATTCCTGAGGTCGGTCGTTGATTGGGTTTGTGGCAACCCTTGATGCACCAATTCTTTCCTATCGACTGTGCCAAAAAGTGTGGATGGTCCAACACAAGCCTTCACCACTATAAATAAATCCCTGTGTGGGTGTTCATTGTGTGTGTGAAAATCGACGAGAGTGTCCATAATATATATAATAGTACAGTTAAGCATGTGAACATAAGAATTGATTGATATATATATATATATATATACATACATACATACTCTGGTGCATATATACTGATATTTGTGTCCATGTACATAACATTTATCTGTTGAGTTCCGTGGTTAGCATTCTTGATTTGCAAACCATTCCAAATAAGTTTCAGTCCTTACTTGAATATATTCCATGAATTACTTGAACTATAGTGTACGTTGTCCCTATCACTCTCCGTCTCATGCACACACAGATACCCCACCCCCCTAAGGACTTGTAGTCATTGATGTTTGCTGAGCAAGAAAAGAACAAGCATTTGTGAATATTAAATTTGTCAGCTGCTCTTCTTATCCAAATGTTTCAAATATTGATAATAATTTTCTTCTCTTTATTTTGTTTACTACAAAGTATTAGTAGAAATTTTGCCATCATTTCAGTCAGCCATATTCATTGTCTTCTTTCAAAAATGTTTCTCCTCCTTTCTCTTGACAAATTAAAAAGTTTACAAATTTCTCAGGTGTCCTGGGTATAGCATTAAATTGCATCTAAAGGTGAAGTTCTAATTCTGAAGCTTCATCGCGATTACTTCCAGGTCCACTCTGACCTGAATTGGTAGTACCTATTAGGGTCCCATCTATGGGTTAAATAGAAGAAAATGAGTTAACAACTATGTTTTTAAAAGAATTGAATTAAAAAAAGAATTTTCAATATCCATCAATATCAGAATAGAACAAAATGTCTCCATTGATTTGATTACAGTTTGGTTTCTATCAAACTCAGGAGCTTTAACAGAACTTCAAACTGAACCGTTTATTCAATCCATGGGGGTAGATTTCTCTCATTCTGTTAACCATGACCGGGTACAAGTGTTAAGCTATGTTAATTATGTTACTGCAGCCCTTGGCCAGGATTGAACCTACAGCCCAGAGATAACTGTCACTTAGAAGTGAATTAACTCAACACCTATATCCATTGTGCTATGAGTCTAATTGTGTATTCAAAGTCCCACTGACAGGACGACAATTATATGGTTTCAATCAATTATTAATAATAATCATTTATAAAACAACTATAACTTCAAATAATCTCTACACACAGTTATGTAGTTTAAACTATTCCTATTAACTTACAAACAGATCTATTTCTCCTATAGATGGGACGCTAACAGGTACTACCATTTCAAGTCATAGTTGACTTGGGAGTAATAGCAAAGTAATTCACCCAGCTTGGCAAATTTAAGTAAATGACAAATCTTTTTGACAAAGTGGCAACTTTTTAACAATTTGCTCCTAATAGATTTTTGGCAGTTTCATAAATTGCAATTTCTAGCAATTTGACAAATAGTTTCTAGCAATTTGACAAATAGGCAATTTCTAGCAATTTGACAAATAGGCAGTTTCTAGCAATTTGACAAATAGGCAATTTCTAGCAATTTGACAAATAGGCAATTTCTAGCAATTTGACAAATAGGCAGCAATTTGACAAATAGGCAGTTTCTAGCAATTTGACAAATAGGCAATTTCTAGCAATTTGACAAATAGGCAATTTCTAGCAATTTGACAAATAGGCAATTTCTAGCAATTTGATAAATAGGCAATTTCTGGCAATTTGACAAATAGGCAATTTCTAGCAATTTGACAAATGAGGAATTTCTGGCAATTTGACAAATGAGCAATTTCTGGCAATTTGACAGATGATTTTTGATAATTTTGGCCACCTGATAGTTTTTTGTTAATTTGACAAATAGGCAATTTTTGGCAACTTGACAATTTTGGCCACCTGATATTTTTTGTCAATTGGCAATTTTAGGCAATTTGATAAATTGGCAATTGTTTGCTATTTTTGACAACTTGGCCACTTTTTTGTCAGTTTGTCATTTTCTTTTGACAACTTCTGACAATTTCTGGCAATTTTCAACAATTTTGGCTACTTTATAGTTTTTAAGAATTTTCCAAATTGGTAATTTTTGGAAGTTGCCAAAAATAGCCACTTTTTTTGTCAGTTTTAACAAATAGGCAATTTTCTTGCAATTTTGACAAATAGGCAATTTTTGGCATCTAAGAGTTCTTGACAGTTTGACAAATTGTTAATTCTTGACAATTTTGGCCATTTGATAGTTTTTGACAATTTTTCCAAAAAATAAGATATATTGTTGATAAGGAAAATTACTATACCTGCCTTCATGTTTCATCTTAAGACTTCTCAACCAAAATTATGGCCTGCAATATACATTTCCACTAACTTAACAATTTAAAAAAAAATTTGTTTTGCAATTTTTAGCAGGTTCCCAATTTTTGGCAGCTGGATAAATTATCAATTTTGACAATTTGGGCAATTTTTGTAACTTTGCAATTTTACAAAGAAGCTAAGTGCTTAAAATAAAAGTTGTAAAGAAGTCAAAAAAGTTGCTTACTTTTTAAAACATCCAGTATTTTAAACTCTGCTAATTGTTAAAGAGATTTGTCAGAGAATTATTTATCTTCTATTCTGAAAAACCACACCCAGAAAAATTGTGTTCTTTGTATCAATTGATGTGGGAGTAATGAACTCCCCTGCAATTGTCAAACCAATTTTTCTCATCATCTAGAAACTGCTACACCCTTTGTCGTTCTCTCCACATTTTTCTTTCCTTTCTTTGTCTTCTTGTTAAAGCCATATATTCCTTGAGCATCAGAATTGCTTCTTTAATCACATGCAGACGTAGTATTTCTATTTTTTTTTCTTTTTTGTGCCTTTCATCATAACCCATTTCTTTATGTTCTCCTCGTTGATCTCTGGTGTGATATGAAAATTCCAATATGTCCACTTTGTACTCCCTTGGCAAGGACAACATCAACATATCAGCCCTGATAGGAAACTGTAATCTGTGTCCCTGCACACATCACTAATCTTTCATTTCAAGCCCAGACACCATTAGGCTTATCTTGGATATAATGAAGGCACCCATAATCGAGAAAGAGAATCCATTTTGTCTATATTTTCTACTTGCACCTCAAGTTTCATGAATATCTTTTGACCTTCTGAAATCTCTCAGAGAAATCATAGCGGTGTCTTTTTCCAGACAGACTCATTCATTGTTAATTGTCTTTTTCAATTAATTGTCAGTGGAAAAAAAATGCTACTGTTTGGCAAAATGACTCCTAAATGTGTTGCTGAGCCAACATATTTGTCATATTTACAATTGCTTTATTAATTTGAGTATAGTTTTTTTTTTTGTTTTTTTTTAAGTGTTTTTTAAAATCTTTTTTCCTATTGCTCTCTCTTTCTGGTTTTCTCATTGCTCTTTTTTTTTGTGTGTATGGGACATTTTTTAAGTATATGTTTGTCTTTTATATATACTTTCAGACTCTTCACAATTTTCTGTCACTGGTTTTAACACATCGTCAATGTCACTCCCCCACTCTCCATGTCTCACTCTGCCATCCTCCCTCTCCGTTTCTCACTCTGCCATCCTCCCTCACCGTGTCTCACTCTACCATCTTCTCTCTCCCTCTATCTCTCTCGGCTATCTTCTCTCTTCCTCTATCTCTCTCGGCAAATCTTCTCTCTCCTTCTGTCTCTCTCTGCCATCTTCTCTCTCCTCTGTCTCTCTCTACCATCTTCTCTCTCCCTCTGCCATCCACCCTCTCTGTGTCTCCCTCTGCTATCCACCCTCTCTGCCATCCACCCTCTCTGTGTCTCCCTCTGCCATCCACCTCTCTGTGTCTCCCTCTGTCATCCACCCTCTCTGTGTCTCCCTCTGCCATCCACCCTCTCTGTGCCTCCTTCTGACACCCACCCTCTCTGTGACTGTCCTCCATTTTCTCTGTATCTGACTGTTCTCTCTTTCTCTCTCTGTCTGATTCTGTTCTCTCTCTGTGGGTCTGACTGATTTTCTCTATCCCGTGTCTGAATTTGTTCCCCCCTCTCTCTCTGAGTCTGACTCTTTTTCCATCTCTCTCTGAGCGACTGTTTTTCTCTCTCAGTTCCCCTCCCTCTCTATCTGTCTGTCTTGCTCTGCCATACTCTCTCTCAGTGTTTCGCTCTGCCAGTTCTCTCCCACCATCTTTTGCTCACTCTGCCACCCTCTTCCCACCCTCATTTTACTCCATTTCTTGCTGTACCCTCCTCTCTCTCCATGTCTCACTGTACCATTTTTTCCTTCAATATATTGTTCCACCATATTGTCCATGTTTAAAACCTCCATTTTTCCTCTTATTTAGAGTCTTGATCCAGTAACCTCTCCCCTTCTCCATGCCACAGTCCATCTGTTACGTACCCCTTTCTCATCGGGTACACAACAAGAGTTCTTATATGAGAGAGAGAGAGAGAGTAGAGGCATCAGAGAGAGATAGACAGATAACTTATTTGGTTGTTCTTCATCTAGCTGCCATGTTGGATCTTCACTTCTTCTTCTCTTTCTATTCTGGCCCTGATTGTCTATGTCTAAGTTCTTGCTTTACTTGTTGCTTCTTTCTTTTCTAACTGAGGGCATGCTTAATTAACAAGGCTTATTGCTTTGATCAAAGATTTTATTTGCCCGTTCCTAACTCATCGCGCGGAGTGAGTCCAGCCCACAGTCACACATCTGTGCTGCGTCACATCTCGGCTGGAACTGACTTAACTAAGTCAAAATCATGTGACATGCAAGATTTCTGGTTTTACTAACATCTGATCATTAATGACGTTTTATCTTTTCTTTCATTACCACAATAGTCACCACCCCAATCTCACTGCCGCCCTGTCAGATGGGGCGTTAGAATACACTGACTACACCTCTGCTGAGGGGTAAGACAACCCCCACCAATGGGACCACTTGTTGGCCATTGCTGGCAACACGTGATGCTTAATGATGGAACCCAGGTGGCTGAGAAGTCCATGACCTGCAACACTCCACATAGGCTAGACAGGCAGTCGAAGCTGCCCCTTTTGATCAATCAGCTGGTCACATCAAGCCCTAGCACCTATATGATTGCCCCAACACTATTGCCCTAATGGAAAACCCCAACCTTTTTTATCATATGGGTGCTTGAAGGCAGTGGCTGAGGGTCTTCATGTCCTGGGAATGACGTTAAACTGTCTGATAGGGAGGTTCCAGTTTCAGAGATCTGGGGAATGGGGAGTGCCCCTTTATCACCATTGCTCTATGGTCCACACTGACATAGAGTGGTAGTACCTCTCAGAGTCCCATCTATGGTTTAAATAGAAAATTTGTTTATAAAAAAATTGAGTTTAAAAAATTTTCTTCCAAACTATCACTACGAATCTTTCAAAATGTTCCCGGCATTAAATGACCCACTGAGGTTGATATGCCACAAAACAAAACAAAGGCATGAACCCAACTCTTTTTTTTTCTTGCTATAGTTGAAACAGTAGGGCAGATTGAACTGTCTAACATTGGGAAAGCAATCAGTCCATTGCTCTTCAGCAAGGATTAGAAACTGTATCCCCTGCAGAGGGGTAAAATCCCACCCCAAAAGGGTTAAATAGAAAAAGGTGTTTATAAAAAAAATTGAGTATCCATTAAGAATTAATCAATTTCAATTCTTTGTCGGCATTAAATGATCCACTGAGTTGATATGCCGTAAAACAAAACAAACAAAATCATCTCACTGCCTCTCTGCAATACAGAAAGTAATATCTTCTAAATATTTGTAGATTTTGGTTTAAAATCACAGACTGCATTTCCATTTGCTCATTTATTTTAAGCTGAACCAAATGTGAACATTGGGTACAGAATCTCAGATCTTCTCACCTTCATTTTCCTTATTTTCTTTTTTTTCTTTAGTTGTGTTTGAAAATATATATTTTCTGCATTAGTATGGATGGGAAAGGTTGACTGCCTGTTGCATCTAAGGAGGAAGAAGAAAAAGAAATGTTTATTGGATACTAAATGTACAAAAAATATGAAGCTGTAGTTGTTTTTTTTTTCTTTGCTTCTTAATAAATGATTTTCATCATAGCATATTGGATCAAGGAAATAAAAAGTTGAGACCAGATAAATCAACCTAGATTTTATAGACCTCAATCCACACTTTCACCATTTGAACTGAACATAGTAGTTCTCATAAAAGATTACAAAGTCAACTTGTGACTA
>CM042161.1:62853905-62858905 GCA_023376005.1 Doryteuthis pealeii | reverse complement strand
TGCAAACTATGTGATATCAATAGAAAAATGTATGATGTGTATAGAGAATCATGTTTTTGTTGAAAAAAATGTTTGCCACCACAAGCCTGAGTTGAAATGACAATTTATGTAGTGAAAACACACTCCCCAGTAAAGAAAAAGTTATGGGTGCAGTGATTAGTAAAGAACGTAATGCTGACAGTATTCTGGGACAAAAGGACCCATCAGTATTGATTTCTTTAAAAAAGATGCAACTGTAAATAGTGCTTCCTATTGTCAACTCTTTGAGCAAAATTCACCTGATTTATTGAATGACCCTCATAACTAAACTCCAGGTACATAAGCAGATATAGTGAATTGGAAAGGGGAAGAATAAACTGCTAAATATACGAGTAAAGATTACAAAGTCTGATATAGGAAATAAATACCTATACAGTGCCAATAGACACGTAATTAGGCCGAGGATGATTGATTGATAGATAATGTAACAAGTTGACAGGCTGACAGATAGTCATAATATATTAAATAGGCTGAATCTTGCATTATTTCTGATTAGTGTAGATTTTTCCCTTTTTCCTCTTTCTTGTGATACTAAACAACACAAGAATTAGGGTTCTTGCATAGATGTTTGTAAAATGAACATCATACTCACCTTCACATGAGGGCTGTGACTAGCGTCCAGTCACCAGACAAGGGGAAGACAGAGAGTAACCGAATGCACTCTGTAGCAGCTGGGAGGACATGGTCAAGTGTCCAGTGTATATGGATACAAATATACACACTAAAACCACCAGCCAATAAAAATGCTGGAAGTGGACTAGCCTATGTACCTTATCTAAGCAAAGTTGAGCAAATTTTACATCTTATTATAATGGAGATTGTGTGTTTTTCTGTCTGTAACCGAAACTATATTCTTAATCAAGTCACAATTCTCTTAGTTATTGACATCACATTCTCCATGATTTTATTTTTATCTAATCCTCAATTATTAATAAAATTGTCTTACATTATTAATACTGTTAACTACGTCTACATACTGACAACATGCAATTGTATTTATATATACAACAAAATAGCGCTTTACAGTGTGAACGGGAAGGCTAATTTGCATATTAATATTAAAAAAATCGAATTTAATAAATATGTGCTTAGTATTATTGATTTCTAACTGTTTGGTTTTATTTTAATGAATATAAGAAAAAGTCTCTTCAATAAATCTTAAATGAAATCCATTAACAAGATAAAATAACTGTCATTTTATTCTTTACTTCCTCTTATAACTAAATACTTAAATTAGAAAAAAATAACAATGAAAGACGAGAGTGATGGAAGAGTAAGTTTCAGTTGTTCTATTTTTTATTATACTCTCTCTGTTTCAAATCTTTTATTATACCCCCCTCTGTTTCAAATCTTTTTATCTGTATTCTTATTTAGTTTCATTAGCCTTTCTAATTTAATACAATATTTTATTACATTAAAACTTAAATAGTTGCACCCGGAGGGTGCATATATTTGCTAGTTTTATTAAAGTTTATCATTTTACAGTCAAGTCAAACTAAAAACTAAACATTCAATGAATATTTCTATTTGTTAGATTTCCGATTTCATCAAAGTTAAGCAGCAATGAGCCTGTTCATACTTAGATGGGTGACAACTTAAGCAAATGCAGGCACGTAAGCAACCTGATTGCCTATGTGCAGATAGTTTGGTTTTTGCTCAGAACTGAAGATACATCATTTAAAATTTTGCAAATCGGAAATCCTTAATAACTTAAATTGGTTAAGATTTTTTTTATAGCATTTTTGGATTACTTGGGCAAAAATGTTAAATAATATTTATAAATCAATTTTTAGGAGTAGGGAAGCTCTAGAACTCCTTTTACAGACAAAAATAGATTACAAAACATTGTCAATTTTTGCACCGACCCCCACAAAAATTTTTTTAAATTTGGAGACCTAAAAATCGGCATTGTCTAACTTTAACATAATCTACACTTGGACAAAATTTCAGAAAAATTGAAGAGGGTGGGTGACATGGGTTGGATGATTTGACGGAATTACCCCAAGCCTTCATTTGATTTGTCCTCCCAATTCTTCATAAATATAGGGGCAGGGAATCTAGGAGAGAGGGGTGGAGATCTTAGCTTTATAATTTTCTTTTAAATTGTCAGCAACTTATATTGACTATTACAGATGTCATCACATTATTTTATCAGTTGCTCAACTGTACATATCCCTTCCTTTATATATATATATATATATATATATATATATATATATATATATATTGGTTTGTTGGTGGGTTTTGAAGACTATCACAATGCATGTGTAAAGAAAAAAAGGAGTTAACTTAATATTTCGGGATAAAAATCCCTTCTACAGAAGATTACTAGAACTGAAGTTATTGCTAGTGGCTGTTCATTTGTTCAAATATTAAGAATTGAGAATAAATCACAGGTTAACAAACAACACCACAATTACCTTCTTTTTTTCTTTACACTTGCATTGTGATAGCCTTCAAAACCAACCAACAAACCAATATAAACACAATGCTTCAAATAAAATTACAAAACCCTTATATATATATATATATATATATATATACACACACACTAAGGTTTGAGACTGATTTTATAATCTTTTAAATTATCACCAGGTTGTCTAGACAGCACTCTAGACATTTAGATATCATCACTTTATTTTATAAGTTGCTCAGCTTTGCACATACCTTCATTTAGGGCAAGTGACATTGTTGTGTAATGGTTAGAAAGCTACTCACAGATCTATTACTACAGAATAGCAAGCTTTATCCTTTTTGGATACCTCATACTTGTGACCTCTTGTCACATCCAATCCATGGCAAATGGGTTGGGTAAATACCTACCTTCATATATGTGTGTGTGTGTGTGTGTGTGTGTGTGTATATATATATATATATATATATATATATATATATATATACACACACACATGAGGTATGTGATAAAAGTTTTGAGACTGGCTTATATAATTATCTTTTAGATTATCATCGACTTGTCTAGACAGCACTCAAGACATTAAGACATCATCACTTTATATGTTGCTCAGCTGTGCACATGTCTTCATTTAAAATTTAAAGTTTCAGTTTTAATACTTTATGATCAGATCTCCTGTGTGTGTATGTGCATATATATATATATATATATATATATATATACACACATATCAGATGTGTAGCATCAGTGTGACACTTGTCGTCACTTCTGCCAAGGACCAAGGTGTAGTATCTGCACCTGTAAGAAATCAAATGGTTATTTTTTTTAAAAGTTGACACTTCTTTGTGTGTGTGGATGGCTGTGTGTATGTGCATATATAATATATATATATATATATATATATATATATATATATAACACATGGTGTAATGATTAGAATCATAGGAAATGGACTTGTCGACCTGATTTGACATCCTGGAAAAGGTTGTTAGCATTTCACATAGCACTAATACTCTTGGGAAAGGTATGCATCCAACTACTCTCTTTCTTTCTGTTTTCTACTTTTTCCTCTACTTAGTGTGTTGGGCATTTTTATATATTAACTTAGTCTACTCTTTCGCTGGTCGTTTTAGTTTTTTTTTTTTTTCTTAAAACTGTATGAATGATTTGGTTTTATTTTATTTATTTATTTTTTTTCCAGATATGTTTGAAATATTTCTTTATTTCAAACTGGATTATCTGGGTTTTTTTCACTGTCCAAGTCATAAAAATAAAATTATACAATATATATAATAGTCAGATTCTTGCCCTGATGAGCTAGTAAGTGAAACGATTAGTTGGTATATTTGACTCATTAGGATTAATATTACTATTTGCTCTACTTAGGTATTGAGTACTCTTTACATTTTAGCTTTAACAATCCTAGCAGAATTTTTTTTCTTCTTTTGGCCAAGTAATATAGTGTTAATTGATTATTTTCGGTTGGTGCAACACTCAGTTTTTTCTTTTTTTTTCATTTTTTTTTTCCCAGGCAATTTTTTGTAGTAAATTTTTACTAAGAAATTATTTTCCAGGTTATTTTCTTACTGCACGAGTTTACTAATAGGAGTAGGGCGGGTTAGCTCAGTCAGTAGAGCTTTTGGCTAGAAACCGTCCTCTGCCGCCAACTTAGCGTATGAGTAGCACAGGGATCTGTGCGGTAAAGTAAGGAGCTGATGGTAGGTGTGGCGCTCCACCTCAGATGCTACAAAACAATCTCCTTGGTCTAGCACAATGAAAAGGGATAGACTCCCTCGCTGACTGGCTGATACTGACTTTAGGCCGCCCGTCGACTTTACTTACGACTTTATATATATGCAGATAGCTTTTTAATTTAGTGTGTCCTGGGATGCATAATTTGATTTGAATGAGTCCCCGGGAAATTTGATGGGTCCAACTAAAGTTTTTTTGAAAAAATTGCAGAGTTTTTATCTATGAAAAACTAAAGCCATCTACTCCTACCTTGTACCCCATACAGTGAAAATTCTTGGCCTAACCAGGAAAAGAATAGAATGACCCAGAACTGTAAGATGTAAATGCTATTTATTGTGCCATTCAACACGCTTAACACAAGTTTCTCAAGTTTCTTTAATCTTTATTACAAAAATTAGAATTTTCAACCCATAATAGTATTGATTTTCTATCTAGAACAGCATCATTCTGACGTAACACAAAATGAGCATGAACAACTCCCTGTGTAGCAATTACAGATTCATCTGTCTTAAAAGACTTTTCAACTGCAAACGTACGGTGTGCACCAGTTCAACCGAAGATCATAAAGAAATTAAAAATAAGAAAATGAATTAAGCAAAAACAGGAAAGAAAGAAAAAAAGAAAGATAATATGGAAACAAGAAATGGAAAGAGGGAGAAGAAATTATTGAAGAAAGGAAGAAACAAAAAAACAAAATATGGAAAGCAATAAATGAAAAACAAAAATGAAAGATAGAAAAAGAAAATATGGAAAGTGAGAAATGGTAAACAAGAAAAAGAAGAAAGAAAGAAATGGT
>CM042161.1:62828905-62851405 GCA_023376005.1 Doryteuthis pealeii | reverse complement strand
GGTAAGTTTGACCTGAAGCCAAACATTTTTATACGTTTTTTTACGATGTAGGTATCATTGGGGAATAAAAAAATATATGGTAGAGGGGCTAAAACCTGGCCCATTTACCAAAACTTTTCTCGTTCCCCAATGATACCTGCATAAAAAAATATGGTTTTAAAAAAAATTCAGCTTTTCACCTAAAATAATATATATATAAATATATATAATGTGTGATTTGGTGGTGGGAATGATTCTATTCAGGACCTTTGTAATATATATTCATCAAAAATTGCTAGTCTGCAAGGAGAGCTCAATGTATAGTATTTTGATAATAATATACAGATAAATATTTATAGGATTGATAAAAAAAGGCTTAAATATGGCTGATATTTCATCCTTTTCATTATCAATCCAATATATATATATATATATATATAATATGATACTGTACAATATGATTATCAGTTGTATAGTGTCCTTATCAATTTAGTTTTTGTTTACCTAAAGAGACATAATCCCTTTCAGTGTGTATGTATTTTTGTTTGTTTTTTTAAAGATTCTATTTTCTTAGAATTTTTCTTATTATAATAATAGAAAAGCATTATTTGTGTTAATACAGTCGGCTGTATAGACTAAATGTGGGGAAAGAATTTACTGTTGCCTTAATTTTAATTTAGAACATGGATTAATAAGAAATGGAATATTTTTCAGTAATATTATTTGGTTGTCATTTTATATTTATCAGTACTGAAAATACATTAATATATATATATAATATATTATATATATTAAAATTATATTCCCAATGTTCCCTTATTTCATCATTTAGTTTTTATTTGCATATTCCAAATATTTTATCTTAAAAAGTGAGTGATAGACATTAAAACTTAAACTCCAACCCTGTATAATAACCAGCACCTTCTAGCTTGATTGCTATATATATAGAGAGAGACTACAGAACACGTATTGTCTATATATATAGTCTATAATAATAATGTTAATGGTGATTTTTTAAATAATATTAATCTATGAAATCTATCTCTTCTCTTAAGAAGAGACACATAATAGCTGCAACACAATATACTAGAGTAAATCATAATAGTCATCATTACATTTGTGTGCAGCATGCATTAGCGATTGGTGTGTGTAGTGTGTGCCCCTTATAGTATACTCCACGGTATATATAATATACCATCTATGGAGTTCCATGCACAACATACACACACCACACACACACCTGAGTGTACGATTACGAATTATATATGAGATACACAATATATATGTATATAATAATTAGTACATACACACTAACATAATCTATTAATATTTACAACACAACCGTCGTGTAGCGTCCATCCAAAGTTGCGATAGACTGACCACGCGAACTAGGTTCGCCTCACACTTGTCACATGATGACCAGACCTGTGACGGCGCTATTATTTGTTCTTCCTATCTTGTCAGTCTACACACTCACCGTGGCGGGTTGATCAGTTTATACTGTTATGGAGTGCTTGCGAAGTCACGGTATACGCGCAGTCTTCTGCGTCAAAACTATTGCCTACTATCAACATAGAATATGAAGACCGATTCTAGATTACATACGTGATTTCTCTCACCTACATCCATCATATTATACATACGACCAACAGAGTATTCAATCATGTATCGACACATCACACACGAGGCCACACACATGTTACACGTCATTATAGTCTATATATACCGCTCATCCTACTTGTCAGGCCGCCTGTCACTCGCTGTATAACTAGGTTCGATTCACGTATTATAAATGCGAAGGTAAAACACAATATTACATGTCATAAAGTAAATATTGGTACTGTAATTTACAAAACAATCATTTCCGATATGAATTATTTGACATGACAAGCATAAATCCATCCATAAAGAGATGTCAAAGGATTATTACACCTAGTGAAGCAGCTAAGATGCAGTTTTTCCGAGAATCTGCATGTTTTGCTCCGCCTGATAGGATTTAAAAATGGTCACTCTGTTAGCTTTCTGTCTACACATTAGAGATGTAGTAATCTGCCTTGCCAGTCTAGTCTACGGATCAAAGTGTCACTCCAAGCTGACCTTCGCCTGGAAGCCAGTGTGTGGACAGTGCTATCGCCCGGCTGGTCCATTTCCTACCTGGCACTGTCGCTAAAACACAGCGTTCACACTTGTAATATACCGCGTGCTGTGCTGTTCTTCCTGTGTTTGTGCTGTTGCTGTATGTAGTATCACAGAAATTGTGGGTGATTTCCCTCAATATATATAAGCCAGTAACTCCACAAAAACATTTCTCCTGTCATCTGGCCGCCTAGTCACCCTCATATATAGTATACATATTATATATATAGCTATATATATATAAAAGGGGAAAGACGCACAAAGCAAACTCTGGTGTCCGATAGGCATGAGGACGTGGCACTTTGATATTACCTAAGAACTCTGTATTTCTTTATTCCACAAGCGCTTCCTACCTCGGATGTGATGACTTCAAAAAACACTTCATTGACTGCTCAGTATAAGATGCGCCTTTGGCGCTTACTGTTATTGATAACCCAGCGTCGGCACTCGGCCGGCTCGTTAGCCCGACTACTCCTCTGATGTTGTTTTTTCTTCTTTCTTCTAAAACCTAAGAGCAAGCTCCAAAGACATTCTGGAGGGTGGATTCTTTTTAATTATGTACCTTAAATATCAAATTTTGTAAATCTTTTCAGCGGTGAATCTGTATGTTTACAACTTCGCAGCACTTCACTCTGCTTATATTGCTGCATCAGCAGAGAAACAGCGCGAATTTAATAAATCAGGCTAACAGATGAGCCCTATCCCTATACTATAGAATATAAATGCGCTATTGCTAATGATTTTGGTAACTACATAGACAATTGACTGACAAACATGCGAGAGGACAAATGATGTCCAATGGTTCCCACACTTTCCTTTACTTAGTGTCTAATTTATAATGTAAATTCAATTGCTGAATAATATTTATGATAGAGCAATTCATTTAAGATCGAAGGCACAAAGATGTCAAGTCGTCGAGACTCTACATTCAAGCATTATTGACGAAACAGGCACCTATAATGACAGAGAAGAGTCACCCACAGGACTCCCTCTACCAAATAGATGAACTGACAGCAGAAAGCGCAATATTGGTCATACTTTTTACAGCCAGGTTTAGTCTTTTTTTTTTAATTTAATATCGTTTTTATGAATACTGAAGGTAAACAAGAAAAGTGCAGGAGGTGCAAATTAAATCATTTCATTATCCAACGAAGAAACCAGATGTTTGCTCATGCTTAAACAGTTTTACGGCGTAATTAGATATTCTCACGGAATATTCTGAATTTAGTCTGGTTTTTTTATATTCAATTGACTTATAGTTTAATCTAAAACTGACTGTTCACTCAGTTATAAGCTTTTGGCATCCCATCTTATAACATTGCTTTAATTTTAGAGTTCCTCCTTAATGATTGCTTTCAGTTTCAGATCCCCACTAATGATCCCCTACTTTTTCAGTTTAGGCGTCCCCCCACTGATAATTACTGTAGTCTTAGGGCAATCCCACGTCAAATGATTGACTTTAGGTTTAGGGGCAACCCACTAATGCATGCTTTAGTTTTAGGGCAACCCCCACCAATGATCCTGCTTTAGTTTCCCTAGGGCAAGGGCGCCGGGCCCACCCAACTGTGATTGACCCTTTAGTTTCCTAGCGGCAACCCGAACAATTGCTTACTTTAGTTTAGGCAACCCAGCGAACATGGATTACTTTGTGACCGTCCCTTTGGGACACCACTAGAATGTGCGACTTTACCTTTTAGTCTCTGCTATGGGCAACGCACCCCGGGCTCCCACAAGCCTGCCCATCACCTCATTCTAGCTGTTAGCGAACTCATCCAGCTGATCATACTTTATGTTGTAGGGCAACCACCCTGACATGATCTGCTCTCAGCTTTGTAGCCCGCGCAGCAACATCCACCACCAATGAGTTGCTCTAAGTTTCGTAGCGCGCGGCAATCGCCACCGAACTGTGACGTGCTTAAGTTTTCTGCGACAACCCGTAGTCCAACAGCTGACTTGCCCATCCATAGCTTTTAGGCATCTCCCACAATTGCGTATCCTTTACCTGTTGCGTGTGAATATGGCGGCCATGCCCCACTAATGATTCTGTGTTCCTAGCAGTTTCCTACGCGGTCCTCTGCATGATGGCCTTACTTTGTTGTTAGCGGCGCCCGCCAGGATCAATGAGTTGTGCGTGTTGCGTTTTGAGAGCCCTCACAAGCATAATGACCCTTTCTTCCAATCTTTAGAGCCCCACTGCATGAATACTGTTCGTTTAGGACCTCCCATTGATCCTTTATCTTTTAGGCGTCCCCTCATGTCTTATTTGTGGGAATACGAACCTTTGTTCTCTAGGAACATACCTGATTCGGTAGTTATTACAGCTTATATTACAGCATACAGTGATGGAAGACTCCCCAGTGGATGAACAATTGAGACTTCACTACAATTGCCCTCACCCCCCTTCTGTCTCTTTCTGCTCACTGTGATGTATTCCTGATACTTTTTATTTGATAAGGGATTAGAATTTCAACTTACCTTACTAATGACCAGCTACATATCAGGCAGTGCCCCGGTGATTTGTGATTTTGTGTCTATCCGTACCTGCCAAAATGCAATATGAAGAGATTGGCGTGAATAGTAATTGTCCTTGTTTTCTTTTTGTTGTTTTTTTATTGTGAATAAAGATTAAAAAAAACACATCCCTATTTGCGATCGCATCAGAAGCGACCTGGCTAAGTCTCATCATTACATGCTTTATTGCTATATCATAAAATCATCCCATTGCAATGCCTCCGTCCAGTGAATATTGGTGCTATTTATTTTAGTAATCTCCATTCATTCGAAGACGTCGGTCGGTTGGTGAGTGCCATTATCATGGTGTACTCCTGTCAAGTGTGTTCCTCGTGTTTACACACAAAGACGAGCTACATCGTCATCATTATTTCTTGCGAAAGCGGTGTCTGTGGCGAGTTAGAGCAGTGGTCCTAATCTATTCTGGGCGGCACCAGCTCCCTCCTACCTCGGCAACTAACCCCTGCAAACCTTTACAGCCGCAGCAGCAGAAGCAGATATTATATTTTTTTTTCTTCTGTTTTGTTTCTTTTATTTATTTAGATATTTTTTACCCTCTTGCGCATAATTGCAATCTTTATCTGGTCGTGAATAGATTGTGGGGGTTTTTGAAATTCCACCTTAATGCCTATCACAGCACCAAACCAGTTCTTCTCTCGTCGTGTTTGTGATTCCCGGCCTGCTCCAATCTCTCTGCATTTCTTGTCTCCAAAAGCATGGTACGGTATCTTCTGATCTACTGCGCCTGCCTTCGTATCCGTGTGCGCTAATGTATGTACAACACACACAGCGTGTGCGTGGTACCAGATCGGAAAATTCCCGACCGGATGCGGTCGCTCTCACGACGCTGCCCCGCCTGTGCCTGACGTGTTCTATGTTCTTTATTAAAATGTCATACAATATCGAGTGCTTCACCCTCTGCACTACGTGACTATGACGCTGCCCGCGACTGATCTCACGCACGATCGCCGTCCCGCTAGTAGTGAATGTTGAGTGGTGTTTTATATGCGTGCGTGGTATGCTTATGTACGTTATGCGTCGCGTCCACGCCTATTTATTTATTTAAAAACCCCACCCCGGGGCCGGCCGTTCTGGCTTTGCTCCTTTCTTTACTTTGGAATGATGTTTATATAATACGGTAGTGACACTGTCGACTTATAATGTTTTGCGGACCTATGCAGCACCCTTATTTCAAGCAACACAGATTGAGTTCTATGCTATTTGAAGGATTCAAGTATCTCTACGTGATGCAGTCTTGCACTCCATCGAGTTAGCATCCGGGGATACGTATCATTATACCCTATATAGTCTACTGCTTACACGCACACCTGTGTGGTAGTATATACATTTCCGCCTGACTAATACTAGTAACCATTGTTAAAAAAGAAACCTAGACTTCTTCCTAATGTTGAATACATGTGATATGAACCCTTAAATTGGAAATGCAGAAAAAAAAAACCTAACACACAACAACAGTACAATCCCCCCATGCACGACAGGCAAAGATCGTCTCCGATATCGTCAAAATCTATCTTAGTAGAAAGTAAGGGACAGTTTCTCTATCTAGGATTCCAATTACAAACAAAAAACACTAGAAGACTAGACAAGAACACTAGAAACAAATACTCCATAGGTCTTTAACAATTACACCTGTTTACCCACAACAGTAGTAATGAGTAACTCATATAGTAAATATTTAATGCCTTGTTGGTTGTTCTTGTAAGGCCTGTCAACAATGCGAGTCGTAAAGAAAAAACGTTACACACACAAAACACACACATAAGCAAGACACCACACCATTACTACATACACACACAGAATTTGGAAGACCCAAGCGCAGACACGCAATTAGTAGCAGGCCCACGCCTAAGACCAACTTCGTTCCAGTATTCCTTCTGAGGCATTGGGAATCTCCTTCCCGAACATATTGGAAATAAATGACAGCGTTAACAAAAAAAAAACCCCCCCCTTCATTAGTTACCTTCTTTTTTTCTTCTACGACTCGGACATTGTGACAGCCTTCAAAAACCAACCAAACAAACCAGATATCATACGCACGATGCTTCAAAGCAAATTACAAAAACCCTTTACTATGATACTGTATGCGCCAATAAAGAAGGTATTGGTAATTTTAAAATTAACTCTCACTACTAACATATAAACGCAATGATAGTTTTCGGAATACTTGATCTACTCAGTGACTGCTACAGAACTACATCAGAACAAAACCCTATCTATTTTAGTAGTTTAAAAACACACCCCATCCCACTTTCCACACAGCCTCCCCAACCGCGGACCTGGCTGCTGCCAAGGTTCACCTCTGGCGCGGTCCGAGTCCTCTGACGGCCACCGCGACGGCGCAGCCCGAACGACCGGCGCCATAAAGCAACCGTGTGTCGTTCGCTAACAGCGTGTGAGTGTCGAGTCGCGACGAAGGCGGATAAATATCAGGCAGGGCAAACAGCCAGTCTGATTCACCCTAGCCAAGATAGATGTGTTGTGTCTCTAGGCCACACCCCCCGCCCCCCCCAACTCCGAATAGTGGAAACCAAAACACCGTTGTCTGCTGGATGACAAGGCTACCCGGTTCTATAGTATACTAATATTCTATCCACCCCATGAGGGTGGCCGGGTGCTCATGTCCGGTGTTGTGTGTGAGTGATCCGTTCCTAAAAATCTGCCGATGCAATACTTGTCTAATATTCTAGGGGATTACAGTTATAGATATTGAAATGGCCTAAAAAAAGTTTAGATCTTTTCTTTTAATTTTTCCCGTTGTTCAGTCATATCCTTGTAGTTTTTGTTTTTTCCTAAAGCGGGTGGTTCTCAGTCCTCATTCATTTTATTCCCATTTTTTCAACTGAGAACCCATAGTTTTTAATTTAATTTGTGAGATTATTATAAAGCCTTAACGCTTTCGCCATTCTACTGCTCTAATTCAGTTTATATGATATAACTAAACTCTACCGAATAACATCTTCCGAAAACTCTATAATGGAAATGCCCTTTAAAACCTCAGCCGTCACCCAATAATAACATAGCCGCATCTTTTTTAATTTTTGTGACGCGCTGTGAGCTGAGATATTCATTGAATGTGCGACCATACAAGAACTACGAAGGTCGGCCCATCCCATACTACCAATGAAATGATAGAGAAATAGCTTGCATCACCTAGAGGTGGCAATAGGAAGCACTGAGTTACATTCTGCCACCTTTACAAACGCGAACCAGTAATGATACATCCTTCCTTATGGGCTCAAGAAGGAACTTGTCACGAGGTGGACACCTTCTCTTTGAGCGGTGATCTCAGCTACACCTGGAACCTTTTTCTGTAGCATGGAGACGGTCTAGTCATGGCTTCTACTTCATGGACGTGTCTTTGTCGAGCCTCCAGGCCTTGCCCTATTTGGAACGGAACTGGCTTTCGGCGTTAGTCTACTTTATAAACATCCTTTTGCCGAACCGAACTAAAACCCATGTTTCGTATCATACGATGATACATTCTTCAGTAAATTTCCTATCGGTTTGCACTTTTCAGCACCAAAGCATTTGATTAACAGACCTCTGATTCATGACTGGCCGAGCCGCTTAATGTTTCGACCATAGATTTGAATAGCTGTCTCACTAAAAATAATTTTTGCTTCTAAACCCATTCGCTCAAAACACAATGGCAGCGAGCTTCTAACTATTCCATGGCCAGAAAATTGCTGGCAGCGTTGTCCCGGTGGGTGCGTTGGAATATATTTTAAGTTAAAAACCAGTCCTTCTTGATTTAACCCGGAATAGACGACTTGTACTGTGTATGTATGCATTTATCGTATATACCAACTATATCCTTCCTCTTTCCTACGCACGTATCTATATTACTCATTATATATATATCACACACACACCACATAGCACATATGACATCATGTGCCTACATATGGGTGTGGTGCTCGCGCTCATACTATATTAATATATAATGAACACACATTTTACATTATACCATATCCGCCTATACATTAGGCACACAGCATTTTACAGGCACATACCGCTTTATATATACCTATCATACACCACACCACACACATATATGTATACACACATGCAAACACATTTTACATGGATATATATAAATATATATACACCTGCACACACATTTGACATATGCATGCATGCATGGCTGTGTGTGTGTGTGTGCTAACTATATATATATATAGTACACACACACATACTTAGCAGCATCTGTGCATATATATATATATATCTACACACTACGTACCTATATATATACACACACACACACACACATCTTTAGATTTTCTTAAAGTCTATAATTCAAATATCAAATTAGAAAAATTTTTATCCTAAAAATTGTTAAGCAACTTTTTGTCTTTGGTTTGGTTTAATGGCATATCAACCCTATGGGTTATTTAATGCCAACACTTTATGATATTTATAAAATATACAATATGATATATATAATAATGAATAATACAACAACAAATAATATATACATGATATCTAATCGTAACAAACATATATTACTATAATATATACTATATATATATATATATATATAATTATATATATATATATATTTATACATACATCTGTTTTGTAAGGTATTATTTTGTGGTAATTTTTTTTTTTCTTCTAAAACTTTTTTGTGTAATATAAAACTTTAGATTTTAAAGATATTTTCAGTCCATTTCAGAATATTTTAAGAAAACACTAAAAATATTTTCTGGCTATCAATACTTATAGTACTCAAGGCATCTTATTGGGGGGTAATGGTTAGCAAGCTTGTCTTGCAGATCCATTTTTACTGAATAGCTGGTTTGATGCCCCCCTACTTGAAACCTTGTGTCAAATCCTACCCATGGTGAACAGGTTGGGTAAATGCCTACTTACGGTCCTCCCTACAGAAAATACCCTTTCTAGTTACAGTCAGTCTAAGATTTTACAAATACTTATGGTAAGAAGAAATTTACAAACATTTTCATTATTATAATTATAATAATAAACTTTAAATATGTTTTTACTTTTTCTCAAAATATCAAGTCTGTGATGATTAGAATACAGTCTGACTGACTGTATACCTGTCCTCGGGTGTGGTGGATATGCCACTAAACAGCATCTGATGGTGAGGCTCCAGTTCTGGGGAGTGTGGAGTACCCCTTTATTGCTATTACTCCCAGGTCGACTTTAATGGAATGGTAATACCTGTTAGGATCCCATGTAAAGATCAAATAGATCTGTTTAAAAATCATCTGTATTTAATTGGACTGTGTAAAAAAAAAAAAAAGCCTCATACGAAACAACTACACACAAAAGCATGTAAATATAAATATACAAAGAATACCATTCCCTAACCTCTATTCTTACTAGTAAAAAAAAAAAGATGAAAAAGTTGTTGGGGTGACCTAAAGCTGGTATCAACAAGACATTCTAACCCCTTTTTACTAGCACTAGACCATGGAGATAGTTTTTTAGCATCTGTAGTGGAGTGCCACATCTAACATCAGTTCCTTTACCACACAGATCCCTGTGCTACTCATATGCTGAGTTGGCAAGGTCTGGTATTGAACTAGGAACCTTGTGGTTCCCAGGCAAACACTCAACCAACTACATTCCGTATTGATGGCCTTGTGCCAAGCTTGGTGAAGGATTACAAAAAATGGGTTGTGATACCAGCTGGGATATCCAGTAGCAATTTTATGATGTTGTTGAGTTGAGGGAAACAAGTTTTCAGCTAAGTTCATAAAAATCTACACTCAGCTGTATGATGAACATCCGAAATAAATGCAGTTGAAAAATGGAAAATCTTAATCCAAAATATAAGAATGGTTTTGCTTTAGTTTTATTTATTTATCATATTTATTTATTTATTTAATTTTTTGGTTGGTCAATGTTATTTCGGAGGTTTTTGCTTCAAGCAATTTTCTAAAATAATCAAATCAGAGAAGAATAGTTTTTACTTTTTATTGAGAAAGAAGAAAAATACATTTTATCACATATATACTTATTTTTTTCGTGGAGCGGAGAGGGTAAGAGGCAATCTCTCTCTCTCTCTCACCCCCTTTCTGTCTCTCACACTTTCTCTTTCCTCCTCCTCCCTTTCCCTCTCTATCTCTCTTCTTTTGCTCCCTTTCTATCCCCCCACTTTCACTCCCTGTCTGTCTCCCTGTTTCTCTTTCTATTTCTCTTTTCACTTTTCTCTCCCCTTTCACTTTTCTCCCCCTTTCACTTTTCTCTCTCCTTTTCCTTTTCCTCCTTTTACTTTTCTTTCTCTTTCACTTTCTCTCCCCCTCCACCTTCACTCTATTTCTATTCCTCCTTCCCTTTCATCCTTCACTCTCTCCCTCCCTCTTTCTCGCTTTTCACTCGCTTTCTTCCTCCCACTCACCCCCTTTCTTTCACTCACATCCACCTCCTCTCTCTTGCCTTACTAATTGTGTGTGATAATTTATATCAAATTTCGATTCCTCTTTAAACATTTCCGTATCATTTCTACATAAGAATAAAAAAAAAAAAAAATAAATGGATAAAAAAAAAAGATAAATCTTTTAACTCTGTTTTAAATGAATAACAATTCGCCTTCATTTTAACTCAGCCCAACACACTTGACTTTTTACCCACAAAATTTATTGCACAAAAATAATTAATTTAATTTACTCGTACGTAGTTTTACAAATAATCTTTTTCTTCTGTCTTTATTAATTTACACTGATGACTTCATTTTATTTCATTTTATTTCTTATTTTATTGTTGATTGAATCACTGACTCGGACATCTTACTAGTTAAGAACTTACTAATTAAATAAATAAAATGAATAATAAAACTTTAAAAAGTATGTATTGCAGGAGGTGGGACGAGAAAAAAATCCAGGAAAATCAAGAAATTTAAATTTAGTTTATGGAATCGTTTTTGAGTGTGAAAATTGGTAAGATTGCAAAGATTACCCAGGGGTGTGATGGTAAATCTTATTATAATGGAGATTGTGTTTTTTTTTGTCTGTAACCGAAACTATATTACCACTCAAATCCCCTTTCCCTTAGTTATTTACATCACATTCTCCATGATTCAATTTTTATTTGAACTTCAATTATTAATAAAATTATTTTAACATGCAATTGTATTTATATTTACAACAAAATAGTGGTTTACAGTGTAAAAATGAAGGCTAATTTGCATATTGATATTAAAATTTGATTTTAATAATATGTGCTTAGTATTATTGATTTCTTATTTTTTGGTTTTATCTTAATGAAATATGAGTAAAAATCTTAGGGATAAATCTTAAAAGAAATCCATTAGCAAGAAGAAATAACTAATTCTATTCTTTACTAATAAGTAAATTGGAAAATTAAGCAATGAAAGACAGGAATAGTAATTTTCAGTTGTTCTATTTTTCAATTATATCCCCCTCTGTTTCAAATCTTTTTATCTGCATTCTTATTTAGTTTCATTAGCCTTTCTAAATTAATATATCTTATTACATTAAAACTTGAATATATGCAGCCGGAGGGTGCATATACTTGTAAAATTAAAAAAAAACAAAAAACTTTGACATCCTTTTAAGGAAAGATGTCATATTTTTTAGTAAACAACATGAATTCAGCTCGATAGGTAAATAGCACTAGAAAAATCATATTCTTAAAAGATAAAATAAATCATTGATAATCAGTTTTTACATGAAAAAAGCAATGAAACATAACAATAAATACAAATGATAAGTGTATATCAAAGAAGAAAATTGTAAAATCTAAATATATATCTACTAACAAAAATACTTGGTTCATGACCTGACTAAAAAAAATTCTAGGAACACCAGGGAGTGAGTGAGAAAGGGAGAAAAAAGATAGAGAATAAGATGAAAATATTTTATCAAATTAGAAATAAATTACTGAGAATTTGTATGTTACAATGTTTGTCTTTTTTGTTTCTCTTCCCCTCCCTAAAAATATATTTCCATCTTTTAAGTCAAATGATAAAGTCCCAAATTGTATAAAAGAAAATATAGCAGACTTTTTTAAAATAATTTATTTTATTTACACATTAGAAAAAAGAGGCAACAGTAAAAAGCATAATTTGTTTTTTTATTTTATTTTGATACTCTCTTCATTTCAACATAGCTTTTGCTTAAAATGTGTAAACTTTACACACTTTTTTTTTCTTAACACATTAGCAGATTTAATTAAATTTGATTTGCGTTGGCTGAATTATATATTTTAATTTTTATTTGGTAGACTGTGAATTCAAGGGTGTAAATTTTTACCATATTCTACCGGACAGATGTTAGTGGAATATGAAATGAAGTCCAATGTATATATCTTGAATTTCTCAACTAGGATTAATATTTTTAATAAAAATGAAACTCTAAGGAAAACTCAATATGTTAATTCATTTAAAAGTTTTTAAAAAATTAAAGGACAGTATTAATTGATGTTGTTGTGTAGTAATCTATACATCATCAATTAATGTTGTCCTTTAATTTTTTTAAACAACTTATAAATGAATCAACAATATAGGAAGCACGTGGTGTAATGGTTAAAGTCATGGGAAATGGACTCGTCAAAGTTCAAATCCAGGACGTTGCATTTCACTTAGCGCTAATACCCTTGGGAAAGGTATGAATCCTACTCTCCCCCCAGCTATGGGTAAATAGTAGGGCAGACTGGGCTCTTTAACCTTGGTTAGGCAACCGGTCTAGGAGAAGGAAAACTCTGAATTCAAACCTGTTGAACTCCGCTTAAGAAATTGACCTTGTGTCACATCCTGCTCGTGCGGAGGGGTTGGTAAATATATATATAAATGAATCAACATATTAAGTTGTGTTTTCCTTAGAGTTTCATTTTCATTAGAAGTATTAATCCCAGTTCAAAAATTCAAAATATATATATTGGATTTGATTTCATATTTCATTAACATCTGTCCGGTAGACTATGGTAAAAATTCACACACCTGAATCCACAGTTTACCTATTATTTTAATAATAATAATAATGTGTTTGTTGTCTGAAATACAATATCTGCTATGTTGGCACATTGCAGCATCACATCAGCACATACCTTACTGCCTTTCATTTGGGACCATTTTTTCCGACAAGTACTGTTATTAAAGTTTTTTGACAGAAATATACAAAAGTATTTTGTATGGTATGTAAAATAATAGACAGTATGTGCACACACACACAAGTGTCTATGTGAATGCATACAATAACTTATTACACATACACACATACACAGTCAGGTCAAGTTTCCTATGTGCAACAAATAGTGGATCAATATTGCTTAGTATTAAGGAATAGCAGTCAAAAATAATATAGATGTTAAACATGTTGATGTTTATCGTAAGTCGTACTGAAGACAAAAGTAGAAGAGCTAAATACTCTTTAATTCATTTCTATTTTGCAAAGCACTAAATAAATGCTGTCAAATATTTCATTAAATTATTTATCCAGTATGAAATGTGGTAGAAAAAAAAAAAAAATATGACCAACAATCATTTTTTTTTTCTCTCCCACAGTTATTTTAATTTTTTTTATTCATCTCCCAGCCGACTTTTTTTCTTTTTTTTTTTTTGAAGGGGGGGGGGGCGAACAACGAGGTGGGTAGAGGATGGGGTGTTATGACAGACTAATAAAATGATGATGATTTCTATGAATAATCAGGGGGGAAAACCGGTCAGTGGGGTAGTTTTTATTAAAACACCCTCCTCATCTCCTCTCTGTGTGGCCTCATTTTATTATTTTTTTTTTTTTTATAGTGGCCTCTGCCTGGCTGCTTGTCGTCAATCAGCTGTGTCTGAGTTTGCTTGGAAGGGGGGGGAGAGGGGATTCAGTGAAGGGGATCAATCCAGGCCGGGTGGGACATGTGGGTCCCATCTTGCTGCCTTTATTTCTCACCAATCCTCCTCCACATTAATGATAATGTCTGACTATTTCTTTTATGCTAGTTGATTACCAACACATAGTAATTTCTGACCCCCACCCCTAAGCCACTAACAAGATTAGGGTCTGTTGATTTTGACTATTGAATGTAATAATGACTTTGTTGATTAAGAGGATACTCAGTTTTGAGTATATATATATATATATATATATATATTTTCCGAAAATCGTCTCTGAAGATCAAGGTTTACTTTGAAATCGATAAGACAAAAAAAGATCTTTTTGTTTTTATTTTTTATGTGCATTGTATTGGCCTTCAAATATATATATATATATATATATATATATATAGATATAAGATGAACAAAAAGTAATAAGACAAACAGGAATATTTATTTTATGTTATCTATTTTTTAATTGTTCCCAACTACTTTCGACCTTAGGTCATCGTCAGGTAAAAAATTCTTGTGAAAGAAATTATTTTTAGAAAGTTTTAAAAGTTTTCTCAATTTTTGACAAGTCACAATAATCTGGGCACAGAAATGTATTAGAAGTGGCGAGTTCATCTGTTCAGTTAAAAACATCTTTTAGTTAAATTCGTTAGAAATGTTCTTATATATGTGTGGTGTGTATATATATATATATATATATATATATATATATATATATTGTGTATTTGTCAGGTGTGGGAACCTGGCTGATGAATTTTCAATTAGCTTTGGGAGTTGTTTGTTTGAAAATGGGTGGTCAGTCTGTTTTTTTTTTTTTTTTTAGGTGCATAGATGTTGGTAAATATATATATATATATATATTATTATTATTATTATTATTATCATTATTATTTATATTTTTTGCTTGAAGGCAGTTACAATGCGTATATCATATAAAATTCGATAATTAATGAAAATAATCATGACAAGCGAACTCAGCAAATATTGCCCCTACGTAGAACATTGTACAGCAGCTGTTTCAACTTTATTAAGTCTCATCAGGGAAATCGTAAGTATACATTGCTGATGAGACAATAAAGTTGAAACAGCTGCTGATTAACAGGGCTGCAGAGGGGTGATGTCTTTGTCGTCATGAACCACCTAATGCAGATGGGAATTTCCCTTGCAATGTGTGTGACCATATCTGCAAGTTCAGAATTGGACTAACTAGCCACAACTGTTAAAGACATGGAGTGACGTCATTGTCATCTGTGATAGATTTCTAAAAAGAAAATTGTTTTATCCAGATACATACACACAACTGCCCTTTATATATGTACTAGCAGCAGCTACCCGGTGATGCCTGGGTAGAGGGGATTTTTTAAAGTTCGTCTCGCAGATCCATTATTGTGAGTTGGATCCCCACTGGATGCTCCATTAAAATCCCTATTTAAAAAAGACCTTGCATTCATCTAGTTGCTCTGACAATAGAAATTTATGCCTACAATATTAAATGAAAAAAATTCCATGTTATCATTTAAATTCTATTTTTTAATTATCTTCACGAATATAAATGAAATCTCTATTTCTGCTCAAAAACCATGCTCTGGTGATATTTAATGTGTATATATATTTACTTTGTCGTTAATTGTTTTATTTTCAAAGTTTCCTCCAGACATACATACACACAACTGCCCTTTATATATGTATAGATTACATTTGGACATACATACACACAACTGCCCTTTATATATGTATAGATTATTTATATATGTATAGATTACATTTGGACATACATACACACAACTGCCCTTTATATATGTATAGATAGATAACCACATCAATATTAAAATATGTACAATAATTTATTCACCATCAGAAATATATAGACTATTGTTTATCAAAGTAGATATTCTATGAATTAATTTGTCTTTATATCAATCTTTTGATAAGTATTATTCATTGTGTTTTACAAATAATTGCCTGTTTGAAAATTAACACTTCCTTAAATCACATAATATTAAAAATGAAACCAGAATTATTTCAATATTTAATTTGAATCAACGTAATAATTAAATAGATATATAAATGATAATTTTGTTTTTCAAAATCATTAATGAATGTTTTTTGCTTGGTGAGCCTTTCAACTGGTTCAATTTATGAATGTTAATTTTTTTTTTAATTTGGAAATTATTATGACAATAATTTTTCAAAGTTCGGAAGGATGAATATTTTTTTTAAATTTTATTATTTGGATTTTCAGACTATTGTTTTCTTTTTATTCTTTTCTACACAATGTTTTAGCTGATATGTTCTCTGGCCTTCTTCAGGTGTTTCTTGTTGAACTTGGGAACCTTCTTGGACAACTCAATAGACTTCATGGAACTTAAAACCAAACTGTTTATATTAGTTTTACCGAACCCTTATATATTAGTTTTTCTTCCAAGTTATAACACAATCTCTTATATTTTAGTTTCACTTAGTAATATATAGGTTACTGAACAACTCGTTTGAAAAAATCTTTTCTTAAATCAAGAAAGTGCTCAAATACTGGCAAGTAGAGCCCTTATAAGATCTAAAATAAATTTTATAAGTCACATGTTTGATCTAAAGATGGTATTTTTAAGATAAATAAACTTTTAGTGATAAAGCAAGCATGAAGATAGATAATTTCTTTTAGGTTTATATATAAATATAATGAATTGTTGTTAGTCCATATATGTGTATATATACACATGCATCTTTATGGTATGTATATTGCACATATGGCTGTGTGTGTGTGTGTGTGTGTGTGTGTGTGTGTGTTAGTATATATATATATATGATGGACTCTCCCATTGATCGACAAATGAGTATTCATACAATGAACATCCACACAGTGATTTGTTTATAGTGGTGAAGGTAACCAGTCTAGGAGAGGGATAACTCTGAATTCAAAATTCCTGAGGTCAGTCATTATTGGGTTTGTGGCAACCCTTGATGCACCAATTCTTACCTATCGACTGTGCCAAAAAGTGTGGATTGTCCAACACACATATATAAAGTTAAGGTAGCATGGACGTGGAGTCAACAGTGCCTGGTTACTGATAGTTTCTCACCTATGCAATCTTAAGACAAAGGTCTGAAGATCGCATAAGTTACTTAGATGGGTTAATTAATGTCAGTCTTTTTGTTTTAGCTGAAAATATAATTAATTACTAAGAATTATTAGTTGTTGTAACCATATAACTGTGCACAAACCAATTATTATTATTAAATAAGAATAATTACTGTAAATAATATAATTGTTTATATATCATTAAAGGGCCAGTTTAGCTCAGTCGGTAAAGCATCACTTAGAAAACACAAAGTTCCTGGTTCAATACCAGCTGTCACCAACTTAGCATATGAGTAGCCTGGATTTGTGCAGTAAATTAAGGAGCTGATAGTAGGTATGGTGCTCCACCTCAGATGAAAAAAGTATCTTCTTGGTCTTGTGCTAGAGAAAAGGGAATAGATTCCCTCACTGTTTGGCTGATACCAACTTTAGGCCACCCACTCCCACAATGCCGAATTATATATCATTAGTATTAGATAGGAATACTTGATATCTTATTATACCAAGTGGTATGCAATACAATGAAACATTTAGAAATGAATCAGACTTCAGCATTAAATAACCCGTAAGGAATTGAGTTGCCATTAAACAAATAAACCTAACCTAAACCTTGTCCTTTTTTTTTTCTTTTTCAGGCTGATAAAGATTTTGTATGGTCTCTTTGGAAAAGTCTTCAAGTTGCCAATCCTGATGTCACCCAGCAATCAGTCTGGTTGTCCAACGGTAAGTTCCAACAAATCATTTCCAGTAAAAAGAACCAATCAGAGTGAATTAAAATGTTGTTCATTTCAATAGATTGTCCTGGGTATGATATTAAACTGTATTCAATTAATACACATGAGCCGTTCGGGGCCTGTGTATATTAATGAAATTAACAGCATTTATCCCAGGGGGCTATCCCCCCAGGCAACACCTGCCCCGTCAATTTAAAGGGGCAGGGCTGGGTTTATTGCCCAGCGCCTGAGGCACCCCACTCGAGGGCAAATGCCAACGGGATCAACGCATTTTTTGTGTCTACCACCCATTAGTTTCGGCTTGTGGGTTTGCCCACATAAAAATGTCCTTGTGTCACGCCCTCATAAGTGGGGTGAGAGGTAAATACCTTAAACTGTATTTAATGGTGAAGTTTCAATTCTAGAGCTCTGGGCAGTTTAGAGTACCCCTTCATTGCCATTACTCCCAGGTCCACTCTCTCCCTGAGTGGTAGTACCTGCTATGGTCCCATCTATGGATTAAATAGATATGTTTGAAAATTATCAATATTAGATAGAAATGCTTGTGTGCAAACAAATTTTTAAAAAAAAGAAAAGGAAAGTGCACTGGAAAATATAGTTAGGATGACAATCAAGCATTTACAAATTTTGGCATTAATAACCCATAAGGAGTTTATAAGCCATTAAACAAATAAACCTAACTGAAACCATCTTTTGCTTTTTATTTTTTACCAAACAAACCTGTGTTCTGAGTATGACAAAACGCATTTAATGGTGGAGTTTCAATTCTGGGACCATATGACCTTTAGGCACCCCTTTTGCAATCTCAATTTGTGGGGACATTTTTTCCATTTACACCTCAAAATCCGCTTGTTTGTTAGGAATTAGAGTTAGGAGTTAGTTTTATAAATAAAAAAAAAACTCTAAAAATCGTCTGTTAACTGGATTTTGACGGTGTAAATGGAAAAAATGTCCCCACGAATCAAGATCACAAAAGGGGTGCCTAAATGTCATATGGTCCTAATTCTGGAGCTCTGGGGAGTGTGGATTTGAAATAGTGATATACTGTGGTTTAGTGAAAAAAGACAGATAAGCAACACATCTCAAGGAAAAAAAATGAACTGATACAAGATATTCTGTGAGAATGAACAGCAAAATGAGAACAATCTTCCTCTGTGAATAGAATAAAAGATTTGGTTCACAATTCCCAAAAGGTTATCTACTATGATAGATAACTGGAGAACGCTGGATGGTACGACGGCCAAAATGCTTTGACTATGATAACAACCAAGATGAGGACACTTGTCTTAGTACATCAGTCTATTATAATGATAATTCTTCTGCTCAGAAATTTAGACAAAATTTCTCAATAGTTTTCTTAACTTTCTTCTGTGCCTTTTCTCTCTCTCTCTCTCTTTTTCTCTCTCTCTCTCTCTTTCTCTTTCTCTCTCTCTTTCTCTTTTTCCCTCTCTCTTTTTTTCTCTCTCTCTCTTTCTCTCTCTTTCTCTTTTTCTCTCTTTCTCTTTTTCTCTCTCTCTCTTTTTCTCTCTCTCTCTTTTTCTCTCTCTCTCTCTCTCTCTCTCTATATATATATATATATATATATATATATATATAGTGTACAATACATGTAGGGTGCAATTGTTACCATTGGTTTCCAAGCAGCATATTAGTCACTTTTCATCAAGCCTGTTAAGAAACGCAAGGAATGTCAATTCATTTATATATGTTTGTGTTTTTGTGAGCTGAATCTTAGTATTTCTCCATGTTCTGGTGAAAAAGACTACCAATATATATATATATATATATGTTCCCTGATAGCATAATTAAACATAGAGATGCTTTAACCATTAACAACTTTGGTGGTAAGTTAATGGGTCTGATATTTACAGGAGAAACAACATAGATATATGCTTATAAAGATGTACAACTTAGCAGGGTTACCCAGTAATTCTTTTGTCTTGGGCTAGACGGGCGGTCGGAGAGGCCCCCTCCGATCAATCGGCTGGTCACGTCAAGCCCTAGCACCTATATGATTTTCCCAACCCTATTGCCCTTATGGCAAGCCCCAACCCCTTTTTATCATATGGGTGCTAGAAGGCGGTGGCTGCGGATCTACATGTCCTGGGAATGACGTTAAACTCTATCTGATGGTGAGGTTCCAGTTTTGGAGGTTTGGGGAATGTGGAGCACTCCTTCATCACAATTGCTCCCTGGTCCACTCTGACCCGGAGTGGTAGTACCTGTTAGGGTCCCATCTATGGGTTAAATAGAAAAATGTATTTATAAAAAAATTGTATTATCCATTAAGAATTGGTTTATTTCAAAACTTTATCGGCATTAAATGACCCACTGAGGTTGATATGCCATAAAACAAAACAAAACAAACCAAACCAGAAATTCTTTTGTCTTGAGTATGTCTTTAAACTGCATCTAATGAGGAAGTTACAATTTTGGAGTTTGGAGAGTGTGGAGTACCTTTTCATTGCCATTACTTCCAGGTCCACTCTGACCCGGAGTTGTACTACTTGTTACATTTAAAAAAATGTTAAAATGAAAATGTATTAAAAAAAATTGAATACTCATCAAACATGAATAGAAGAATATTTTTTGGCATAAAATGACCCATCAAAGGTTGACATGCCATAAAATCCAACAAACAAAACTTATTTAGACAGTTAAATGATACCAAGACTAGACTGAATCCAAAGATCGGTTCCAAAAACGGCAAGTTTATTGGGTTAAGAAGGGTGGGGTTTTGGTCTGCATTGTACAAATATAAGACAAATACCAAGAGTTGAGGAATTTGTTTTTAATTTACTTTTCCCAAGTGGAAAAAAAAAAAAAAAATCTTAAAAAATGTTGCTTGTTTTTCGGTGATTTGAGTTGTAATTGCTGCAAAGAAAAGATACCACAAAAAATAAAGAAGGAAAAAACAAAAGAAAGAAAAATCTGTCTCTGAGCTAATCGGAGAGGGGAATGACGTTGGTAGTAAGTAATTAAGACAGGTGAGGCTAACTCACCTGAAGTGCCGGTTTCCTGTTTAAGGTTTCTGAAAATGCAAACAGAATTATTGTGAGTCTTGTTAGGTCATTTGTAAGCCGATGTATATTGCACCTATAGACAAATTTTTGTACGCGCACTTAGTATATAATAATATGTATGCAAGAACATTTTTAGAGATGTACATAGATAGCATTGTCTGATATTAAACAATATTAATATCTTTGCTTATAACTCATTTTAACTGATTTTTCTTCTCAGTCTTTCTTTGTTGCTTCTTTATTACAGTTCAGATTGTTTTGATATTTAAAGATCATTAATTTGTGAATAAGTAGGTATGGCCAAAATTTCAAATTTTTAACCCTGCTCCACCCCCACCATGAATTAAGATTTAACAAAACTCTGAAAAAAAATGAATAAAACAAAAACGCAATTTTTGCTGTAAGAAGAAAAAAATCATATGTAAGAATTATTTATTTCACAGTCTTTAAAACCGAAGTTATTTTATGAATTAAAAACTGTATCAGTCAAAATGGTGTATTTTTGCCGTTTTTTTAATTTCTTGAGTTAGCGTCAACCTCAGTGCAGGATTAGTATGGCTTAGATCTACATATTAAAGTGGGAAGCTGATGGTAAGTGTGTCATTCCACTTCAGATGCAAAACAAAAACTCCCTGATTTAGTGCTAATGAAAGGAGATGGACCCCTTCGCTGTCAGGCTGATACTGACAATAGTCACTTTACCGACTTTACTTTTACTACTATTTTTCTCTCGAAGACATCTTTTTAATGTGATTTATTTCATTGTTATAATTAAGAAATTCATAGAAAAATTATTTTATGTTTAAGTCTAGACTCTGTTTTTAAATAAAAATTAAGATAAGTGATAATTTCAAATTATATCAAAAGTTTAAAAAAAGTGGAGGTGCTGGCATACCAAAATTTTAGCCATACCTTAGTCAGTATAGCATTTGGCTAGGAATCACAAGATTCCTGGATCGATACCAGCCCATGCCAACTCAGCGTATGAGTAGCACAGGGACCTGTGAGGTAAAGTGAGGAGCTGATGTAGGTGGTACGCTCCACCTTAGACGCTAAAACAATCTCCTTGTTCTAGTGCTAGTGAAAAGGGGATAGAATCCCTTGCTGTCTGACTGATACCGACATTAGACATCCCGATGATTTTTTATTACTGATAAGTAGTCAGTAACAAGATAAAGAAGTATATTTCTGATCCCTGTGAGGTGAGTTCAA
>CM042161.1:62791405-62823905 GCA_023376005.1 Doryteuthis pealeii | reverse complement strand
AATCAGAAACCAGCAATTAAGATCAAGTACTCTGGGTTAAATGAGATTTAACTCTTTGTCTACCAAATTTCACCCACAGCTGTACCAAACTTTCTGGGAATTTTTTTACCCTGTATGATGGGATATTTCAAAGTTCACTATATCCTCACTTTAGAACTTATTCTATTCAAATAAAGTTCTATTATTATATTAATCTGAGTCCTTCTGCTTAACTATAATGAACTGTTTGGGAAGAGTTATCTCCCCTAATGAAAATTTGACTCTTCACTGAAAAAAGAGTAGTATCAGACAATAACATGGCTGCTTGATGAATATACTACTTGTTAACAATTAATTGTTTATCCAATCCACCCTGCTGTATCTTGGTTAGTGAGAAAATAAAAATGAATATTGTTGTATTTTAAAAATATATTTAACTGTTTTATTATATTTTGTTATTCCAAACATCTTGGGATATAATACTAACCAACCATTTTTATGCTTTCCTTGGGTGTAGGATCATAGTGGTGGAAGAGCCACTGTGAGAGGTTTAAAGTAGGCAAAGAGTTAATCATCCATCATTATTTGTCTAAATTTTTGAGATGAGACTTGATAATTTGCATTATTTAGAGTATAAGGGTTGGTTAATACAGTTCTAAGTATTCTGTAAGTTGCAGGTTCAATCCTGACCACTGGTGATTATAACATAGAATACTTAACATAGCTTAATACTTGTACCTGGTCATGGTTAAGGGAATGAGGACAGTCTCCCCAATGGATTAAATAAAAGGTTTGGTTCAAAGTTCCATGAAGGCTCCCAAGTTGGACAAGAAACACCTGTTGAAGGCTGGAGGACATATCATCCGAAACATTGTGTATATAACAATAAAGATGAAACAGTCCCAGTTATGGTTAATGGAATGAGAACAATCTACCCCAATTGATTAAATAAAGGGTTCAGTTTGAAGTTCCATGAAAACTCCCAAGATTGACAAGAAGGCTCTGTGTTCTTCAAGAAACCCCTGAAGAAGGCCGGAGGGTACATGAACTGAAATTTGTTTATATAACAATAAAGATAAGGACATCAGTCTGAAAAATCTAAATAATTGTTATATACCTATGAACATTAATGGGTATGTCCCATGAATATGGGAGTATTATGCTGACTGAGTAGTCTTATACCACTAGCAGTGGTTTACCTTCTTCATGCCACTGACAATTATTGTATTTTGTTAATGTTATATGGTTGAGGTTCCAATTCTGGATCTTTGGGAAGTGTGGAATATCCATTTATCACCATTCTACCCAGGTCCACACTGATCTGGAGTAGTAGTCCCTACTAGGGTTCCATCTATGGGTTAAATAGATCAAAAAATGAGTTTTTTTAAAAATCATTAAAAAATATAATTGACTACCCAAACAAGGAATAAAACAAAAACGTATTCGGCACAAAATAACCCAAGGGTTGACAGGCCATAAAATCCAATCAACCAACTGGTCAGAGTAGACTTGGGAATAATGAAGGGTGAGTCTAGAGTATATATTTACTAACCCATCCACACAAGCAGGATGCGGCACAAGGTCAATTTCTTAAGCGAAGTTTAACAGGTTTAAATTTAGAGTTTTCCTTCTAGACTAGTTACCTAGCCATGGTTAAAGAGCCCAGTCTGCCCTGCTATTTACCCATAGCTGGAGGGAGAATTGGATTCATAACTTTCCCAATGGTATTAGTGCTATGTGAAATGCAAACAGCTTCATCCAGGAATTGAACTCAGGTCCATTTCCTACAACTTTAACCATTAGTCTATAGTATAGACTCACCCTTTATTATTCCCAGGTCCACTTCCTAGAACTGGCGCTTTAATTTCAAACCCAGGATACATATCCCCCCCCCCCCGGCCCACCATTTTTGGTTATTTCTCATTTTGTAACCTTTGTTAGGATACAAGAATAATACAAATCCATGATTATATTTCAGCTTATTAGCCTGCCAAAACCAAATTTGTTCTTGCCAATACATTGGGATTTTTATGTAGCTATCACCTTTATTTCGAATGATTGCATGGATGTCATAATTGATTATTCGAATAAGCATAATTGGTCAAGCAAATGGCTCAAGTACACTTGAGCCATCATTTAATCAACATCCAAGTAGGCTGGTTGAGTAATATCCCAAGTGCACTTGATTGGTAATTCTAGCCATTGTTTTTACCAATCATTCGACCATGGCTCATAGGCATTGGGTCAACAATGGCTGAAATGCACTGACTGACCTATTCGTTGAAATGCCCTTGCAGAAAGATAAGTCAGTTAAGTAATGGGTAAGTCACTCTTGAACACTTGAGCTGTGATTTATACAAGATGATCTCACCCTGTTTCTTTATAGATTCTTTTATTGGTCAACTTATGTGTTAATTTTAATGTTGAAAGTGGGATCAAATAACAGCTCAAGATCACAAGTAGAAATAAAGATGAGAATTGTATTCAAAAACATTTCTTTGACACTTAACAGTGTGCTTCAATTGGATTATTATCAGGGTATAGCATTTGTATTAGATTTTTTTTTTTTGGGGGGGGGACGTTTTGTAACATCATCTAGATAATGTAAATGATCAAACAACTTAAACTTAAAGATTAACAAAATCAAATAAGAATGCATATAAAAGATTACACTTATTTTAATAATATTCTAATTGGTTTCTATATAAGATCATTCATAGGATTGATTTTAATATGTTGGAGAATAAAACAATAATATTAGAGATCAATAACACTAAGTAATTATTTATTAAACCTGCCTTTGTTAAAACTAGTATACTAATTAACAACACCATATATTATGTAAACCTTTATTTCTTAGTGCTATATAAGACACCTTGCAGGATTTTAAATGCACTAATAACATGGGCTGTTTTAAGGCAACTTAACTATATCATATGCATTTAATTACAAAATGAAATTAGATACATTAAGTGAACAGAAATAAACATAAACAAAAAATCATTACTTATCTGTAATACATGCGCTTCTAAGGAATATAACAAGTCGCTTGAAACACAATGTGCACCTGCCCAATCTATGATTGTACATCCTGATTCCAGCAGCATGGTACCTTTATTTATATTAAATGGAGATCAGCCATTTTCATTTATTTAATTCATAGTCAAAATTGTTAATACATAGAATAAAAACAACCCTTTGTTATATACATAAAAAAAATCAATTTAAAAAATTGTTTTTTTTTTTACTTTTGCCCTTTTTTTCTGTAACAAGAAGTTAACCAAAAAGTTTACAAATAAATAAATACTGACAATTATGTGTAAAGTTGATGTGCAAAATATTCAAAATAATTATTTAATTAATAGATGCATGCAACATTTTATTTGAGGTGGGGGTGGGGACAGAAATAAGTTTCCATTTCAAATTATTTTATTTTTTTACTCTGGTACAAACCTTCTGACATTGAATTCTTAACTCCCATGCCCTTCAGGCAATAGCTTTCAAAAATAAATTTTTACACCGCCCAGAGGGTGTTTTTGTTTGATTTTGTTTTTTTGCTAGTAATCATAATAAAGAAAATGTTTGTAAATTTCTTAATAGATGCATGCAACATTTTATTTGAGGGTGACAGAACTAAGTTTCCATTTCAAATTATTTTATTTTTTTACTCCTTTAATAAATTTGATGATTTTACTTATGGTACAAACCTTCTGACATTGAATTCTTAACTCCCATGCCCTTCAGGCAATAGCTTTCAAAAATAAATTTTTACACCACCCAGAGGGTGTTTTTATTTGTTTGTTTTTTTGCTAGTAATCATAATAAAGAAAATGTTTGTAAATTTCTTCTTACCATAAGTATTTGTAAAATTTTAGACTGACTGTAACTAAAAAGGGTATAAGTAGGTATTTACCCAACCTGTTCACTCTGGGTAGGATTTGACACAAGGTTTCAAGTAGAGGGCATCGAACCGGCTATTCAGTAAAAATAGATCTGCAAGACAAGCTTGCTAACCATTATTAGAGGGTGTTTTTTTGTTGCTAGTATAAAGGAACATCTCATTGGTTCATAAAGATTTTAGTCCTTTCCCTTTAATTTATATTTAACAGCATTTTGCACTCAACAAACACAAAAGTTAGATTGTGTATTCAAGTGTGACAATATCACAAAGCAAACTTGAAAAGTAAATGCAAGTTGGTGTTGTATATTATAATTGGGAAATTATGGCTTTTTTTTTTTTTTACATCACTTCAGACAATTTAGGCATCTCCATTTAGAACATAATTCAAAAGCTCTAATAATTTTTTTTTTTTTTTTTTTTTTTTTTTGGCCAAGTGCTCTCAATCTTAGTTAGTGGCGGCAGCTAAAAACATCCTCAGCTTCCTCCCCATACTCTATCGCTTTGGAAAAGGCTACCAATTGTGTATCAACTGTGAAAATTGCCAGAGACATCCGTCCTCTGTTTCATTGATCGACTTTAAGGGAATAATGAAATTTGTCTATGTAAATCAGAACTAAACTGATTAGTTATTTTTCAAATATATTATTGAAAAGCTGCTGTGTAAAAACAGTAAAGAATGTGTGTCTTCTCTTGCCCTGGCTTTTATTCATAATGAAAGGGGGAAAAAATATCGACTGACAAATCAATAAGGAGACTTGTCACAAGCTATAAATGGCGACTGTTATTCTCCTGTCAATATAGTTTTATCCTTACAGTTTCTTTAGCAGGACTCATTTCTCTTTTTCTAGCCGTCCGGAAGCTTTGATATTTCAAATAAGTTTACCCGTTCAGCTACTTCCTAATTGAAAGGCACAACTGTTGATCATCATAAAATAAATATGCGTATCATTGTATATTCACTCCTGCTGTTCAGAGACATTCTTTTTCTGAAAATATTTTGAACAGTTAGTCTACTGTTGGTTTTAATAACAGCAGCTAACCAAGTACAACTCAAGCAGTGTCCAAGACAGCTGGTATAAATAGGAATCAAGAATGATCCATCTATGAATCTGGGTAATTTGGGTGATTCCATTCCTTGAGTTCTGATTGGCTGCTTGACTGCTTGATTTGAATGACATTGTGGAGTCTTATATATACTTTGTCATTTTGCAGTGGACTTTGTAGCATTTGGGTTTGTATTTGAGTTACAACTGTTTGTTGCCTTGTCTTCCCAGTTCAACGGTAATTGGAACTTTAATTATTCTTCACAGTCGAATATAACTACTTTGACCCTCTGTAATATTCTCTTTCTGAGAATATTTTGAGCCAATGGTCTAATATAAATACTTTAAGACTTAACCTCTTGATCCTTAATCTGAACTGGATTGTGATTCTCTTTGAGAATTAGCCACTGATAGTTGTTTGGTTATTTTGTTTAATGGCATATCAACCTTTGTGAGTTATCTAATGCCAGATCATATATATATATATATGCTAACTGTAATTAATCAATATCTTGATTAATTCAGTGGATTTAACCCTGAAGATCCTTATGATGAAATTCGAGTAGGTTATTTCTGTATACACTGTAATACTAAATCCACTCTACTAACGTATATTGAGCAATTTATATTTGTTATAACGCTGACTTAGCTGAGTAATACTTATATGAACCAAATATTGAGACTAACCCAATATTTTTTACTGCCCATTTTCTAACTCACCGCATGGACTGAGTTCAACCCCACAGTCACATGTCTGCCCTGCGTCGCATTCTGGTTGAAACTGGTTACCTAACTAATTCTCACGTGACTCGCAAGATTTTTGCCTCTGGGGTCAGTTGGAGCCATTAACCATTACTGGTATTTTCCCATCCCCTTAGAATTCTCGCTACAGGGTGTTGTCAAAACCCTATGCCACCATACAATTATGCAACACTACAAAAATCAGTTAATTCCATAAAATAGCTTTGTTTTATATCAAGGGGCCGGGTTAGCTCAGTCAGTAGAGCGTTCAGCTAGAAACCACAAGGTTCCTAGTTTGATACCGCTCCTTGTCAACTCAGCGTATGAGTAACACAGGGATCTATGCGGTAAAGTAAGGAGCTGATGGTAGGTGTGGCGCTTATGTGGGTTTACATGTCCTGGGAATGATGTTAAACTCTATCTGATGGTGAGGTTCCAGTTTTGAGGAATATGAAGCACCCCTTCATCACCATTGCTCCCTGATCCACTCTGACCCGGAGTGGTAGTACCTGTTAGGGTCCCATCTATGGGTTAAATAGAAAAATGTATTTATAAAAAAATTGTATTATCCATTAAGAATTGATTTATTTAAAAAATTTAATGACCCACTGAGGTTGATATGCCGTAAAATAAAACAAAACCAATCTGCAAAGGGAGTAAGACCCCACCCCAATGGGGCCACCTGTTGACTATTAGGTAGTAATCTGAAATGATAGAGAATGAGCTGTCCATGACCCAGGTACTACATGGTCACATGATCTGCAACCCTTTACCTTGCTCTTTATATGGGCAAGGTTGGTGGGTGGAGAGACCGAGTCCAATTAATCGGCTGGTCGTGTCAAACCCTAGCACCTAAATGTTAAAATCCCGACTGCATTTGGTAAATTGCTCTTATGGCAAACATCAAACCATTTTTATCTCATATATATTTATCAACCCCTTCACACGAGCAAGATGTGACACAAAGTCAATTTCTTAAGCAAAGTTTAACAGTTTTGAATTCAGAGTTTTCCTTCTCCTAGACTGGTTACCTAACCAAGGTTAAGAGCCCAGTCTTCCCTGCTATTTACCCATAGCTGGAGGGAGAGTAATTGGATGCATATCTTTACCAAGGGTATTAGCACCATGTTAAATGCAAACTGCTTCATCCAGGATTTGAACTCGAGCCGAAGAGTCCATTTCTTATGACTCTAACCATAACACCATGCACAATTTTTATCTTATAGGTGCTAGAAGGTAGTGGCTGAGGGTCAATCACTGGTTTTTATCAATTCACATGAAGTAATTTCTTCTCATTTATTAATACACATGAAAGTTAATTAAAATTATTTCTACCAATTTAGTTTCCTGCATGTATTGGTAAAGTTCCAGTTCTGGATCTCCAGGGATTGTGGAGTTCCCCTCTAGTGGTAGTACCCGTTAGGGTCCCAACTACAGGTCAAATAGATCTATTTGCAAGTTAACAAAAATTATTTTTATCAGTTTGTTACTTTACATGAAGTTAATTAAAATTATTTCGACCTGTTTATAAAACCAAACCTAAACAAAATATTTATCTAGAAACTATTTGCTTATAAATCATATATACAAAATAAAGAAAATTTGAAATTAAATAGCCTACAAGAGTTGATATACCATTAAGTACACAAGTTAATGAAAAATATAACATAAAAATTATTTCTACCTATTTATCAATATGCGTGAAGTTAAAAATGATCTATATCAATTTATTAATACATATGACATTAAATAAATCACACACACACACACATATATATATATATATATATATATATATATATATATATATATATATAATATAGAATGAATAGAGAATAAATGAGAAAAGTATTGGCATGAAAAGGTGCTCAATGCTAATAAAGCAGAGCAGATTTATAATCAATAGTAATGGTATTATGGATGATTTCGACTCATAACTTAAAGTTTCATGGTTATGCAATCCTCAGATCAGTCAAAATTGACTACTGGTTTTTAAGATCTCAACCATTTGACTCATCTGAGGATTGCATAACCATGAAACTTTAAGTTATGAGTCCAAATCATCCATAATACCATTACTATTGATTATATATATATATATATATATATATATATATATATATATATATATATATATATACTTTTATTTAGATTTAATAAGAACTGCAACTCCTCCACACTACTCAATAAACAGTTAAAAACGGCCGCTAAACAATTACACGACCACCCTTATATTTACATTAAAAAAGCCGATAAAACTAATATTTTTCGTTGTGATTAAGAAAACTGAAATGAAAGAATGCTGCCCAAATACACACATATATATATATATATATGTGTATATATTTGGAAAAAACAAGATTTGGCATTAAATAACTCACAAGGGTTTGACATGCCATTAAAAATCAATCAATCAACCATTAGTACAAATACATCTAAAATAAAAATACTCATCAATATATCCATAATAATGACAAAAATTTGCGCACACATGTAAAAATCAAATACACACACATCTACAAATGATCATACAAATGTTTAAAAATAACAAAATATATATATATATATATATATATATATATATATATACTTATTCAAAATCATTGTCTATGATAAAACACTTTACATACACAGAATTATATCTAAAACAGTCATCTTTTTAATATATATATATATATATATATACACACACACATATACATATATAATATTACATAATTCTTGTGTCTTTTGTGCAACCATTGTTCTGTGAAATGGCATTTGCTGCCAAGTCTCTGGTCTTTCGTTCCATTCTATAGAATGCTGGTTTTTCTTTCATCATAATTGGCACCAATAATATCTCGCCTCTTTGACCTGCCAAAAGAGTCTCGCCTGACGAAAATAAAACCTGGATAAATTCAAACGGCAGAGTTTAATTGCTTCAAGACCTTTCGTTTTATTAATGCCCGAAATTGCTTGTTTTTTTGTTGTTTTGCTTTTTGTTGTTTTTTTGTTGTTTTTTGTTGTGTTTTGTTTTTTTTATAAGGTGTGGAGTGTTTTTTATTTATTTATTTTTGTTTTTTGCTGTTACATATTTTAAACTTTGATCTGATGGAACATTGTCAAAAGATTGAAAAAACCAAAAAAGTAAAAACCAAAATCAAAGAAATCTAAAGCTGAATAGAAAGTTCTTGGATTTTAGAACTGAACCTTGCTATGTCATCTTTCTACATATATGATCAAATTTATTTGTTAGCGAAAACCTCAACTCTGGCATAATCCGACAATACTCCCCGCCCACCATGTCAAAAGTAGACATGCCAATAAAGAAAATTATATACACGGTGACATTTTCAACCCCAATCAAATTTTAAACCTTCTCTAGACTTTCTATTTATTTATTTTTAATGAAATTCAATTAACGATGGGGAAATGTTTAAGATTCTCTCATTTAGCAGAGTTCAAATAGTTGGCAGCTATTCACCATTTTCATTCTTGGCTCTCAAGAAATCTTGGAATCCTGTGTCTTCACAGGTTATTAAATTGCAATTAAAATGGTTTGCCATCTCAGAAGAAAGAAAACAGACATAAACGGGAAATATAATTTCTTAAACAATTATATGTATGATTATTTTGAGATGCCTTCATCTATTTTCGATTGCACTTACTCTGTGGATGTGTTATATGAAGCCGTTTATTTGACACTGAAAAGGGGGGAAAAAAAAGAAAGGAAAAAGAAAAAGACTCAAAGGATTGAGTTTCAGTTTTATTTGAATGAAACAGATATTCATAAAAGATGATAGGCTTAATATATAAATAAAAGGGAAGATAATTTAATTGATACTTTTTTAAAACTCTTATCAAATTAATTCATTTGAGTCTATTTGGTTCATGTAGAATTTCTGTGAATGGTATTAGATAAAGCAAATTAATTTTGCTTCTTTCTGGGGTTGACATCTGCATTTAAAATATTTTATGCTTCTTCCTCCCACTCTTTTCAACATCTATCTATCTATCTATCTATCTACCTACCTACCTACTATATATATATATATAAAGTGTTGTTATGGGTCCAACAGGAGAAAATTAAATATTTCATAAAAAAGGTCTGAAAAATGGATTGTGTTTTAAAAAAAAATGTAATTATTATTTTACATTAGTGACACGTATTTCAGATCTTCTGATATCTTCTTCAGGCATTAATTATATATATATATTTACCAACTCCTCCGCACGAGCAGGATACGACACAAGGTCAATTTCTTAAGCGGAGTTTAACAGGTTTGAATTCAGAGTTTTCCTTCTGCTAGACTGGTTACCTAGCCATGGTTAAAGAACCCAGTCTGCCCTGCTATTTACCCATAGATAGAGGGAGAGTAGGATTCATACCTTTCCCAAGGGTATTAGCGCTAAGTGAAATGCAATTACCACATCCAGGATTTGAACTAGGGGTGACGAGTCCATTTCCCATGACTTTAACCATTACACCACGCGCTTCCTACATATATATATATATATATATATATATGTGTGTGTGTGTGTGTGTGTGTGTGTGTGTGTATATTTGGTATTGGAGAAATGAAAATAAAGTGCTCAATTACAAGTGTAAGAGCTGTATTTATAAATGTGAATGTACAATGACTGCAATTCAAATTCTAGGCATAAAATAATTCTACCTGAATTGACATGCTATTAAAAGTAATCAATCCAATGTATCCTATTTATGACATTAAACTACATGTACTTCTGCAGCTCTTAGGAATGTGGAGTACCCCTTCATTGCCATTATTCCCAGGTCCACTCTGACCCAGAGTAGTAGTACCAATTAAGGTCCCATCTATGGGTTAAATAGATGTTTAAAAAGAATGTTTAAAAAAATGAGTACCCAACAAAATGAATAAAACAAAAATGTATTTGGTATAAAATAATCCAAGGGTTGACATGCCGTAAAATCCAGCCAACAAATTAATCTAACATCTTGTGTGGTGTAATGGTTAGCAAGCTAAGCAGGTAGACCATTGTTAATGAGGTTGATTCTCACTGAGTGCCCTTTATTTCAGACCTGGTGCCAAGCTAGATTAAGTAAATGACTACACTAACATTTTCATCTCCTATATAAAGAACAATTGGTGTGTATGTCTGTTGTTAATTGTTTTATTTTTATAGATTCATCCAAAGTAAATATATATAAAAGTAAAAAAGTAAGTAAAGTTGACGGGGCGGCCTAAAGACGGTATCAGCCAGTCAGCAGTCTATCCCCTTTTCAATAGCGCTAGACCAAGGAGATTGATTTAGCATCTGAGGTGGAGCGCCACACCTACCATCAGCTACTTAGTTTACCGCACAGATCCCTGTGCTACTCATACACTGAGTTGGCAGGGACCGGTATCGAACTAGGAACCTTGTGGTTTCTAGCCGAATGCTCTACCGACTGAGCTAACCCGGACCCTATATTAAATATCACCAGTTCTTGCTTTTTGTGCATAAAATCCTGAAGATTTGATTCATATTTGAATTTTAAATATACATAGAAATAGCATTAAAATTCTTCTTAAAAATGTCCAGGATTTGTAAATCTCAAAAATAGAAAAATCAATACACCAGGGGTTTTGTCACCCCCCCTCTACCCAGTTGACGCTGGGTAGCCACTTCTATAACAGAACCTAACCAACCAAAGCAAATAAAATTGAATTCAATAAATATCAGTTTAAATCTAGGATCTCTTATTAACTTGGATTTTACGGCATGTCAAACCTTGTTGGGTTATTTTATACTAAAGATTTTGTTTTATTCATTCCTGTTAGGTACTCAATTTTTTTCAAACTGAATTTGTAAAACACATTTTGATACTCATTTTGTATCAGCTTAATCCATGGATGTGATCCGAACAGGTGCTACACTCCAGGTCAGGGTGGGCTTGGGAGTAATGGCGATAAGTGGGTACTTTCATCAAAGTTCCAGAATTGGAACTTCACCATCAGCAGATGCAGTTTAGCGTCATGCCCAGGACACTAAGAATCAAGAACGGTAACTTTCAGATGTGACTCCTGATTTTACAGTTAACTTGTAATTCAAAATAGTATTTTTATTTATTTATTTTTCATTTAGGGTTAAATATTTAAAACGAAACTAAATTGGAAATTTTGATTAATAATTGTTTAAAGGGAAGAATGATCAAATTCAGTTGTTAATCTAAACATTCAAATCAATTAAATCCAATTTGACTGAATTAAGTTCCAAGTTAAAATTAAACCTTCAATTTAAACTAATTACTATTATGCAATTGTTACTACTACTACTACTAAAAGAGCAATGACATTTTGCCATTATTACTACTACTCTGACTATTATAACACCAATGATATTACCATATTGTTACTACTACTACTACTACTATGTCTATTAAAACAGAAATGACATTTTGTTGTTAATGAAGGAAAAGCATCCATTATCGTCATTGTTAGCAAAGAAAGGATTTTAATCTCTAATTGACATTGCAGATGAAAACAAATATTATTTAATTTAAAGGAAACAATAAAAGTACATTTGAATATTTGAAAAGAAACTTGTAAGATTGTTAGACTTAAGAAGAGTTGGCAAATACTTAATACTGCTGAGAGTTATATATATATATATGTGTTGTGTATATATATATATATGCATGTTGAATTAAACAAAAGACAAATCTCCTGTTTAACAATTTTGTGATTTTTTCAAGTTTTATATACATAAACTAAGAAAGTAAGTAAAGTTGTCTGGGTGGCCTAAAGTCGGTATCAGCCAATTAGCGAGGGAATCTATTCCCTTTTCACTATCGCTAAACCAAGGAGATTGTTTTGGCATCTGAGGTGAAGCGCCACACCAACCATCAGCTGAGAGTCATATATATGTGTATATATATACTATAGTGTGGGATGGTCACTGTTTCAGCTTTTGCTGGAATGGTGTACCAAAGGCAGTATTATTGGTAGAGTGCTCAATATAAAATAGAGCTGTTATATAATATAATAAAATAAATATATAAAGATTTTACATATCTATTTAGTTGGTGACAATGGAACATTCACAACCATATCGGTTTCATGCGAGGCAATCATCAGGTGAAGATGTTTCAAATGCAAGGAAAATCGAAAAAAATTTTATAAAATGTGTGTATATATATATATATATATATATATATATATAATATAAAGTAAGTAAAGTCGTTTGGGTGGCCTAAAGTCAGTATCAGTCAATTAGCGAAGGAGTCTATCCCCTTTTTCATAGCTATAGACCAAAGAGATTGTTTTGCGTCTGAGGTGAAGCACCACACCAACCAGCAGCTCCTTACTTTACTGCACAGATCCCTGTGCTACTTATTTGCTGAGTTGGCAAGGGCCGGTATCGGACTAGGAACCTTGTTGTTACTAGCTGAACACTCTACGGACTGTGCTAATCCAGCCCTATAAGACAAAATGTGATCCATTGGGTCACCCATTGATAATGGTAGATAATTGAGATTAGGGAAAAGTGAGTTTGCAAAGCGAATTAAATTTAAAAAAATAAATACTGCCAGACAAAACATTAAAATCATTTTGTAAGATTTCTAAGAAAAGGAAGGTTTGACTTAATTTGAGTTACACGTTGCAGCTTATGAAATTTAACATACAAATACATTTCAAATTCTCCCATCTCTCTCTCTCTCTCTACACTCCCAGAGAAACTAATAAATATAATGTGGAGGTAATCAAGAAATACATAGAGAGAGGGGGAAAATGATAGGCAGAAAGTAAAGTAAGGGAAAGTTCAGTTTTTTACTTAATTGCAAATTACGACATATAAGAACCAATTAAAATGGATTTTTTTCAAACATATATCAATCCTAAAAGTAAGGAATAATTTAGTATAACTTTTGTGTTATTAAACTAAACAGTAAAAAAACCTTTAGGAGACAAAAGTTGATTAGCTCAGCTTTGGTATACTTTTTAAAAAATTGTATACTGAACAAGAACGAATAAAACAAAAACATCTTTGGCATAAAATAACCAAAACCAGGGTTGACATGCCATAAAATCCCCCCCCCCTGGGTATGACACTACACCCATAAACAATTACACAAAAATGTAAATATGAACGTACAATGAATGCAACCTGTTGGTATAAAATACTCCTAGATTGTACACTATAGCAAATTAGTTCATATATGTATATATATAAATATATATATATATATTCTCACCTATCAATTTTTAGTTAAATGTTAATTTTTTTCTAAACCAAAGATACCAGGCTATTATTATTTCTAATGGAACATTATATTGTCAAAGTGGATATTATTCATAACTAAACTTTACAACATTAAAATCATATACTGAAAAATAAAACTGCAACATCTCTGTAACCTAAAATAAAATTACACACACACACACACACACACACACACATATATATATATATATATATTATATATATATATATATATATACATGGTGTTAAAATGAAACAACCAGAGTCTTGAAAGTGGATTTTATTGTTCTAACACTTTAGAATTATTGTAAGAAAAAAATTAGAAAATTATTTCAACTTTTGGAGAAAACCAAGAAATTATGTAAAATAAAGAAAATAGGCCCCTGATTATCAAGATACTTAAAATGAAAATAAAAAAATACTTACTTGAAATCTGTAGAAGAATTAAACTTATTAAGAATGCAGCATTATTAAAGTACTTTGGAGAGTGCAGGTATTGCAAGAAGACCTGCTGCCACTTTATCACTAGTAAAAGCCAACTCATAATATTTTGTTAAAATTGAACTCCTTTTTTTGCTAAATGCAAAAATAAAAGTTTTCTATGAACAATTGTTTTTATGAGAATACTTCATAATAATATGGAAATAATGTCTTAAAAATCATATACAATATATAATATATAATATATATATATATATATATATATATACACACATTTTATATACATGTATACATACATGTATTATACATATATAAATATATATATAAAATATATGAATACTATCTAAAATATATATATAAAATATATATATAATATATATATATAAAATACATATATAAAATATAGGAATAGTATCTAAAATATATATAGTGCATAAAATATGTATAAAAATATATGAATAGTATTTAAATTACATATAAAAAATATATGAATAGTATTTAGAATATGTGTACATAAAAATATATGAATAGATATGTTTAATATGTATACATAAAAATATATGAATAGGAATAATATATGAATAGGATTTAAATATGTGTACATAAAAATATATGAATAGGATTAAATATGTGTACATAAAAAATATATGAATAGGATTTAAAATATGTGTACATAAAAATATATGAATAGGATTTAATATGTATACATAAAAATATATGAATAGGATTTAAAATATGTGTACATAAAAATATATGAATAGAATAAAAATTATGTGTACATAAAATATATGAATAGTATTAAATTATGTGTACATAAAAATATATGAATATATTTAAAATATGTGTACATAAAAAATATGAATAGGATTTAAAATATGTTACATAAAAATATATGAATAGTATGTGTACTAAAATATATGAATATGATTGTAGCATTTAAAAATGTGTACGTAAAAATATATGAATAGTATTTAAATTATGTATATAAATATATGAATAGTATTAAATATGTGTACATAAAATATATGAATAGTATTTAAATTATGTGTACATAAAAAATATATGAATAGTATTTAAATTATGTGTACATAAAATATATGAATAGATTTAAAATATGTGTACATAAAAATATATGAATAGGATTTAAAATATGTGTACATAAAAATATATGAATAGGATTTAAAATATATGTACATAAGAATATAAGAATAGATGTCTAAAATATATGTAGATATTTGTACATGTCAATAAAACTATTATGAATCTTCAATATAGGCAGGTTAAATCTTATCATTTCAATATGAAGTAAACATCATAAAAATATAATTAATGATCATCACAACAGCTGGAATACTTAGGTTTGTGTCTATATTTAATACATAATGGAAGCAATCAATTTTTTTTTTTTTTTTTTTTTTTGTTGTTAATGTCATTTTTACCAGTTATGGCTTCTTACATCAATAAGTGTTTGTTGCTGTGTCAAGTGGCCAATTTGAATTCTTTTGATAAAACAATCATTAGACTTAATCCTCTTAATTATATCTCATGTTTTAAGGGTTGTAAAAGATTATCTGCAAGTTTTCTTGAAAATAGAAAGGAAGTGTGATCAGAAATAAGGAGAGTGGGGAGGGGGATGAATGGTCACATTGTGTTTATGAGTTCAAAGAAATGTTGAAGGAGTTCATAGGGGCTTTGTATTCTTTTTGGTGGGCTGTATTATTTCTTTTTTATTATTATTATGAAGCTGTTAAATTGTATATATGTCTCAGGGGTGGCTGAATATATATTTGACAAAAAGAAAAATGAGATTTCTCTAAGACATAAGCTGAATTAGCAATCTGCAAGTTTTCCTAAAAATGGAAAGGAAGTATGATGAGAAACAAGGAGAGTTGAACCATGGTTACAAAATATACTAATTTTCATGAATGTAATTAGACTACTTTTTTTGTGAAAGTAATATAATAATTTTTCATGAATGTAATTAGACTACTTTTTTGTGAAAGTAATATACTAATTTTTCATGGATGTAATACTAATTCTTATGGATGTAATATACTAATATTCATGAATTTAGTTGTAATTCTGTCTGTGTGTATTAATATGTTAGCAAAATAAATCAATGAACATGAGTGGAGAATGAATGGTCATTTTTTTATTTATGAGTTCAAAAAAATGTTGAAGGAGTTGATGGGGTTTTTGTATTCTTTTTAGTGAGCTGTATTATGTCTTCTTTTTCTTTTAATAAGCTGTTTAATTATATATATGTCTCAGGAGTGGCTGAATATATATTTGACAAAAAGAAAAATTAGATTTTTCCAAGACATGAGCAGAATAGGCATGAAAATAGTAGGATCATAGATCAAAAGTAAAATACACAAGGATGTTGATAATTGTTTGAAACAAATCCTGGAAGTAGCATCCCATAACACAGCAGCTGTATGATCACTTACCTCCCATCTCACAAACCATCCAAATTAGATGAACAAAACATGCTAGGCACTGTTGGAGAAGTATCCTGAGTATGACACTAAACTGTATCTGATGGTGAGGCTCCAGTTCTAGAAATCTGGAAAGTATGGAGTACCCCTTCATTGCTATTACACCTAGGTCTACTTTGAGCTGAAGTGGTAGTAGTTGTTAAGGTCATATCAAAAAGGTCATGTATATGTATTTTAAATAAGTTATTTTATTGTTTTATTTTTACCAACACCAATACTAACACTTGCTAATCCATGTGTAGGAGCCCACAGGAGAACCTTACTTATGAGTTTGTCTGTGCAAAAACTTACATTCATCAGCTCTGTGTAGACATAGGAAGCCATGTAGAGGACCTACCAAGTGATGGATTACAGAAAGGAATTGCAAGAGAGAATCAAAGGAATCCACACTATCAGCATGATTTGATGATAATTTATCTGCATACGTTTTTCATTGACACATTTTTCATCTTGTACCTGATAACATTGGGGTCATTTTGAGGTCACTACATTACAAATCTGCTGTATATGATTACATTTATGTTTAGCAACAGCAAGTTACCATATTACAATATCGAATATGGACTTTTATTATCTTTTTTTAAATCAATTACAGTGAATTAGAAACATTTCCTCTTCATTGTAAATGAAATTCAGTAAATGTAATGGTTAGTGAGCTAAACTGAAAAAAAAAGGACCATATTACCTTTAGGCACCCCTTTTTGATCTCGATTAAGAAAGAACATGTTTTTTTATTTACACCATCAATATCGGGTTGTTTTAACAGACGATTTTTAGATTTTTTTTTTTAATTATAAAACAAACCCCTAACCCTAATCCCTAACAAACAACCGGATATTGATGGTGTAAATGAAAAACATGTCCTTTCTTAATCGAGATCAAAAAGGGGTGCTAAAGGTCATATGGTCAAAAAAAAAAAAAGTAACGTCGTCGGGGTGGCCTAAAGTCAGTATCAACCAGACAGTGAGGCAGTCTATCCCCTTTTCACTAGGGTTAGACCAAGGAGATTGATTTTACTTTACCGCACATATCCCTGTTCTCCTCATACAATGAGTTGACGAGGGCCAGTATTGAACCAGGAACCTTGTGGTTACTAGTCAGACACTCTACCGACTGAGCTAAACTTGCTCATCTTTGCAAATGATTTTGATTTTTACAGAGTGCTCCATACTTCTGGCCTTTTGCCAGAATCAAGCTTAGCTTAGTAAATAAGTATCTGAATTAAATAATCAAGAAAATTATTGACAGGACCCTGTGAGAGTTTGGAAAGTCTACCCTTTGAACAAATAAACAAGCAAAACATTGATTATTATCAATTCATATTAATTTTTTTTTCCCCTCATTTCTATATGTACACATAAATTCTCTTTGTCGTTTCATTTATGATTTGGATAAAGGCCTTGTAGGTAATAAATTTCCTCATGGATTGTTCTCATGCCATTAGGAAAGAGAAACAAAACAAAAAAAAATAGGTGAGTTGTTTTGCAGACAGGCGCTCTTTCTCTAGATGTTTTACCAGCAGTTTCTTACTGGCCTGCAAGTTGGTGCCAAGTATCCTATGAAGTTAACGTTGATTTTCTTGACAGTTTCCTATGAATTGGCTGCGGTGCCAACAAGCAATATCCAAATCTGCCGTTTCTTTGGAAACATAGGCAAAAAAACAAAACAAAAGTAAATGAGTAAATAATATGAGAATAATTGACTGAAGTTATCATAAACCTGCTTGGCCTTTTTTTCTTTTTTTTTTCTATTTTTTTTTTTTTTTTTTGTCTTGGCATCAAATCAGCTGCGAAAGATCTTTGGATTGGTTTTGATCCCAGGCATCGCCAACCTCTTGCTGTTTTGTCTCCAAATATGACTTGGTAGAGAAATCAATAGGCTGGGATTGTTTAGCAATTGCACATATTTTAAGCTTCACCTTGTTAGAGGTGAAATCTCTGGGTCAACTGGGGCTTTAGAATATACTGACTGCACCTTTGCAGAGGGGTAAGACACCCACCTGTCCAATGGGGCCACCTGTTGGCCATGGGTGGTGACCTGTGATGTTTAAGGACAGAATCTTGGTAGCTGGGCAGTTCATAACCTGCAACACTCCACTTTGGCTGTTGGCTGGTGCAGAAGAATACACTGACTGCACCTCTGCAGAGGGGTAAAATCTCCCCAATGGAGGCCACCTGTTGGTTTGTGAGTCATGACCTCTGATGCTTAAGGATGGATTCTTGGTGGCTGAGCAGTTCATAATATGCAACACTCCACTTTGTTCCTTACTTAGTCTAGACAGGGGGTCAAAGAGGCCCCCTCTAATCAATCAGCTTGTCATATCAAGCCCTAGCACCTAACACCCCAACCCTTTTTTATCATATATGTTATTAAATAGAAAAAAATGATTTTGCAAAAATGTGTTTAAAAAATGAGTTTAAAAAATTGATAAATTCATAAAGAATGAGGTTCCCTCCAATCAATTGGCTAGTCAAGTCAAGCCCTAGCATATATATGATTGTCCCAACCCTATTGCCCTTATGGCAACTCTTTTTATCATATATGTGCTAAAAGGTGGTGGCTGAGGATTTTCATGTCCTGGGTATGACATTAAAACTCTGATGGTGAGATTCTGGTGGTCTGGGAATGTGAAGCACCCTTTTATCACCATTGCTCCCAGGTCCACTTTGACCTGGAGTGGTAGTACCTGTTAGGGCTCCATCTGTGGGTTAAATAGAAACAAATGTGTTTGAAAAAAATTGAGTACCCATCAAGAATGAGTTGACATGCCATAAAATCCAAACAACCAACAACCTCATATGCAATGAGTTCCTCTCTGAAGGCTTGCCAAGTTACATCAGGGTCCCACAATCAGTTCTTGATATATTCAAAAGATGTCTTTGGTATAAAGTAGCCCAAGGATTGACAGGCAGTAAAATCCAACCAACCAAAAATCATACACAATGAGGTCCTTTCTGAATATACCTAAGCCCCACAACTGGTTCTTGAGATATTCAAAATTTCAGATCCTTGTAAAAGTAAATTGCAAATGTCCTTGTCCAGGATTTGAACTTAGTCCATTTCATACGACACTAGTCTTTCTACCATTTGTACCTCATATGCAATGAGTTCCTCTCTGAAGGCTTGCCAAGTTACATCAGGGTCCCACAACCAGTTCTTGAGATATTCAAAAGATGTCTTTGGCATAAAGTAGCCCAAGGATTGTATTAAGATTCTTGATGCAATTTTTAGGCTGCAGGTCAGAGCACTTTACAGTGGAAAATCCCTTGTGGCATTAAGTTTGATCCATTTTGAGTGGAATCCTATGATCCTTGTGTTCCTCAGTGTTAAGCGCAAGCAACTGAACACCTTTCCACAAAGGCCTTTAAATAGTTAACCAACCATGTATTGGATGACCGATTGAATCCACACAGCCAAGAAGAGTCTATAAATCTAAATTGTGGTATCCAGCACACCTTATATTGCAAAATATTCCAACAGATTGACAGGCAGTAAAATCCAACCAATCAAAAATCATATGCAATGTGTTCCTCTCTGAATATAAAATCCCACAACTGATTTGGAACATATTCAAAAGTCAATTTCCTACAACACTAGTCTTTGTGCCATTTGTATCTCATATGCAATGAGATTCTCTATGAATGCTTGCCAAGTTACATCAGAGCCCCACAACCAGTTCTTGCGATATTCAAAAGATATCTGGTATAAGGTAGCACAAGTATTGACAATCAGTAAAGACCAACCAACCAAAAAATACGCAATGATGTCTTCTCTGAATATATTTAGGCCCCACAACCAATTCTCGAGATATTCAAAATGGCTGAATATTTATGGACAGACTTGCTATTACAGCTAGAAGCTTATAGGTGTTGATGTGCCAAATAACCTAACTCATGCCCTTTCCATCTCTCATTCAGTCAGCAATTTCAGATCCTTTGTCATAGCGCAGTCAGTAGAGCGTTCGGCTAGAGACCACAAGGTTCCTAGTTCGATACCGGTCCTCACCAACTCAGTGTATGAGTAGCACAGGGATCTGTGCGGTAAAGTAAGGAGCTGATGGTAGGTGTAGCGCTCCACCTCAGACACTAAAACAATCTCCTTGGTCTAGTGCTATTGAAAAGGGGATAGACTCCCTCGCTGACTGGCTGATACCGACTTCAGGCCGCCCTGTCGACTTTACTTACTTACTTTACATGAAAAGTGAATTAAAAATAGCCTTGTTCAGGATTTGAACTTGATTTACCCAAGTCCATTTCCTACGACACTAGGCTTTGTGCCATTTGTACCTCATATGCAATGAGGTCCTCTATGAACGCTTACCAAGTTACATCAGGGTCCCACAACCAGTTCTTGAGATATTCAAAATGGCTGAATACTTTATGGATAGACTTTGTATTACAGCTGGAAGCTTATAGGTGTTGATGTGCCAAATAATCTAATACCTACTCTCTCTTTCTGTCTCTCTGTTATCAATTCCAGATGCTTGCAAAATATTAGTTCTGTACTTAATTTGCCATCTTGTGTTTTTGTTTTGTCTTTTTTTTCCATTAAATATTAGTTTTTCCTTAATTTTCAACTATACTTTCCTCTCTTTTTTTATTTTTTTTTATTTCTCCCTTAAATACTTAGGCTATGTTGATGACAGAATTCACTACTTTGTCTAATAACCTCATTAAATAGTAATTCTGTTTTGGTTTCAAGTTTTTCTTCTTTTTTGTGTGTCTTCAATTCTTATCTGAATTTTTACAGATGTTTCCCTTAGTACATGTTCCTGTTAATAATAATTTACTTATATTTAGTATACAATGTGACTTAGATATAATTTACTCATTAAACCTAGTCTAAGTACAGAATAATGATAAAGTCCACTAGCGTGAACTGAGGCATTACTGAATCTACAGTAAATATACATACTTAACAACCCCTGTACACAAGTAGGATATGGGGCTTATGGTCAAGTAACATTAAAAGCACCAGTCCCCACTAGATCACTGAAGTTAAGCAGTGATGAGCCTGTTCAGTACTTAGATGGGTGACCATTTAAGCAATAGCAGATACTCTAAGAAACTGAATATCAAAATAACTTGATTCAGCATTAAATGACCCAAAAAGGGTTGATATGCCGTAAAAAAAACAACCAATCAAGTAAAATATGACAACGGGTCAATTTCTAAAACTGAGTTTAACAGGTTTGAATTCAGAGATTTCTTTTCCTAGATTGGTTACCTAATCAAAGATCTGTTTAAAAATGATTAGTATTAGATGAAAATTTTGAAACCTTATAACTATACTATATATATATTAAAATATATAATATAATAATATAATATATATATATATTAAATATACTAGCAAACATATGCACCCTCCGGGTCCAAGTATTTAAGTTTTAATGTAATAAAATATTGTATTAAATTAGAAAGGCTAATGAAACTAAATGGGAAATGCAGATAAAAAAAGATTTGAAACAGAGGGAGTATAATCGAAAGATAGAACAACTGAAACTTACTCTTCCATCACTCTCGTCTTTTATTGTTATTTTTTCTAATTTAAGTATTTACTTAAAAGAGTAAGTAAAGAATAAAATTACAGTTATTTTTTCTTGTTAATGGATTTCATTTAAGATTCATTGAAGAGATTTTTGCTTATATTCATTAAAATAAAACCAAACAGTTAGAAATCAATAATACTAAGCACATATTTATTAATATCACATTTCTAATATCAATATGCAAATTAGCCTTTCCATTCAAACTGTAAACTGCTATTTTGTTGTATATATAAATATAATTGCATGTTGTTTGTATGTAGATATGGTCAACAGTAATAATAATGTAAAACAATTTTATTAATAATTGAGGTTTAGAAAAAAAATAAAATCATTGAGAATGCAATGTCAATAACTAAGGGAATTGTAACTTGAGTAGTAATATAGTTTCGGTTACAGACAGAAAAACACACAATCTCCATTATAATAAGATAATATAATATATATATATATATTAAATATATAATATAATAATATAATATATTTATATTAAATATAAATTGCTACTTTAAACCATATAATTGTGTATAAATTATTGATATTAGATATGAATACTTAAAACCATTTAACTGTGTGCAAATGATTTGTATTTGCAATATTTGATACCATATAACTGTGTGCAAACAAATTATTATTAAATAGAAATAGTTACTTAAAACCATGTAACAATTAACTCTTCATTGCCATTACTCTCAGTTCCACTCTGACTCAGATTTGTAGTACCTTTTAGAGTACCGTCTATTTGTCAAATAGTTCTGTTAGAAAATTATTTGTATGAGATAAAAATAGTTGATATTATATAACTGTGCAAAAAACTGGGAAACTACACAAAAGATGTAAATATAAAATGTACGCAATTTCCAAACTTCTGTTTAAACTCCATATGAGTTGACATGACATTAAAATGAATTAATCATTAAAATCACTAGAAAATATATGCAACCTCCGGGTGCAAGTATTTAAGTTTTAATGTAATAAAATATTGTATTAAATTAGAAAGGCTAATGAAACTAAATAAGAATACAGATAAAAAGATTTGAAACGGAGGGAGTATAATAAAAGATTTGAAACAGAGGGAGTATAATAAAAAATGGAACAACTGAAACTTACTCTTCCATCACTCTCGTCTTTCATTGTTATTTTTTCTAATTTAAGTATTTAGTTAAAAGAGAAGTAAAGAATAAAATGACAGTTATTTTATCTTGTTAATGGATTTCATTTAAGATTCATTGAAGAGATTTTTGCTTATATTCATTAAAATAAAACCAAACAGTTAGAAATCAATAATACCAAGCACATAATTATTAAATTCGATTTTTTAATATTAATATGCAAATTAGCCTTCCCGTTCACACTGTAAATCGCTATTTTGTTGTATATATAAATATAATTGCATGTTGTTAGTATGTAGATATGGTTAACAGTATTAATAATAACAATTTTATTAATAATGGAGGTTTAAATAAAAATAAAATCATTGAGAATGTGATGTCAATAACTAAGGGAATTATGACTTGAGTAGTGATATAGTTTTGGTTACAGACAGAAAAACACACAATCTCCATTATAATAAGATATTACTGTGTGTAAATTATTTGCATTAGATAGGAATACTTTTAATCATAGTAAATTTCTGTTAGAAAATTATTTGTATGAGATAGGTGTTGTTTTTTTCTGATATAAGGTGTGTGCCAGATGTCCGCTTCTGCTTATAGACTCGCTGATAACCATGTGACCAACCTATTAACCAACCACTGGCAGTATTCTGCTGCTGATATTATTATTTATACTGGCTGTTCTGGTCATACCTACTCATAACTACTTGAGCCTTTGTGGACGACGGAACATAGGATTATATCACTGGACCTTTTGACACTACGTAGGATTCCAAAACTTAGGACTTATTCACTTACCAAAGGATTCTATAGTTCAGGACTTATTCATTTACGAAAGGATTCTATAAGTTAGGACTTACTTACTTATTTACTTTAAATTCTTTACAACTGGCCAAGGATGGCGGCCAGATACTTAACAATAGGAATATTTTATATTATATAACTGTGCAAAAACTTGGGAAACTACACAAAAGATGTAAATGTAAATGTACGCAATTTTCAAACCTCTGTTTAAACCCCATATGAGTTGACATGACATTAAAATGAATTAATCATTAAAATCATATTACTGTGTGTAAATTATTTGCATTAGATAGGAATACTTTTAATCATAGTAAATAATAATAGTAAATTTGTAAAAATTATTTTTACTATTACTCCCAGGTTCACTCTCACTTGGAGTGGTAGTATCTGTTTGTGACCCACTTATGGGTCGAATAGATCTGTTTTAAAATTTGTATTGGCTAGGAATACTTGATACCATATAACTGTGCAAGCAAATAATGATAATTATCAAATAGGAATAGTTACTTGAAACCATATGATTATGCACAATATTATTAAAATTAGTTATGGTTAAAACCATATAACAGTGTGCCAATTATTTGTATCAAATTTTGGCATTAAAGGTGTTAAAAAAACAAAGAGGAAGAGTATTCAATTTCCAAACCTCTATGTTTAAAATAACCCCATATGAGTTGACATGCCATTAAAATGAATTAATCATTAAAATCATATTACCGTGTGCAAATTATTTGCATAAGATAGGAATACTTTTAATCATAGAATGAGTACTTCTTTATTGCTATTACTCCCAGGTTTACCCTCACAAAAGGTGTTAAAGAAACAAAGGGGGAGAAAGAAAAAAAAACTATATTACAAATTAAGCTATTTTCAGGTGTTTAAAATGTGTGCTTCTGCATCATTTAACAGATACATGTTGCTTGTCATAAAATAGCCTTAAAATCAAGTTATTTGCCGCCTTTTTTGCTTGAAACATTTGAAGCCCTCGTGCCTTTAATCATGAGATATCATGACATCAACCCTGGGTGGCTCTGCAAGACAGTTGAGATCAGGAAACAGATAGAATTGGACTCGAGTCTAGATTTCTTGTCTTTTGTATTAATGTGTTGCAGATGAGATGAAAGCAGAGACAGATTAAAGAAAAAAAAGAAATCTCTGATCCAGAAAGATCTTGTCACTCTCTCTAAACACACACCCTTCTTTTATTCCACAGCACTTGAAAATATCAAAAATAGTTACTGTTCTATTCACTCTATGTGTATATATGTCTGTCTTTCTCTCTCTCTCTCTCTCTCTCTCTCTCTCTCTTGTTGTTGTTTCTTGTCAGGATGCCCCTGTGTTTGTCCAATCGAATGATACTTAGCAGCCATTAGTGTCCACTTTGAGAAATCTTGATATTAAAATGATGGAGATGGCTTAACGATGCTTTAAGACCTGCTGATCGCTAGATCACCTTTTGTTTCCTAATGGCAATCAGATGTCCTCGTTTCACATTCAAATGTGTTTTACATGAGCTGTTTGCAACGTTTATAAAGAGGCTTAATAATCTTTCTGTTTTTATGAGTATTATTCTATTTCAATCTTTAATGCCATCGTTCTTTAGAATCGGCTTGGTGGTTGAACCAGTGAACTGGAAATCATAAGGTTTAATGTTCAATACCCGAATCCATAGTTTCTAAAGCCTTTACTGATCTCTAATTAGTTCTTTCAACCATTAAATGACTCAAGTGATAACCAGTTGTTGCCTATTTAATCTGATGCGTATCAAGAACATCTTTATACTAAAGTCACTTTCTTTTCAATCTTGATAAAGTTAATGCTGAGTTTGGCTATATTACAACAGAATTAGATCGTTTTTCTCAGTCAGTAGAGTGTCCGCCTAGGAATCATAAGGTTCCAGGTTCAATTCAAGTTAATGCTGAGTTTGGCTATATTACAAGAGAATTAGATCGTTTTTTAGTCAGTAGTGTCCACCTAGCAATCATAGGTTCTGGGTTCAATTCAAGTTAATGCTGAGTTTGGCTATATTACAAAGAATTAGATCGTTTTTCTCAGTCATAGAGTGTCCACCTAGCAATCATAAGGTTCTGGGTTCAATTCAAGTTAATGCTGAGTTTGGCTATATTACAAGAGAATTAGATCGTTTTGTTAGTCAATAGTGTCTGCCTAGCAATCATAAGGTTCTGGGTTCAATTCAAACTAATGCTGAGTTTGGCTATATTACAAGAGAATTAGATGGTTTTGCTTAGTCAATAGTGTCACCTAGCAATCATAAGGTTCTGGGTTCAATTCAAGTTAATGCTGAGTTTGGCTATATTACAACAGAATTAGATCGTTTTTCTCAGTCAGTAGAGTGTCCGCCTAGGAATCATAAGGTTCCAGGTTCAATTTAATGCTGAGTTTGTTTATATTACAACAGAAGAAGATGGTTCTTGATGGATTGGTTTTTACCAGAACATTTTGCTCATTATATCCTCTGCTGGTTTAGCTCAGTCAGTAGAGTGTCCACCTAGGAATCACAAGGTTCCAGGTTCGATACTGGCCCTCACCAATTCAGCTTATGAGTAGCACAAGGGACCGTGCGTTAAAGTGAGTTGATGTTAGGTGTGGCGCACAAACTCAGATGCTAAAATAATCTCCTTGGTCTAGCGCAAGTGAAAAGGGGATAGACTCCCTTGCTGTCTGGCTGATACTGATATTAGCCCACCCCACTGACTTTACTTATCCTCCACCCTGTTGTTGGGGGTTAGAATTCTTTGACTGCATCACCTGCAGAGGGGTACCTCCACCCACAAAAATGGAGTCTCTTGAGTATGACATGAAACTATCTGTAGTCAGTAGAGCGTCTGACTAGGAATCACAAGGTTCCAAGTTCAATACTGGCCCTTACCAACTCAGCATATGAGTAGCACAGGAATCTGTTCAGTAAAGTGAGGAGTTGATGATAGGTGTGGCTCTCAACCTCAGATGCTAAAATAATATCCTTGGTCTAGTGCAAGTGATAAAGGGATAGACTCCCTTGCTGTCTGGCTGATAACAACATTAGTCTGTTCCATCGACTTATCTTGTTTTAAATAAAGTCTACATGTTGCAAGATGGGTATATTATCCTGACTTTTGTGAGCTAGGACTACTAATGGAAGGGGGAGGGAAGAAATAAATAAATAAGAGATGATAAAGGTTTAAAAAATAGTGATGAGCCAAAACAGGATGAACGATGATTTGACCGTAGCGTGACCCCGAACTGAGAATTGACTGGCAACCGGAAGTCGGGTGTTGACCGCAACCGGAAGTCGGGTGTTGACCGGAAGTCACATGGTGACGTGGAACAACGAAGAAATGTATCGGTCTCTTTTTGCTTTCTGACGCCTAGGGGAACGGACGGGTCTCTGGACCCTAGTATGGGGTCACAGTAGTTTAACAGTTTCTCTCTCTCTCTTCTCTCTGCTTTTCCTCCTCTCCGATACAGCACACGAGACGAACCTACCCTGGAAATAAAGGCTAGCAGTTGTGACGACATATTTTCTCGTGTTATAATTTCTATCAACACCATTTTAGCACTGTGAATTTTGAGGCACGTGGACGAGACCCGCTATACAATATACGCCGCCGCCACCACCTTACAGTTATCGTAGTAGCGCTTGGAAAAAAGGACAACATTACTTATATCATTTTGGTACCGTGAAAATATACCACAACGGTACATATAGTATGCAATCAATATCCATTTAAAAGATTATTGGTCATAATTTTTTACTTTAATACTTTCTCTGATGATTACTTATTATTGGGATATCTATAGTATTGTAATTTTTAGAGGGGGTGCCCCCTTCAAGAAAAGAGCACATTTCTTTTGTGTATTTGTGTGTGTCAGACAGAATTACAAGCAACTTGATAAATAATTAAAATAAATATAGCCTTTGAGGAAGTGCCTAGCATTGCTGACAGGAAAGTATATTGGAACATAGAAGAGATCAAAGAAATGGTGCATATGTCAATTGTTGAAATCTTGATGGCAAAGCCAGGTGCAAAGGTATATTTACTGCTGCTTAAGTGTCATGAAACCGATACACCTGTAATACTACATGGCGTGTGGAAGCTTGATGACTTTATATAACATTTCTATGTCACACTCACTTATTATTTTTTCTTGATACATTTCACACACACATATACACACACACACACACACATGCAAAATATATATATATATGTGTGTGTGTTTTTATATATATATATATATATATATATATATATATAATGTGTGTGTGTATGTGTGTGTGTGTATGTGTGTGTCTATATATGTGTGTGTGTATGTGTGTGTCTATATATGTGTGTGTGTATGTGTGTGTCTATATGTGTGTGTGTGTGTGTGTGTCTATATATGTGTGTGTGTGTCTATATATGTGTGTGTGTGTGTGTGTCTATATGTTTGTGTGTGTGTGTGTGTCTATATATGTGTGTGTGTGTGTCTATATATGTGTGTGTGTGTGTGTGTCTATATATATGTGTGTGTGTGTGTCATGTGTGTGTGTGTGTGTCTATATATGTGTGTGTGTGTGTGGTCTATATATATGTGTGTGTGTGTGTCTATATGTGTGGTGTGTGTGTGTGTCTATATATGTGGTGTGTGTCTATATATGTGTGTGTGTGTGTGTCTATATATGTGTGTGTTGTGTGTGTCTATATATGTGTGTGTGTGTGTGTGTCTATATATATGTGTGTGTGTGTGTGTATATATGTGTGTGTGTGTTCTATATGTGTGTGTGTGTGTGTGTCTATATATATGTGTGTGTGTCTATATATGTGTGTGTATGTGTGTGTCTATATGTGTGTGTGTGTGTCTATATGTGTGTGTGTGTGTGTGTGTGTGTGTGCGTGTCTATATATATGTGTGTGTGTGTGTGTCTATATGTGTTGTGTATATATGCATACACGTGTGTATATATATGCATGCGTGTGTATATTTATATATGCATGTGTGTGTATATATATGTTTGTATATTTTTATTTATATATGCATGTGTGTGTATATTCATATTTGCACGTGTGTGTATATATATGTGTATATTTATATTTATATATGCACGTGTGTGTATATATTTGTGTGTATATTTTATTTATATATGCATGTGTGTGTGTATATTTATATATGCATATGTGTGTGTGTGTGTGTGTGTGAATATTTGTGTATTTATATTCAAATATATGTGTGTATATATATATATGTGAGTGTGTCTGTATTTATATATATGTGTATATACACACACACACACACACACACACATATATTTGCATTCTTACATGTGTAGATTATTTTGTCCTTGATGTATATCTTTTTATATACAGACACTTTTATCCTTATATATATAAGTCTGCGTGTGTCTGTGTGTCTAATAATCTCTATTTAATTACAGAAGTAGCAGCTAAAAACATAGACATGGTTGATTTTATAACAATTTCAATGTTTATTTACATCATCAATATCAAAAGATAACCCTGTCAGTAGACAGCAGTTTAACTCAGAGATTAGCTAAACCTATGAATCCATTTTATTATCATCATCATTATTTACTAGCAACAAAAAACACCCTCCGGAAAGTGTAAATATTATTTTTTAAAAGATATTGCCTGAGGTTGGTGTGTGTTAAAAATTCAATAACAGACGGTTTGTATTATAAGTAAGCAAAATCAATTTTATGAAAGGAGTAAAGAAAATTTAAAAATTTGAAATAGAAACTTATTCCTGTCCCTCTGAAATAAAATGTTACATTAATTAATAATTGAATAATTATTTTGAATATTTATCACATAATTTTACACAAAATTTTAGGTATATATTTATTTCTAAACTTTTTAATTAACTTCTTGTTACTGAAAAAAAAAAAAGGGCGAGAGTAAAAAATCAATTTTTAAAATTCCATACTCAAATTTTGAGTGTATATAACACAGAGTTGTTTTTATTCTATGTATTAACGATTTTTATTATAGATTAAATTGTCGACTATCTAAGAAGAAAAAATTCTTGGATTAAAAAAAATCTTTGTGAAAAATTTCTTCTTAGTCTGTCTCACAAAGTTTTGGTTTTGGGATTTTATGTTCCAGACAACACAGCCATAGAAAATTCTGTCAACAGTTTCGGATAGGAACATTTTTGCCACAGTAATTACAGAAATATATTAGAGCCAAAAAGTTTTCTTCCTTTGGGTTAAATAGAACCAAATGTGTTTGAAAGAAAAAGTACCCATCAAAAATGAATAAAACAAAAGCGTTTTCTACATAAAATGTCCCTATTGGTAGACCGGCAATAAAACCCCAACAACCAACCAATCTCAGAGAAAATGTTTAGTGTTATTAAATGCATAGAGAAAAAAATCAGAATTTTAATTATTTGTTGCATGATGCTATCTGATTTGACAAAAAGAATGACTGTATTGTTTTCTTTGGGATGACATCTAATTAAAACAAAAATCCTTGTGTAATGTGGGTTTCTTTGTTTTGCCCATGAGAAATGAAGCAGATGACTTAGAAAAGTATTCATATAATCATTTTGATGAAATATGAGTTAAAGACATAGAAAGAAAAAAACAATCATTTAAATGTTTCTTACATTGGTTCTGTGTTTTGTTGTGATCTTTGTGTAAGACATGGAAATGGACAATGGACATAAGAAACAATCATTTAACTGTTTCTTACAGTTCTTTGTTGTGATCTTTGTGTAAGAAATGGACATGGAAATGGACAATGGACATAAGAAACAATCATTTAACTGTTTCTTACATTGGTTCTGTGTTTTGTTGTGATCTTTGTGTAAGAAATGGACATGGAAATGGACAATGGACATAAGAAATGGACATGGAAACCTGAATTCAAATCTCAAATAAAAATGTGTTGGTCAATATACATATTTACCAACCTGTTCACACAAGCAGGCCTAGCAACTATATGATGGCCCCAACCCTATTGCCCTTATAACAAACCCGAACCCTTTTTATCATGTGGGTACTAGAAGGCAGTGGCTGAGGGTCTACATGTCCTGGGAATGATGTTAAATTCTATCTGATGGTGAAGTTCCAGTTTTGGAGGTTTGGGGAATATGGAGCACCCCTTCATCACCATTGCTTCCTGGTCCACTCTGACTTGGAGAGGTAGTACCTGTTAGTCCCATCTATGTATTAAATAGAAAAAAGTGTTAATAAAAAACATTGAGTATCCATTAATAATGACTTTATTTCAAAACGTTATTGGCATTAAATGACCCACTGAGGTTGATATGCCATAAATCAAAACAAACAAACCAAATGAACTGTCAAGTCACACTAAAAAACATCAGTTCCCACTAGATCCCCAAACCAAAACTATTTTACATGTAACTGAAAATCGAACCAAACCAAATCACACTAGCACAATGTTAATTTTTTTAAGCGGAGTTTAACAGGTTTAATTTTTTAGTTTTCCTTCTCCTAGACTGGTTTCCGAACCAAGGTTAAAGAGTCCAGTCTGCTGTACTATTTATCTGTAGGGAGAGTAGGTGAATGCATACCTTTCCCAAGAGTATTACTATCAATGCTATTTGAATTGCAAACTGTCTCATTCAGTGAAGATACATATACATATTTACCAACCCCTCCACACAAGCAGGATGTAACACAAGTTCAATTTCTTAAGCGGAATTTAACAGGTTCAAATTCAGTTTTCCTTCTCCTGGACTGGTTGCCTAACTAAGGTTAAAGATCCCAGTCTGCCCTACTATTTATCCATAGCTGGAGGGAGAGTAAGTGGATGCATTGTTTCCCAAGGGTATGAGTGCTATGTAAAATTTAAACCACTTCATCTTGGATTTGAACTCGAATCGACAAATTCATTTTCTATGATTCTAACCATTACACTATACATGATATATATATATACATATATGAACATATCATTATAAAACTTTTTTTTCAAAATCAGATAGTGCTCAAATATTTATCAGCAGAAGAGGATAAAACCTAAAATAAATGTTTTCTCACCTCATCATGTGTTAGTCTTATGACTATTTCATTTATCTTTTTTTACAAATAAATTAAATTTATAGTCATGGGACTGAAATGAGGGGGTGAGAAAACATTTATTTTAAGTTGTATATATATATATATATATATCACAAATTGGATATTAATGTAGGAAATGAACTCGGCAACCTGAATTCAAATCTTGGACAAAGCTGTTTGTATTTTATATATA
>CM042161.1:62681405-62786405 GCA_023376005.1 Doryteuthis pealeii | reverse complement strand
TATATATATATATATATATATATACTTAGGAGAAAACTTCACTTGCCTGTGAACATAGAGACAATGTCTTTAATAGTCAAAGACCCAAGGCAAAAAGAGCTCAAGAATGGGTTTCTGTGACTGTCAAATGACATTCTACTGGACATGTAAGGGCTATAATTATGTATGTTATCCCAAGGGGATAACAGCTTAAGAAATAATTAAAGAAGGTATAAGCAAGAGGTTTACTCCCCCCCCACACACACACTTATTTGTTATCAGGGCATTCTAGTGACAAGACATTTTACAAGATAGCTTGTAATGTAACATTGTACAGGGTAAAGGGGATTCATGCCTTGCCCTATGGTTTTTCATTAAAATAAATGTAAGCTGCCTTAACCATAATTAATTTGATTTATGTATTCTATTTTTCCTCCGCCCTGTCGGCTGGGGCGTTACAATGCACCAACTGCACCTCTGCAGAGGGGTAAGACTCCCCCCAATGAGGCCACCTGTTAGCCGTGGGTGGTGACCTGTGATACTTAAGGATAGAGCCCGGGTGGATGAGCAGTTCATGACATGCAATACTCCACTTTGGCCCTATCTTGGGCTAGACGGGCGGTCGGAGAGGCCCCCTCCGATCTATTGGCTGGTCATGTCAAGCCCTAGCATCTATATGATTTTCCCAACCCTATTACCCTTATGGCAAGCCCCAACCCCTTTTTATCATATGGGTGCTAGAAGGCGGTGGCTAAGGGTCTACATGTCCTAGGAATGACGTTAAACTCTATCTGATGGTGAGGTTGCAGTTCTGGATGTTTGGGGAATGTGGAGCACCCCTTCATCACCATTACTCCCTGGTCCACTCTGACCCGGAGTGGTAGTACCTGTTAGGGTCCCATCTATGGGTTAAATAGAAAAATGTATTTATAAAAAATTGTGTTATCCATTAAGAATTGATTTATTTCAAAACTTTATCGGCATTAAATGACCCACTGAGGTTGCCGTAAAACAAACCAAACCAAATCTTTTTTTCCTTTTAGTTACCAATGTACTCCTCCAACATCATTGTTTGCATTAAAATTTCTTAGAAGTATAAAAAGTAAGTAAAGTTGGTGGAGTGGCCTATCTTAGTATAAGCCAGACAGTGGGGAAGTCTATCCTTTTTTTGCTAGCATTAGATCAGGAAGATTTTTTTGGCAGAGGTGGAGTGGCATACCTACCATCAGTTCAGCACTTTATCACACAGTTCAGATTACCCACGCTGTCCTACTCATGTGCTGAGTTGGCAGGGACCAGTATCAAACCCAGAACCAGAATCTTCCAATTCCTAATTTGGTGCTCTACTTACTGAGCTTAAACGAAAAATGAAATTTGAAAGATGTTTTTTATTGTATATGCAATACTTAACACTTTGTTTCTCTGTTTCTTTCCTTCTTCCTTCCTTTCTTTGTTTCCTTCTTCCTTACACTGTTTTTTTGTTTCTTTGTTTCCTTCCTTCTTCCTTCCTTCCCTTCTTTCCTTGTTCCTTCCTTTGTTTGTTTCTTTTTTTCCTTCCTTCTTCCTTCCCTTCTTTCTTTCTTTCTTTCTCTCCTCTCCTTTCTTTCTTTCTCTCCTCTCCTTTCTTTCTTTCTTTCTCTCCTTCTTTCTTCCTTCTTTCTTTCTTCCTTCTTTCTTTCTTTCTTTCTTTCCTTCTTAAGATTTTTATAATTTATCATTTCAGAGAAAAAGAAAAGGCTGAAATCAAAGACAGGGAAGTTTTGGATATTCTTCAAATAAAAGATGAAAAAATCCAAGAACTAAGTTTAGCCCTTGTCCATCGAACCGAAGAGAGAGATGAATTTCAAAAAAAGTAAGTATGTCTGATCTAAACTTTAAAAATTGAATTATTTTAGAATTCAGTTAAGGAACCTAAACAATAAATACCAAAACAATAAACATTTAAATTTGACTCTCATATAATTTATCAAATTCATATCTTCATTTTTATTTTCATTTCTCTGAATTTTTTAGATAAGGTTTGATAATTTGGATTATTCAGACTATTGTCCTCATCTTTATTGTTATCTACACAATGTTTCAGCCAATGTGTCCCCCCAGCCTTTTTCAGGTGTTTCTGGTTAAACTCAGGAACCTTTTTTGTCATACTCCAGAGCCTTCATGTCATAATCAGGAGCCTTCTTAGAACTTCAAACTGAACCCTTTATTCAATCCATGGGGGTAGACTGTTTTCATTCCATTAACCATGACTGGGTACAAGTGGGTATTCCCTTTTCCTTTGATGTCATCACAACACAGCTGAAAGTGTTTCAAAGTGCAATGGTTTTGTAAGGAATTAATTTTTCTACTAATAATTAATTGGAATTTAAACACTTCCATTGAGTTTTATCCATTTTCAGGCCTCATTGGATACGTTCATTAAAAAAGAGCTGAGTTGATTTAAGATGTGTAACTATCACTGAGCTTTTCCTATAGAGGGAAAAAACCCTCACCACCACCACCAAAAAAAAGTGTGTCTTGGTTATGACACTAAACTGCATCTGATGGTGAGGCTCCAGTTCTGGAAATCAAGGGAGTGTAGCATATCTCTAAGGAATGTGGAGTAGCACTTTGTTACCATTGCTTACAGCTCCATTTTGACTCAAAATTGTAGTAACTGTTGGGATATCATTTATCGGTCAAATAGATCTGTTTAGAAATTATTAATATTAGATAGCATATACCATATATATATTTACCAACTCCTCCGCATGAGCAGGATACGACACAAGGTCAATTTCTTAAGCGGAGTTCAACAGGTTTGAATTCAGAGTTTTCCTTCTCCTAGACTGGTTACCTAGCCATGGTTAAAGAACCCAGTCTGCCCTGCTATTTACCCATAGCTGGAGGGAGAGTAGGATTCATACCTTTCCCAAGGGTATTAGCGCTAAGTGAAATTCAATTACCATGTCCAGGATTTGAACTCGGGGCGACGAGTCTATTTCCCATGACTTCAACCATAGCATATACCATATAAGTCGTCAGGGTGGCCTAAAGTTGGTATCAGCCAATCAGTGAGGGAGTCTATCCCCTTTTCACTAGTGCTAGACCAAGGAGATTTTTTTAGCATCTGAGGTGAAGCGCCACACCTACCATCAGCTCCTTACTTTACCACATAGATCCCTGTGCTACTCATATGCTGAGTTAGCAAGGGCTGGTATCAAACTAGTGGTTTCTAGCCGAATGCTCTACCGACTGAGCTAACCTGGCCCCTATTGATACCATATATTATTTATATAAAATTTTAGTATTAAATAACCCACAAGGGGTTGATATGCCATTCAACAAATAAAGCAAACATTTATTGGATTTGTATTGTATCAGACTGTTCTTAAGTGCCATCTCCTCCTTTTTTGTTGTTGCTAAATGACCCAGATTGGTAGTACCCATCATATATATGGGTAAAATAGATCTGTTTGCAGATCATTAGTATCAGATAGGAATACTTGATATCATGTAACCATGTGAAAAATCTGTTAAAATAACTACACAAAAAAAGTAAACATAAAATGTATCCTAACCTCTAGGCATAAAATAACCCCAAAAAGATTGGCATGCCATTAAAATCAATAAATTAATCAGCAATATAGTGTATATATAATATTTGACATTTTCATAAAGGGACAATATCCAAAATTTGTTATATACCCACTCAATATCTCAGGTATATATATATGGGAGAGAGAGACAGTATAAGAGATGATGAGGTCTCTTAATTGTTACTCTCTGCTTCTAACTCAGCTGCCATATTCTCTTGAGCTGTTTTCTCTGGCTGATCTCTTCAGGTTGATTCTTCTTTTTCAGGCTGGTCATTTCTTGTTTAAATTAATCATTTAACAAGATTTGTTGTTTTTCTGTTAAGCTTTTATATAAAACAACCCAGGTCATAAAGATACCATGTGGATTGAGAATGGTATCTCGAGAGCTGATAACAGCGTCCACTCTCAGCAAGTGACTAGTCGCACCTAAACTAAAACCTAAACTAATTCTCCAACGCCTCTAATGACGCATTTTTCAAGGGTTCAAGTAAATAGGTTATTACCTTCAAGATAACTTTCCACTGGACCCCCGTTATTCTGAATATAATGAACCTTGATTCAAAATATTCTTACTACCGTACATACATAATTCATTGACTATCAATGAATCATGTAACAACTGTTTGCATTTAGTACACTTACAGCTTACATAATTGTTATATCATAGTCCAACAGTAAAGTAATGAATAAACACAGGAGACAATATTAGAAGTCAACTGGTTGGTTGGTTGGTTGGTTTATTGATTTTAATGGCATATCAACCTGGGGTCATATCATGCCTAATGGTTAGGAAGTAATATGTTGTGTATTTATATTTATACTTTTTATTAATTGGTTTTAACAATGAGTTAGCAGCATTAGGGATCAGGTTGTATGATATTGATTAAGTTGATGTCTATATTCTATGGTATAATTTTATTTCCCTCAAAAAGGACAGAATGTCCTCCATGTCTATATAGAAGTCAACTATATACATTTTATTTTGGTTCAATATATATACTATTTATTATCTTTCCAGACTTATTATTGTGTCAGTGAGGGCTGTTTTTATCCCTCCACAACAATAATGGTCTGATTTTAAATATTTTCATGCTCCCTTTCTATATGAATCATTTTGATATTATTGTCCAAATGATTTTCATGAAGTAATATCTACGGAATGCATTCTTGTTTTGTGCTATGGATTTCTTCCTGTTCTTTATGCAATAGTCCACTTTGGTCCTATCTTGGGCTAGACGGGTGGTCGGAGAGGCCCCCTCCGATCAATCGGCTGGTCACGTCAAGCCCTAGCACCTATATGATTACCCCAACCCTATTGCCCTTATGGCAAGCCCCAACCCCTTTTTATCATATGGGTGCTAGAAGGCGGTGGCTGCGGGTCTACATGTCCTGGGAATGACATTGAACTCTATCTGATGGTGAGGTTCCAGTTTTGGAGGTTTGGGGAATGTGGAGCACCCCTTCATCACTGGTCCACTCTGACCCAGAGTGGTAGTACCTGTTAGGGTCCCATCTATGGGTTAAATAGAAAAAACATGTTTATAAACAAAATTGTATAATGCATTAAGAATGACTTTATTTCAAAACTTTATCGGCATTAAATGACCCACTGAGGTTGATATGCCGTAAAACCAAACCAAACCAAAACGTGTTCTTTAGAGTGAACTGAAGCTGAAGCTATATAACATGTTAATTATTCTTAATTATTATTAAGAATAACATATTTAGGTTCCTTCAATACTTATATATTTGTAAGTATTGGATGAACCTAAAGTATTTGATTTATGTAACATGTAATTTGGGTTCCTTTAAACTTAAGAATAATATGATTTTGGGTTCCTTCAATACTTCAGAATTATGTAATTTATGTAACGTGGAATTTGAGTTCCTTCAATAGGTAAGAATAACATGATTTTGGGTTCCTTCAATACATCAGAATTATGTAATTTATGTAACATGGAATTTGAGTTCCTTCAATAGGTAAGAATAACATGATTTTGGGTTCCTTCAATACTTCAGAATTATGTAATTTATGTAACATGGAATTTGAGTTCCTTCAATAGGTAAGAATAACATGATTTTGGGTTCCTTCAGTACTTCAGAATTATGTAATTTATGTAACATGGAATTTGAGTTCCTTCAATAGGTAAGAATAACATGATTTTGGGTTCCTTCAATACTTCAGAATTATGTAATTTATATAACATGGAATTTGTGTTTATTCAATACTTAAGAATAACATATTTAGGTTTCTTCAATACTTATACATTTGTAAGTTTTCAATGAACCTAAAGTATTTGATTTATGTAACATGTAATTTGAGTTCCTTCAATAACATTAATTTTTGGTTCTTATGATATTTAAGGATTATGTAATTTATGTAGCATATAATTTGGGTTCCTTTAATACTTAAGAATAATGTTATTTTGGATTCCTTAGATACCTAGGAATTATGTAATTTCTGTTCCTTCACTGCTTAAGAATAACATTATTGCAGATTCCTTCAATACGCAAGAATAACACAATTTTGATTTATTCAATACTTGAGATAAAAGTAAAATCTTCAATACAGCACCTAATTGGGGTCGTTTTAGTTATTATTTTCACATATATTATACGGCTTCAAATTAAATAAAATTGAACCAGATAATTATCCAGTGTGTGGCAGAAATGCCTCCTACATTTTAAACTGTCACCAGTGTAATGTAAGTGAACTTAGGCAAGTGGCAATGGTAGCTCAATCTAGGTAATGTCATTCCTTTTTTTTTTCTTTGGACTAATGCACATCCTGTATTGCTGTTGAATTATTTTTTAAGACTGGTGAATTTGTAATTGCTAAACATAGAGCTTTCATGCTCATTTCATGTTATGCCGAAATGATGCTGTTTCAGATAGAATGGTCTACTAGGCTAGCTTACAAAACATTATGCCACATGAGACATGCTTGTAGTCATATACCAAGATTAGCTTTGTTTGGCATGAGGCTAGATATATATGAGACCATTGTTTGTTACACTTAAAATAGAAAAAAGATATTCTGTCTTAACCACTGCAACCAGTTATTTATTTATTGGCTTCCTGTTTTTTTTTTACCCAATGCTAATTAAATAAGCATGGACTGCTAGAATAAAATAACCTTTTTCAATAGTTTTCTTCATGTCTCTGCTGTCAGCACAAACAGCTACATTCAACTTGAAAGTCCTGTCATTGTGTATTAATTTTCAAAAAGAATTATATACCCCATGTTTATCTATACATCAAGCAACCTCAACTCCAGGCACTGCTTATCTGTCTACTAAGTAACCATGGCCCCATCAATCACAATCATTCTGCCTGAGTAATCAGTTAAACTTAAGAGTCTTCTAGAAAGATCAATTCTTTGTGGCTCTTTAAGTATTTATAGCTATTTAAATAGGCACAGGTTTATTGCTGTCGTCTAGCATTATTTCCACTGAAAATGTCCCCTTTTCTTCATCCCTTAGATCATTGGAGCCAACAAGTTACATGTGAAAACTTATGCATTATCTAACCCAATGAGAAATAATTTATGAGATTACGTTTAAAGATAGAGAAAACTTGTATGAAGTCATTTACATTTTTATTAACCTTCTCTTATTGATAAAAATTAATCAACCATTTTGCTAGTTTTCTATCTTAAATTACATGCATAATGGATGCATTTTTCGACTATGAAGGGCGTTCGGAAAGTATCGATACTGAAGCTATATTTGCAGGAAGTGCATGGTGTAATGGTTAAAGTCATAGGAAATGGACTCGTCACCCCGAGTTCAAATCCTGGACATGGTAATTGCATTTCACTTAACGCTAATACCCTTTGGAAAGGTATGAATTCTACTCCCCCTCCAGCTATGGATAAATAGCAGGGCAGACTGGGCTCTTTAATCTTGGTTAGGCAACTATCTAGGAGAAGGAAAACTCTGAATTCAAACCTGTTAGACTCCGCTTAAGAAATTGACTTTGTGTCGCATCCTGCTTGTGCGAAGGGGTTGGTAAATATATATATTTGCAGGGACAAACAAAACAAAAAAAAGAATAAAACCATAATTTTCTTGAAAATAGGAACATTTTTTTAAAAATGTCACCCATTAAAATAATCTTATCATCATCTCATCATCATCAAGTTGTAGCCCTGTAGGCTGTGGCTTTAGAATACACTGACTGCTCCTATGCAGAGAGGTAAGACCTCCCCAATTGGGCCACCTGTTTGCCATGGTGGTGACCTGTGATGATTAAGGACAGAATCCTGGTGGATGAGCTGTCCATAATATACAACACTCTACTTAGACCCTTACTTAAGCTAGACAGGCGGGCGGAAGACCACGTCAGATCAAGCAACATGTCAAGCCTTAGTACCTATATGATTGCCCTTATGGCAAGCCCCAACCCTTTTTATCATATATGTACTAGAAGGTGGTGGCTGAGGGTCTTCATGTCCTAGGAATGATGTTAAACTCTATCTAATGGTGAGGTTCCAATTCTGGAGCACTGGGGAATGTTGAGTACTTCTTCATCACAATTTCTCCCTGGTCCACTCTGATCCAGGGTGATAGATCTTCTTGGGGTCCCATCTGTGGGTTAAATAGAAAAATGTATTCATAAAGAAAATGAGTCTCCATTAAGAATGAATTTTGTCAGCATTAAATAACTCACTGATATGCTGTGAAACAAAACAAACAATTATTAAGTTGTACTGATAGCACAGATTCCCTCGACTCTCTCGTGCCATTCATCCCTATCGACCATCACTATGTAGTGATTGTTTTTCTTGTTGGGATGAGGTGGAGAGTGGAAAAGGATTATCTTCCCTTGTTGCCAGGATTCACCACTAGAGGGCAATACTACCATGGCTATTTAAACACAGCCTGAGAAAAACTCTTTCTCTTTCAGGATCTCCAGATATGCATTAGTTGTGTTTCTATCTGTTTGGACTGGGGCGGGGGTCTGTATTTTGTTATATACCTCTTGGAAGTTGTTTTGTATATTTACCTGCATTCTGAGGTTTCTCTGAGGCCTCCTAACATATTATAGCAAGTGGTCTTAGCTATGGAAGTTAAAACCACATTTCATTTTTATAACTAACTTAGAGAATAAGCCAATTTTCTGTGCCATTGGCAAGTGAATAATAATTCTTTTGGGCCAGTGTTGGCAATGAACATAACTTTTTCCTCCTCCAAAATCTTGATAGAATGGAGATAAGTATAAAACTCTTATTAGAATAAAGAAAAGGTGTCAGAGTGACCAAAAGTTGGTATCAGCCAGATCGCGAGGAAGTCTATCTCCTTTTTACCAGCACTAGACCAAGCAGATTGTTTATTACCATCTGAGGCAGAGTGCCACACCTACCATCCTCCTCACTTTACTGCACATATCCCTGTGCTATTCATACACAGTTGGCGAGTATCAGTATTGAACCAGGAACCTTGAGGTTCCTAGGCAGACACTCTACTGACTGAGCTAAACATATAGAGAATGTCATCTGCAGTGCAAGGCCAGGGGAAACGGAGAGTTAGAGCATAGTGGGTGGGGTCCTGGGTTTGGAGGTGGAGATCTTCATACACAGTTGGCGAGTGTCGGTATCGAACCAGGAACCTTGAGGTTCCCAGGCAGACACTCTACTGACAGCGCTAGACCAAGCAGATTGTTTATTACCATCTGAGGCAGAGTGCCACACCTACCATCAACTCCTCACTTTACTGCACATATCCCTGTGCTATTCATACACAGTTGGCGAGTGTCGGTATTGAACCAGGAACCTTGAGGTTCCCAGGCAGACACTCTACTGACTGAGCTAAACCAGCCCTACTTCACTCTACATCATCAGATTCATCATGGACTGTTTCTACAATGAGAACCCAATGAGTTCATAGGTCATCTAAGTAGATTTTGAATATTTGCTGTGTCACTATATAACCATGAGAGGGAATGAAACTTTTGATATATTTGTCTAATAGATTTTTCCGTTATATCACAGGTTATATAAATAGCTAATATTAGTCATAATCTATGATAGAAAATCAATTTTAAAAATACTTTATTTGCTTGATGAGAAATAAGACTTGACCAGCTCCTCAGAAAGTGTCCAAATATTGATAGCTAGCTTGGGTAATCTGATCTGTGCGGTGAAGTGGGGAGCTGACAGTAGGTGTGATACTTCACTGTGTTACTCATGTGCTAAGTTGGTGAGGGCTGGTATCGGACACGGAACTTGTGGTTTCCAGGCAGATGCTCTACAAACTTGGCTAAACAGGCCCTATATATATATATATATATATATATATATATATATATATATGGGGGATTTTCACTGACAACCGCCAACTAAGCTTAAAAAAGCAATACTCTCCTATAATATGGATGGAGCTCTCTCTGGCAGCCTTTATGTATATATATATATATATATATATATGTATATAACAGTTAGAATTCTCTTCACAGTCTATGGGTGCAGATGATAGTCGTGTGGTAAGAAGCTTAACTGATGATAAATCCATCAGGTTTCCATCCCAGCTGGTGGTAGCCTGCAAATGTCTAGCCACACTAAAGAGACATGATATGTTGAAACACATTTTTGGATGACTATATATATATATATATATATATATATATATATATATATCCTAATGAATCATTCAGTATCAATGTGTTAATCAATTATTTTATTTGGTGCAACCTTTTTGGTCTTTTTTTTTTTTCATCTTTTTTTTCCAGGTAATGCTTTGTAGTATATTTTTACTAACAAATTATTTGTCTTTTTTTTTTTTTGTTTTTTTTTACTACAAGGGTTTACTAATAGGATTTGTATGGTATATATATATATATAATGTTTATCAGATAGTCTTTTGCATTTCATCTGGTTTTTTTTTTTTTTTTTTTTTCTGCTTTTTTTCTTTTTGAGACTTTTCTGCAGATTCTTTGATAATAACAATGTAACATTGTAAAGTTACAATGTTACATTGTAGATATTGTCATAGACTTTTCCCACTGTTGTTACTCGGATATTTTGGATTTCTGAATCTTTAAAGCTTTTGGAATCTTTTAATCTACGATCCTTAATCATTTTTCTTTTTGTTTTATGTGCCATATGTTTGGTGGTCTCTATTCTTCTTCTCCTTTTTTTTTTTTTTTTTTTTTTTACATTTGCTTTTCTTTGTTAAATTGAAAGTATTATAGCCAATTTCCTTTAAATTGTCTCCTTGATGACAGACAGGAAAACCAGGAACTGAATAGGATAATCGGCTTTTTGAAAGACAGCTTACAGACAGACAGCAATTGCTACAAGAAAGAAAAAAAAAGAAAGAACAATGCCATTTGGTTAGGTAAAGGTTTGGAATGAAGTGGAAATATCTCAATCAGAAAAAAAAAAAAAAAAAAAAATGCCACCCCAGGGGTTTTGTCATTGAATACAAAGAGCGTCATACAGAGAATATCATCTGCAGTGCAAGGCCAGGGGAAAGGGAGAGTTAGAGCATAGTGGGCGGGGTCCTGGGTTTGGAGGTGGAGATAACTATGTCTAATTACTACAGGTTCCTGTCAAAATAAAAGAAAAATAAAAAAAGGGGGAGAAAGAATGGATTGTTAAGATTGGATGAGCCTGCTAAAAAAACTAAGTATGTAAACTAGAAGCTCCTCCCTGCTCCCCACCTGACATCATTGTCAGCACCCCCCCCCACAACATACCCGGCATACTGCTACCCGCATAGACATAATTACTGAGTTGTTATCAATATGTTGGAATGTCACTAGCTAACCGGGTGGCTCTCTTAGAAGACTTATGCTTCAGGGGACTATTTACCTGGTATTCATCTTAATCTTCTTCTTCGTCCTTCTTTTTATGACTGTTTACATTTTAAGCTTTAAGCAATCATTTTCCCATTTGACTTTCATAAAAATCAAATTGCAATCTGTACATTTGTACAGTTGTGTCTTTTTGTATTTGTCTTGGGAGCTCAGGTGGCTGTATAGAAAAGGATTATTATTTAAGATTTGAGCTTGTTTTTTCTTTTATTCTGTATATATATATATACATTTTACCGACAAAAGGTATACATAGAGACATGACCGACATATATATGGCGCGAATGCCCACATTGGTGAATAATGTAACGACTTTCATTCTTTTTTGCAGTATTATGGTTTTTTGTTTGTGAACTGATTTGACATTCTTCTCCGACCCAAACAACTACGGAGTGAATGAGCTCTGATGATGATTTTTGTAAAATCGAAATATTGATCAGTATCAGCTATGATTATATTATAAATTGTTTTCTCTTTAACAGCATTGTGTGATGTTTTCATTCCACCTTTTCATACTCATATATATATATATAATTTTTAAAAATAACATACTTTATTGATCAGTAATTTTGAATAGTAAAAGAAAAGGGAGTGAAAGAGAAGAAAAAAAAGAAACTTAAGGGCCCTTTTGACCGGTGCTTTTTCAAAAGTAATGACCGGTAAAAATCAAATTGCAATCTGTACATTGCAGTCGTGTCTTTTTGTATTTGTCTTGGGAGCTCAGGTGGCTGTATAGAAGAGGATTATTATTTAAGATTTGAGCTTGTTTTTTCTTTTATTCTGTATATATATATATATATATATATATATATATATTTTTAAAAAATAACATACTTTATTGATCAGCAATTTTGAATAGTAAAAAGAAAAGGGAGCAAAAGAGAAAAAAAAGGAGAAACTTAAGGGCCCTTTCGACCGGTGCTTTTTCAAAAGTAACGACCGGTAGATCGTTTAAAAGTCACACTGTATATGAATTGGGTAAAAAAGGGAGATTAAACCATACAAAATGGTGGGGCAATATAAAGGCAAATGGGGAGGGAAAAAAACATTTACCTCTTTTACCCAATTCATATACAGTGTGACTTTTAAATGATCTACCGGTCGTTACTTTCGAAAAAGCACCGGTCAAAATGTCCCTTAAGTTTCTCCTTTTTTTTTCTCTTTCACTCCCTTTTCTTTTCACTATTCAAAATTGCTGATCAATAAAGTATGTTATTTTTAAAAATTATATATAAATTCAGCTGTACCAAAATTTGTTTTATATATATATATATATATATAGTTAAACCTGATGAGTCAGATATACCTACTAAAAGTTTCGTTTAGTGCTCTTCAGGGCAAAGATCTGACTAAAGAGACTTGGTGCAAATGTACTATTATACAATACCTCCCACCGTGATACAAATAAATTAACATAAACTAAACCAACCAATAAAAAACAAAGACAGAACACCATTTAAATCTATTATTTTATTTTTATTTTTATATATTTCAATTTTTTTTTTTTAAATATAAATTTGAATCTCACTACCTTAGTTCCAATATATACCCCAGTATCCCATAATATATATATATATATATATATATATATATTCCACCTTAAATTTCATTTTGTGGTACAGTTGTACATCTATCAATGATTTGAAAGATTTGTGCTTATTTCTTTGATTGTGTGTGTGTACACACACATATATATATATATGATTTAATTTTTGGTACATTTGCACAGCTAACAACGATTTAAAAGATTTGAGCTTGTTTTCCTTATATATATATATATATATATATGTGTGTGTGTGTGTGTGTGTGTTCATATTCTACCTATTAATGGGTATGTCCCAATCCTCATAAATATGGGAGTATAATGCTGACTGGGTAGTCTTATTCCACTAGTAATGGTTTACCTTATTCATGCTGCTTGGCGAGTATTGTATTTTGTTTATGTTATAAAAATTCCATTTCCTTTCCAACCTCCGTTATTTCTCATTTAGTAACCTTTGTTTAGTTACATTTTGGTGACGAAGATGAGATATTAACTCTATGGAGAGTAAATGTAAAGGAGGGGGTGTTATATACCCTACCTATGAACATTAATGAGTATGTCCCAATCCTCATAATTACAGTATTAGAAGAGAAGAAGTAATACTCGCCAGATTACGTATTGGGCAAACCCACATTACCCATTCGTACCTGTTAAAAGGGAGGATGACCCAGTGTGCCCAACATGCAAAGTACAACTTACAACCAGGCATATCCTTCTAAATTGTAACAGACTTAAACATATCCGCACCAATTACTATCAAGCAAGAAAGTTGAGAGACATCTTTAAGAATACAAACCCTCAAAACATTTTAAATTTTATTTAAAAAAAAAAGCAACCTTTTCAACAAAATATAACAGAACATAACCAATTATCTCCATAGAATTACTACTTTAAAGACTGAAATCCAAAATAACCTTTTTGACATTAAATGACCCACAGAGGTTGATATGCCATTAAACAAAACTCAAACTCATAATTACAGTATTATGCTGACTGAGTAGTCTCATACCACTAGCAGTAGTTTACCTACTTCATGCTACTGGTGAGTATTGTATTTTGTTAATGTTATAAAGATTCCATTTCATATCTCCATTCTGCTATTTCTCATTTAGTAACCTTTAGATTACAACAGTTTTTAAGTCTTTTCACTTAGAAAAAAATGATTAGCCTCAGCAAAGAAGGTTTGATTTCTTTTTTTGTCTTTTCTCTTAAAAACAACCACCTTCCCTCACCCCCCCCCCGAGGGTAAAATTGTTTTAATTTTCTATTTTTCTTGTAACAAAAGACTAGTTGGGTAGCAGGGGGTGGGGATTAAAGGTCAGGGGATCTGGGAGTCTTCTAGTTATTGATCTGCAGATATTGAGTGTCTTTGTCAGAAAGTTTTCAAAAAAAAAAGTCATCTCTCAGAGGACACAAGAAAATGGTTGTTGTCGTCGCCACCTCCGCAATGGCAACAAGCACTATAAAAGTCATCACCTGCTTCGAGAATTGTCTTGACATTACTGAAATTTTCCTTCATCTCCAAACCCTCACCCCTAATGCCACATCATCTTCAACCCAACTCCCTCCAATCTCAGAGTTCTTCTCTGATGTGACCTCAAATTCTGGGGACAGGTGTTTCAAATCAAAGCCTATATCCTGTCTGTTCTGTCAGAGGTGATCCAAGTTCAGTTCCCTGATTGTGTTGTGGGTTCAGTGAACAGGGCCATTGTGCGCCTTTCCTGATTGGTAGGTAGGGGGTTGAGGGTTTTCAGAAATAGAAACCAACAAATCTCAAAGAGGAGAGAGAATCTGTAGTCTTTGTTTTGTTCTATATCTTAGCTGCATCACAGGAGATTAAAAAAAAAAAAAAAAAAAAAAAAATTTCTATGAGGGCCATTTTAGCCCCTTGTGGTAGAAACATTCAGTAAATGATATTTGAAGGTCTGAGATTAAACAACTTTATTAGCATATTTTGTGGGGGTGAGGGTGGAACGGGATTCTTTAAATGTAGATTTTGAAGTGAATATCTTTATAAAAGTCTAACCTATTGTGTAACATTAAGTACTTGATTGGGCAGAATAGCTTGACAGTCTTGTGTATTTTTCTGCTTGAGTATTTCAAATATTCATAATTTAGTACTTTATTATTATTATTATTGTTTGTTATGCCTCCTTGGGCATCTTCTCTTTTCAATATCTTCTCACATCAAAGAAGAAAAGAATCCTTGCACAGAACATATAATATTAATACAATTCTTGTAAAGTTAGTGGAGTGGCCTATTGTTAATATCAGCCAAACTGCGAGGGAGTCTATCCACTTTCCGCTAATGTTAGACCAGGGAGATTGTTTTTTGCTGAAGTGGATCACTATACCTACCGTTAGCTCCACCATATTGCTGCCGAGACCAGATTACCCAATCTGTGCTACTCATGTGGTGAGTTGACTGGGACCAGTATCGAACCAGGAAACTTGCGATTCCTAAGCACGTGCTCTACCTATATACATATCAATTATATTGAGTAATTTATCCAATAATTCTCAAAAATGCCCTCTTAGATTATTTTTCTTACTATAATTTCTGAAATCAATAATAATAATTTTTTAATTAATCTTGAAATTTTTTTACACTTTTTTGTTTTGCATCCTGATGAGGCTATTTGTTTCAAAAATATATTATTCTATTTGCAAAAAATTCCTATTGGTTAATAGACTTAGTTATTGAAATCTGCCTTGACAGTAAGTTTATGGTTCAAGAAGAAATATTTAAAAAATTGTCAGTTATCTAGTTATATAATAAAAAAGTGCCTATTATTTTCACTAGCAAATATATGCACCCTCCGGGTGCAAGTATTTAAGTTTTGATATAATAAAATATCATATTAAATTAGAAAGGCTAATGAAACTGAATAAGAATGTAGATAAAAAGATCTGCAACAGAGGGGGTATAATCGAAAAATAGAACAACTTTGAAACTAACTATTCCATCATTTTCCATTACTCCCCTCTTTCATTGGTAAATTTTCCTAATTTAACTATTTAGTTAAAATAGGAAGTAAAGGATAATATTACAGTTATTTCTTCTTGTAAATAAATTTCTTTTAAGATTTATCCACAAGATTTTTGTTTATATTTCTTAAGATAAAACCAAACAATTAGAAATCAATAATACCAAGCACATATTTATTAAAATAAAATTTTAAATATCAATATGCAAATTAGCCTTCTTGTTCAAACTGTAAACCGCTATTTTGTTGTGTATATAAATACAATTGCATGTTATTAGTACGTAGATACGGTCAACAGTATTAATAATGTAAAACAATTTTTATTAATAACTAAAGGTTTAAAAGAATGAAATCATGGAGAATGTGACGTAAATAATTAAGGGAATTGTGACTTGAGTAGTAATATAGTTTCGGTTACAGACAGAAAAACCACAATCTCCATTATAATAAGATGTTGTGTACTGGGACAATGGTCATTATTTTAATTTCATCAAATAGTATATAAGAAAAAATAAGGTACCTGTCTTTGTATATCTCTGCCCATATTATTAAGCTCAAATAAAAAATTCTATCAGCAAAACTTTCATTAAACTTAACGGACACAGAAGGACAACCAAAGGATTCTTCACTAAAGATCAGCCTCTGCTTAACACAAGGGACTCCACTGTAAAGTTCTGTCACTTGAAATCTAAAAATGGCCACAAAAAAATCACAATATCCTTTTTTTTTTATGAAAGTCAAATGCAAAAACAATGAAAAAGTAAAAGATAGTTAAAGGATCTCTGTATACCTTATTCCTTTTTTTTAAAATTAGCCCCTTTTATTGTTAATAGACCCCCCCACACACACACACACAAAATCTGAAATAGATATTCTGTCTGTTTATAAGAATCATGGATTTAAAATAAAAACAAAAGTACATAATTATCAAAGTATATTAAAAACAACCAAATGATTGAGATATGTCATGGACAAATTTAAAATAGTAATTGATTAGACCAATCAAATAAATAAAATTTGATAAAACATATACATACATAATTATCAATAGAATTGATTACAAAATAGCTATAAAAGAAAGAATAATTTCATCTTATATTCATGAATAACATTTTTACTATTAATAAATGATATCATACCTTTGCTTTTCAATGCTTGTATTTTACCAGAAGCCATTTTTGTTTAATATAAAAGTCTTGACAGGTGAACACTTGTCTTTATCTAGTCATAATACAATACCTGCTGGACATAGACATGTATACATGTCATTTTTCTTATTTAGGTTCTGTCTGCCTTCACCCCTCTCATTGTCATCACAGAAATTAAAATTTCTACCCAACAACATTAAAACCAAATGATTAAAGTCACACAATCTAACCGTACCAAACCACTATTTAGTCCTGTGTCAGACTGAACTCAGTAAATATCTATATACTAGTTGAATTTTGAAGACTAAATTTTTATTAAACAAAATTATTAATAATTATGCTGGAAAGAGTCTTGTGTAAGAAATATAACTTAGAAAAAAAAACTTTTAACTGTCAAAAAAAGTAAGGGTACTTACCTTCCAGTGGCTTTGGGCAAGATGAATGAGGATTAAGAAGTGCCTGCTTTGTGTTTAATTATATTTATTACATATTTATTTGCATAAGAAATCAGATGCTGGCCACATATGTCACATTTTTAAGGTATTTGTTTCTTAATAGTCTTTTGTTAGCACACAGTCCTATCTAATGCAAATAATTTTTAAATAGATCTGTTTGACCAAAGAGTGGACCTTGAAGTAATGGCAATGAAGTAGTACTCAACATTCCAAAGAGCTCCAGAACAGGAGCTTCACCATCAGATGTTTTTTAGTGTCATATCCAGGACCCCCTTATATATATATATATATATATATATAGAGAGAGAGAGAGAGAGAGAGAGAGAGAGGAATATGGACAGGGATAAATTGATAGATAGATAGATATAGACAGGCTGAGATAGATAGATATGAATTGACTGAGATAGAGATGTACCTATTTAGAAAAATATATAGAGTGAGATAGAGAAAGAGATAGATATGGACAGAGATAGATTGATAGATAGATAGATGGATATAGACAGATATGAGATAGATAGATATGAACCGACTGAGATAGGTACTATTTAGATAGATAGATAAAGAGAGAGAGAAATATGGACAGAGATAAATTGATAGATAGATGGATATAGACAGGCTGAGATAGATGGATATAGACAGGCTGAGATAGATGGATATGAATTGACTGAGATAGAGATGTACCTATTTAGATAGATATATAGAGCGAGATAGAGAAAGAGACATAGATATGGACAGACTGAGATAGATAGATAGGAAAATATGGACAGATAGATTGATAGATATAGACAGATATGAGATAGATAGATATGAACCTATTTAGATAGAGAGAGAAAGAGATAAACAGACTGAGATAGATATAAAAGTGTATTCTAAGCCATACTGACAGGGCGATGAGTAAGTTGTGATAAAAAGCAACTCGAATAATGAAGATAAAGGAAAGTATTAGTTAAAATTATTAGTAATAATTATTGACGGAGCTTCATCTCAGAAGAAAATAGATAAAAAAAGATGAAGTGTTTGTAAACTGAAGAAATCAAAGCAGTCTATTTCACCAGAAGTGTTAGTGCAATAAAAGATATTGTTGAAGAGCATCTCCTGTACATACTGTCATTGTAGCCCCACTTCCACCAAGACAACCACATTTGACCACAGAATCCAAGACGGTAAAGTCTGTGGTAGTTTTCTTCTCCTTTTTCCTCTTCTTCTTCTTCCTTCTTCTATTTTCCCCAACCAATATCCAACCACCACCCTTGTTCAACCCGGGACATCAAATCAGAGTTTTATATGTGCAACAGAAAAGCTAAATGTGTGCATGTTCCTTGTCTTTCCTTTTTATTGGCCATTATTTTTGCTGACCATCTTTGCTAATTCTATTTTTCTTTGTTTGTCCAACTCACACCACATAAAGTCCAATCTGTCAGGCCGAAGAGCAATCTTGGCATATCTTATGCCATTCATTTGTTTTTATCCTACAAGCTATTTAAGTGTTCTTGATTATCTTATTGCCAATGCTTCTAATGGTGATCGATGAGACCAATGGCTACCTGCAATCACTTAAGGCTGTTTGCTTCTCGTCCCTATATAATAAAGTTTAGCTTTATATCAATGGTTATATGCCTATGCTACTTAGAACAACATTTGCTTCCCTGTCTTCTTCTATTTACATTCTTCCTATTTATACATGTAAATATACAGACTTAGATATGTGTGTCTTTCAGTTAAAATGTTTGTCTTTAAGCAGCATTATCCTTGGTTATCTATCTGTGAATAAAAGCGTGCGTCTGCATTTTTTTTCCTAACAGATAAATGTGATTCTAAGTGACATCTTATAAGCGTTACTATAAAGTTAAGCTGATATGAGGCTGGTGGTTCAAATTTGTTGGTAGGTTGATTAATCTTATTATAATTTAAATGTTAACAAATTATGCAATAATTAAAAAATCAAAATGCATATTAAATAATTATAATTTCAATTAAAGCAATTTTTTTTCATCGAAGAAACCACCATGAACATTTATTACTGCAGAGCAAATTGTTGACATCCATTTTGTTCCTTACTTTGGCTGGTCATGTCAATCCCTAACACCTATATGATTGTCCCAACCCTATCGCCCTTATGGCAAATCCCAACACATTTTATCATATGTATATATATATTTACCAACCCCTCTGCATGAGCAGGATGTGACACAAGGTCAATTTCTTAAGCGGAGTTTAACAGGTTTGAATTCAGAGTTTTCCTTCTCATAAACTGGTTACGTAGCCGTGGATAAAGAGCCCACTATTTACCCATAGCTGGAGGGAGAGTAGGATTCATACATTTCCCAAGAGTATTAGTGCTAAGGAAATGCAATTACCACGTCCAGGATTTGAATTCAGGGTGACGAGTCCATTTCCCATGACTTTAACCATTACACCACATGCTTCCTTTTTATCATATATGTGCAAGAAGTTGGTGGCTGAGGGTCTTATTGTCCTGTGTATGATATAAAACTCTGTGATGGGAAGTTCCAGTTCTGGAGCTTGGGGAATGTTGAGTACCAATTCATCACCATTACTCACAGGTCCACTCTGACCCGGAGTGGTAGTACCTGTTAGGAGATTTTAAAAATGTGTTTAAATAAAAAAGTTGAGTACCCATCCGGAATGAATGGAACAAAACATCTTCGGCATAAAATTACCAAATGGGTTGACATGCCATAAAATCCAACCAACCAACCAAAATCTTGCACCCTTTCAACACAAAAACAATAACACTAATCTGTTTCAATCAATGGTGAAAAGAAGGAAAGAAAGAAAATACAGTGTGAGAGAGAGTTAAATGAAGATTATTATACTTTTAACATATTGAACTATTTTGCAATAGCTCTTAAGTAAACATATCAAACGTTGTAATAATTAAATTATCATACTGTGGTATATTCACAGGTCCTGCTAGTAAAAATAGATGTTGAAAATCATTATAAATAATTAGGCCAAAATTATAATCTATATATATATATAAGGGCAGTTGTGTGAATTTGTATGTTTGGAGGAAACTTTGAAAATAAAACTATTAATGGCAAAGTAAATATATATACACATTAAATATCACCAGGGCTAGGTTTTTGAGCAAAAATAATGAAGATTTGATTTATATTTGGGAAGATATTTAAAAATTCAAATTTGAAAATTAACAGAAGGGAAGTCATTTGCATGTTATTTTTTTTTTTTTTTGTATGTTTTTTTCGCTTTGAAATATAATATTGATTGATTGAATTGATTGCATATTTATTTTATTTTTGAATTGTAAATTATTAAATGGAAATTTCTTACTATATTTTTATATATTTCTGTGGGGATTTTTATGGGGCAACCAGCAAGGATCTCATTTGTGATAAGTAATAATGGATCTGTGAGACTAACTTTTTAAAAATCCTCCCTCTACCCAGGCAATGCTGAGTAGCCACTTCTATTATAATATATATGATATTTACAACTTTTGAATTTTTTAATCCCAGCAGATTTCAAGTATAAACCTCATATTTACTAGTTCAACTCTGGATCTACTGAGCTGTTACTGAAAATGTTTTATTTATCTTCTTTTTCTTTTTTTTTTTTTTTTTTTTTTTTTTTTCTTTTTTTCTTTTTTTTTTTTTTTTATTTCAGTTCACTGAAATTTCTAAGTTATTTTTCTTCCTCTGGAGTCTGAAACATTTTTTTTTTTAAATATTATTCTTTGTTTTAAAAACCTTTTGTTTTTGTAGACCTGCGCCAAGCTTACTTAGAAATACGGCTAATGACTCTCTGCTTCGGCTCCTTCTATCTTAAAGAGATCAAACTGTTTGGGCTTAATTAAACTCTGCTTACATTAGTTCTAACTATTTGGCATGGTGAGGAGTGTAGGTATGCCAACAAGAAGAAAAAGAAAAAAAAAGAAGAAAAACCAACAAAATCAAGTGCCTGTCACTCTTTTAAGAGATGGGTGGATCCATCGTCTTCAGCCTGAGCATCTTATAGTTTGTTGTTCAGATTAAAGTCTCCGGGACTCTCAAACTACTGGCCCAATAAATTTGCTTTTCAGATAGCACAATCCAGTGATCTCGAAATTGTCTTGGACTTTCAGGAATTTTTTCACGGCACTGGTACCTTGTAATTGGACACTAAATGTAATGAGGCAATTTCGGCAGGCCATTTAGATAGTTCTCACCATGATTCCATAAGGTCTTCTATTTATCTTTAATTCTTTCTGTTTTGATAAGAAAATGTTATGGAATTGCTGAAGACTTATTCTTTTAGTAATATCTTTTTCGTTTTGGGATTTCATTTCTTTAGGACATATATTGAGCATCTTGTTGTGGTGTAATGGTTAGCAAGGTAATCTCACAGTAATTACTACTGAGTAGTGAGTTCAATCTTTATTGTATATAAATTTGGAAACTTTGGAAATGTTTTTAGTGAACTTATTAATATAAGCATACCTGAAACTTGCTTATACCTCAAATTTTAGCTTTCAACAAAAAGTACAAATTTGACCAAGTAACAGCTCATAAGTTGGCACACTTGTAATTCTAGGTACCACTGTGTGTGTGTATATATATATATATATATATATATATAGAGAGAGAGAGAGAGAGAGAGAGATTGAACTATTATATATATATATATATATATATACACGCACACAGAGAAATTGAACTAATATATATATATAGAGAGAGAAAAATTGAAAAAAATACACACACATATATGTGTGTGTATATATATATATATGGAGAAAGAGAGGGATTGAACTAATGCACACTAACATACATACACACACACACACACACATATATATATATATATATATAAAACAGAGAGAGAGAGATTGACCTAATGACATCCAAGTAGTCTCAACTAGAAATAACTACTCTTTCTTTATTACAGATTTTTATAAACATAAGATTAATTCTTAAGTGTAACATATATACATACATACATACATACATATATATATATATATTGAGAGATTGAGAGAGAGAGAGAGGGGTTGAAAAATACATGTATATACAGAGAAAGAGAGATTGAACTAACACACACACATATATATATATATATATGAGAGAGATTGACCTAATGACATCCAAGTAGTCTCAATGAGAAATAACTACTCTTTCATTATCTATTTTCTATTTTCATTATTACAGATTTTTATAAACATAGGATTAGTTCTTAAGAGCAACATATATTCCATCACTGCTTTCTTTCTAATGTTACTCAAAATGTATATTTATCACAGCTGAGTATTTTACGGATGAAACTCAGTATGTTGTCAATTGAAATGTTCTAACTTTTAAATTCTAACTTGATCTTCAGGTTAAGTTTAAACAACAAATTACTTACCTTGTATCTTTATCTATTTAAAGTAGCATCTTACCTATGTTTTTTTTTTTTTAATCTCATCCCTCCTCACCCATTCACTATCGCTATTCATTTAGTTGTTGGAATTTTAGCTCATTGTGTGCTTTGTTAGGTAAATATTTTAATTAACTGGCATCGTTTGTAAAACAACGCACACCCTTGGCATCGTCTTGAGGTTTTAAATTTCAACAAATTGCTTACAGTGTTTTTTGAGTTTTTTTTATAAAAGTACTCAAGAGTTTTAAGAAGGCATTACTTGGTTTTGGATTTTTTTGTTAGAGCTTTGAATTGCCGACCACAAAGTTTATAGTTCAATTCTCTGTGCATGTAAAGTGAAGTTTATTAAGCATATATATATTTATTAATTTATATATTTATTATTTATTAAGTTTATATATTTATTTATATATTATACATCTATATATTTATTAAGTATATATATATATATATATATATATATATATATATTATATATATAATATTTTGAAGGCCAATACAATGCGTATGAAAAATAAAAACAAAAAGATGTTATTTTTGTCTTATCAATTTTGAAGCATAAACTTCATCATCAGAAACTCTGATGATGAAGTTTATTCTTCGAAATTGATAAGACAAAAATAATATCTTTTTGTTTTTATTTTTCATACGCATTGTATTGGCCTTCAAAATATTAATATATTATAACATACTTAACAATGCTTCAAGCAAATTACCAATTGCTTTTATATATATATATATATATATATATATAATATAATATCAATGTGCAGATTTTGCAACATCTTTTTTTTTCTGTAATAATCAGGGCAATACTAAGGAGTCATATCATGAGGTATTGACTGATATTAAATTGTGTGGGATGCAGATGAGCCATGGAGATCTCTAAGGGCAGGGTCTTAGATGAGGATGTCTATCAGAGATAAAAAAAAAAAATAAATAACCAGATAGCTTAAATGCCATTGCATGGTATTTAAGTTAGCTCTTTTTGTTTTCATATTTAAGGTACAAACAAAAGACACAGCATACTAACAAAAACTAAGGCTTACAAATTTCTTATGAAAAGTTTATCGTAGATTTGACACTTCATCACCATTGATGCAACTAAAGGTGGAGTTCCAGTTCTGGAGCTCTGGGGGAGTGTGGAGTTAAGACTCTTATTTGCCATTACTCCCAGGTCCACTCTGACCTGGATTTGTAGTACTTGTTAGGGTCTAACAAGGTCTAAATAGAAAAAATGAGTTTTAAAAGATGTTTAAGGAGAAAAATTGAGTTAAAAGAAGAATTTTCAAGCATTCCTCAGCAAAGGGAATAAAATATATTAATGTGCAGTTTCAGCAGCATCTTTTTCTTCTGTAATAAAATCACATAGTAAAAGATGGTTGAATTCTGTTGAGAATTGGGGGAGATATGGGGCTTCAAAGATGCCCCCAAAATGCCATTTTTCAGCCATTATAAGTCTACGTATTTTGATGAAAATTTAAGTTATCTATTTCATTGTTTTTTCTCATGGATACTGATGCGTAAAATTTACTGATGGAGAAAAAAGTGCTCAATTCGGAGTTTTTGGTGAAATTTGAGACCTGATAATCCCCCCTGAGAGTTCCAAATGAAAGTGCCAATTTAATATGATTTTCTGATAGTTTGATGAAGAGTATCACATAGTAAAAGATGGTTGAATTCTGTTGAGAATTGGGGGAGATATGGGGCTTCAAAAAATGGCATTTTGGGGGCATCTAGAGGACATACCAAAAGTGATGGGTGATAGGGACTGATGATGAGAGAAAGTCAAGGGAATCTGTGCTGTCAGAATGCCTTGATCATGATGAATTAATATCTTCTTTTATGTTTTAAAATTGTTTGATACCAAAATATTTATACACATATTCAAACTATTGAACAAAAATGACATCCTCTTTGGGGGTGGGGTGGGAGATGCAAAACAATTTAAAAAAAAAAACTTCAATCAACAAATAAAGCAAAAAAAAACTTTTAATTAGATTTTTCCTGTCTCTTTTCTTTTATCACACCCATTATGCTATTCTGTGAAATGCTATCAAGATATTTTTTATGTCTCCAAAAATAGCCGTTTCCTGCACAGAGCATGTCATTAATCCTACCAACATGTTCTGTCTATTTGAATTAAATGAATTTTTCACAGATGGAAATGTGCAGTCTGTATTTGGAGGCAGTGAACCATAGACAGCTTTATTCTTGTCGGCCATATTGTCACTTTAGGTCTTACTGTCCTCTTGACTGGCCAATCAGATTTTACTATTTGAAGTTATTTTTAGTGCAACAATCTCTCTCTCTCTCTTTTTGTTTTTTTTCTTTTTATCTGTCCTTTCATTCATTGGCCTTGATGTTTGTAGTTCATTAAATTATTAATTTTTTTTTTCCTCGTTTTGTTTATGGAAAACTTAAAATAGAAATGATATTGTCACTCGAGTGATTCGCTTGAACACTTTCCATATTTGCTCGTTTGTTTGATGTGTTGTCGAGAGGCTCTGTGTTGATGGCCATTTTCAGATTGATTTGAATATTAAATTTTTATTGGATCATGCTTAGTGAATAAATATACACACAAGGCTTCAACTGTGCCAAAAGACTAGATAAGTAAATAAATAGATAATTATACAATCATTCACAAGAAAAGAAAGTGATTATATTTGCTTGAAATTGTCTTTTCTTTAATTTATAAAATATTTAATGGAGTTTGAAATTAAAATTAAATAGATCATTAATTAGGACTGAGCCTATTCTAGTAGTGATCACTCCAAGTGAAGATTTAAGAGGTTTGAATCAGATTTTTCCTTCTCCTAGACTGGTTGCCTAACCAAGGTTAAATAGCCCAGTCTGCCCTACTATTTACCCATAGCTGGAGGGAGAATATTTCGATTCATACCTTTCCCAAGGTATTAGCGCTATGTGAACTGCAGCTTCATCCAGGATTTGAACTCAAGTCTGAGAGTCCATTTCCTCTGACTCTAACCAGTACACCATGTGCCTCCTCTTGGTGGAAGAATACCTTTCTGTAGGTAATATCATGTCTTTTTTTTTTTTTAAATGTAAAATGTCTGTTTTTGGTATTAAATAAAGATATTTTCTTCTTGCTTTTCTGAAGTTAAGCAGTGATGAGCCTGTTCAATACTTAATTGGTGAAGTCCCAGTTTTTGAGATCTGGGGAGTGTGGAGTACCCCTTCATCACCATTTATGGGTAAAATACAAAAAGAGTTCAAAAAAATTAAACACCATTAAGAATGAATAAACCAAAAATTTTGGCATGAAATACCCCAACAAGGGTTAACATGCTGTAAAATCTAATGTTATGTCTTAGTGACTTAATATTTACATCTTCAATTTTTTAATACAAATAAATTAATACATTCTTTTTTTATATGCATTTTTGACACAAAAGGTGAAAATTTAAGAAGCAAAGACAATTTAGCAAACCATCTAATTTAATTAAAACAATAAGAAATTGACTTACATTAATTTACAGGTGTGTGACAGTATGTAATTTAATCAAGTAAGAAACAACATAATTTATTTTAAATCAATGTAATTTAATTAAGAAATTATTTTTTTACTTTAATTTATTAGGAAATATATTATGAAAATACACTGGGGAAACCAACAACGACAATCATTATAATTTGTTCGCACATTTAAATATTTAATTATTAAGTCAGTGTGACATTGTGCATTGTGGAAAATGTCTTTTTGAGAGTGTTATGGCCTGGTTAGGGGCCAGAATAAAGACACAAGAGAGGAAATGAGTTAAACAAATATATTAACAAAGAACATTAGTACAAACATATACAAATAAAAGGTTACTCGCGAGGCTGTCTTATCAGCTATCCACTGAGATATTAACTCTCACTTAAGTGCAGAACTGCTGCTATTTATAGTTGGAAGAGTTCATGCATGCATGGTAAATTACCATACCATAACCCAAGGTTGTAATGCTCTAAGTAAGTAGAGTCATCAGAGTGGCCTAATGTCAGTATCAGCCAGACAACAAAGGAGTCTATACCCTTTTCACTAGTACTAGACCAAGAAGATTTCAGCATCACTCGACCGTAATCAGAAGGAGATGGAAACAGAGAGTTTGAATGTTTTGTTTTACGGTATATCAACCCTTTTCAGGTCATTTAATGCCGAATCAAATCAATTCGATAAGCAAAGGACTCAGTTAGCTTACAGTACCTGCCGTTGCTGAAGTGGGTAACCCAATTAAGTATTAAACAGGCTCATTGCTGCTTAACTTCTATGATTAGGTGGGAATGGATGCTTCTCATGTGAATTAACCATAATGAACAAACAGTAGTATATAATTATACTATATATAATTATCTATTAGATAAAAGAAAAGTTAAGTAAGAACTACTACTGGATGAAAAATTCTGTATGCAAATTACTGTTATAGGCACTTTATTTTAAAAAAAGATAAAATCATCTTAAACCAAATAAATGAGAATAATTTCTGTTCATGAAATTAATCATTTCACATAAACACAGATAGATGAAATGTAGGTATATATTATACATATATATAGTATTACAGTGTGTATTGAAATAACCTACTCGAGTTTCACCATAGGATCTTCAGGGTTAATTCCAATGAATTAATCAAGATATTGATTAATTTCAGCAGAAGTGAATATTGCAATTATGACGGTTGAAAACAGTTTCACAGTGAATGAACACTATTGCATCATTTCAAAAGTTGATATATATATATATATATATATATATATATATATATATATCATGTTTTTCTCTCTATGATGGTTTTAGTGTTTAAGATACACCTTTTTCAGGAGAACTAAAAAAAAAATTAAGTAAGTACATTTTATTATGTACTTGTCAGCATGGGAATTCATCTTGTTTGGAATCTTTTTTTATTATTCTGTCCTTTAATTAGTTTGTATAAACTTTGGTTTCTAAGTAAAGTCATTTTTTTCTTAGAAGTCAAACATTTGTTGTCTATGATTTTACATGTCTCCTTCATTCAGGCAAAAGTAATTTGTAATTCTGTCATTTTCTGTCGCCAAATATATATATATATATATATATATATATATATATATGAGTTTAAGTAAACAAACAAATGTGTTTACTTTTATATGGCTTTAAGCCGACAATTTTTGGAGGATATGTGCTTAATTGAAGTCATACTTAATTTTGAAAATTAATTAGTTAATAATTAATGAATTTAGGTGGGCATATATGTTCAAATGTAACACTAAACAAATCGAGAAAATGTCAATCCCTGAATGTATATTTTGACCTATTAGGTCTCATCAATTTGTTTTTATTTCTAAACTCCAACAGTATAAAAAAAACTTCCAGCTTTATAGTTTGTAATTATACAATACAAAATTTTGCCTGGTGTAAATATAAAGAAAGAAAAGATCAAATCATATGCACCTTCTGAAAAAAATCAGAGGGTACTATAAAATTGGCCAAATTAAAAAATTCTTGCCTAAGTTACATATACTAAAGTGCTCAATACAAAAAGTAAAGCTAATAAATTATAGAGTAAGCCTAATGAGTCAGAGAATATCTACTTAGGTTTCTCCTAATGGGTCATCAGGATTATCCTGATGATCCGTTAGGAGAAACCTAGGTAGATATTCTCTGACTCATTAGGCTTACTCTATTAAATATATATATATATATATATATATATACACACACACACATGTAGAATTAAACAAAAGGCACATCTCCTGTTTAACAATTTTATTTTTGATCTTTTCTAATTTTCTGGCCAACTTTTTTAATGTTTGGGTGGAATTGGTGGATAAGTCCACCAAAGTTCAGTTCCCGAGTACTTTCGGCACAGAAAAGTTGGCCAGAAAATTAGAAAAGATCAAAAATAAAATTGTTAAACAGGAGATGTGCCTTTTGTTTAATTCTACATGTATAAATGAAAGAATGATGCCCAAATATACACACACACACACACACACACACACATATATATAATATATATATATATATATATATATATATATAATTTTTCAGGTATTACTGGTCCCTAGTTTCATATGTTTTTGACACTGATTAGACTGGCTATTTTCCAATACAGCAGCTCATTTGATTGGTCATTTCTTTTCTTTTTTTTGTCTGCTTTATTCAAGACATTTTTATTTTTCTACTAGTTTTACCTATTGAACGAAGGAGAAGCATTCTCCTTCTCTTTTTAACATATGAAAAAAAAGTTTTTTTTTTTTTTGTTTTTTTCAAAGACTGACCAACAACTAAAAAGTATTTCAGCTTCTTTTTCTTCAAATCTTTTTTTTTTATTATTATATTGACCTGGCAATGTTGTTTAGGTTGTGGGATAGATACTTCTTGTTTTTTTGTTTTTTTTATATGTAATTTTTGTCTGTAACTAGTCATCTTGATTATGGTCCTGTCTCTGACATTGCTATAATAAATAGAGATGTGGAGATGAGTGAGTACATATGAAAAACTGTTGTTATATATTTTGTCAGGAGTAACAGATAAAGGTCACTCTTATTATATATATATATATATATATTATCATGTTTGCACACAGTTATATGGTATCAAGTATTCCTATTGAGTACAAATAATTTGCATTTATATAAAACTGATGAATTTCTATCCAGTATTAAGTTTTCAAAAAGAACTATCTCACCCATAGATGGGACCCTAAGGGGTATTTCCACTCAAGGCCAGAGTGGACCTGGGAGTAATGGTCATGAAGTAGTATTCCACACACCTCAGATCTGAAGACTTAACATCAGATTCAGTTTAGTGTCATACCCAAAATATATATAAAAAAAGTGTTACAATACTTATATCAATAAGCTTGTTCCTAATTCTTTTGTCCATTATCATCCAGCAACACCCTCCGGTTAAGAATGAGACAGTCCAAATTGTCCAAGATACAATGCAAAAATGTAAATCCAGATTATCTGGTGTTGCTTAATCGTAGATTTCTTATTGGTCCCATTTCACCCAATATTAAAAATGAAACATTCCAAATGATCTTGCGTCGCTTAAATGCCCAACATAAAATTAAAATGAATTGAAAAAAAGATAAGTTACATATTTTTTGTATTATTTGTAATATTGAAATTGTGAACTATGGAAGATATTTTGGTAAATTTTGATTTTCCTCAGGTCTCCACTATTACTTATTATTCTATGATTCTTCTGCTACAATTTAAAGCTAATTTATTTCATTTTTGCAAATTTTATTTATTTTAGGCAAGAAGATGCTGATCAGAAGAACTCTCAGCTGGAAGAAGAGAAAAACTTTATGAAGGATGAAATGGCCGTCTTGGAAAATAGGGTGAGTCAAATTGATTTTTTAAATTCTTTTTATTCACTAACATTTCATTTTTTTTTTATTTTCGCTGTCTCTTCTTGAATTAAAAAAGAAAAAACTTTATAGATTAGTTATTATAATATTAAAGATTATACATAAGAATTAAAAAGAAAAAGAAGAATTGTTGAATCTTTGTAACAAAAATTTATGAAGGATAAAATGGCTGTCCTGTGAAATAAGGTGAGTCAAATTGATATTTTTTTATTATGTACATTTTGTCTATTTTTTATTTATTTGTTGCTAGCTTTTCCTGAATTAAAAAAAAAAACTTGATAGATTTTTCATTATAATATAAAAAGAGTATACCTTAAAATTAAAAAGAAAAAGGAGTTTATTAAATTAAAATCAACATTTTAAAACTCATGGCTGCTTTGAAAATAGTCAGTTCTTTCCTAACAATTTTCAGGTTTTTATTTTCAGGTTTTTATTTTCAGGTTTATTTTACAAATATTTATGTGACAAAAATATTCATGGTTTTTCTATGAAGATTTTATCCATGCCTTGTCTTGTTTAATGATCATATTTGTTAATTTTCATCAATAAAAATTTTCAGCTTCTATTTGAAATAGAGATTTAAAAAAGGAAAAAATGATTACCACTCAAAATATAATTGAAAGTATGAGAACCTCTTAACTTGGTATAAAACCAGAAATGTAAAAAAGTATCAGTTAACAAAGTGATCAGCAAATATTTTGTCATAGTAAATTGACAAAGCTGCAGTGACAGAAACATTGAATGACAAAATGGAAGTAGAATCAGTTAGAGATAAATTATGACATATCAGTATTACACATTTTATCAATACAGAAAAATAACCAAGGTTTGCAGGACAGTCAAAGTAAAAGGAAAGGAATGTTGGTTAGTTAGTAGAAATACAAAAATATTATCTAAAATCAAAACAACAGATAATCTTGAAGATTTGTTGGTGGTAGATAATAGGTTCTGATATTATTTAAGATTAATAGAAGTTGAGGAATGTTTTATTTTGACCTCTTATGAAAGATCAACAGTTCATCATCTTTTTCATAAAATAGACGAGTGGTGTAACACAGTGGTTCTCAATGGAGAGAGGCGGATATAACATTTTTGGGGGGTCCAGGCAAGTAAAAAATATTTAATTATGAAATACAAAAGGACTTTTGAGTGGCTATTGATGGCTAACCAGAGTAAAAGAGGAATCAAAGAAGTCCATAAGTAAAAAAAAAGGGGGGTTGAGAACCACTTGTGTTGCAGGTACATTAGTTACCTGAATACTGCCAGGAGGGGGGGTTGCAATCCACAAAACACAGCAACTTTATGTACGTGCACAACTTAGGTCATCCCTCTCTGGATCACAATTGGTCCGTTTTTTTGGGGGGAGGGGGGCGTGTTCCTATTTCCGCTTAGGTGGGGGTGGGGTGGGATTGGTAGGAGTTTGAAGTCGACCACCACCAACAACAACTAAAAAATAATGAATTGGAATTTTTTTTTCAATAATAATATAAGTCAAATTGATTTTTTTTTAACATTCACTAACATTTCATTTCTTTTTTTGTTTGATTTATTTCTTTGTTGCTGTCTTTTGCTGAATGATTTTTCTTTTAGCTTTATAGACTTTTCATCATAATTTAAAGATTATATATTAGAATTAAAAAAAAAGGAGTATTGTTGAATCTTTACAATAAAAGCAAAAGCAAAATCAACACTTTAAAAATCATAACAAATCTAAAAAGTCAGTTCTTTCTTAACCCCTTTGCTGCGGCACATTTGGTAACAAATTCTAATGGCTGTTCTAATGCACTTTTCACAATAAAATATGATAAATTATTGGAGTTTTATAATTATGATACTACAATTCATTGTGAAAAGCAATTTCTTTTTTGTTTATTTGTTATATTCCTTTGTTGATGTCTTTTCCTGAATTTTTTTTTTTTTTAACTTCATAGACTTTTCATTACAATTATAAAAATCATATGTTAAAGTTTTAAAAATAGAGTATTATTGAATCTTAATAAGTATAGCAAAATCAACTTTTTAAAGCAAGTCAAAAAATAGACACTTCTTAGCTGTGGTGCATTGGACAACAAATTTTAATGGCTGTAATGACCTTTTGACCATACAATAATAAAAAAAGAAGAAATATTGAAGATTTATAATTGCAATAGTACAATACATTCGAAAAAGTAATTGAAGTATTGAACAGAAACAAAAATTGGATCTTGTGCAACAGGGGTATATAAGTAAACTGGTGTTATGGAGTGGGAGGGGGAATAAAACTACCACCATTATAATGGTGTAACAGACTCAGAGTTATGGCACAATTTCCGAGACTGAAAAGAATTTTGAAAATTTTTATTATATCTTTTTAACTTAATTTATTTTATTTTCTTTTTCTTTCATTTAACTGAAAATGTTTTTTTAATTAATTTATTTTTTTATGTTTTTTTTTTTTTTTTCATTCAAAAATCTATTTTGAAAACACTGAAAACCTGAATAATATCTTAAAATGTTGCTGAATGAATATCTTTATGGCACAATTTTGGAGATGGAAAAGATTTTGGAAAATTTTAATTATTTAAAGAATAAAAAAACAACTATTTACAATTTTTTTTTTCTTTTTTAATATTCTTTTTTTAAAAGATTTTGGAAAATTTTAATAATTTTCTTCCAACTGAATTTTTTTTTATTAATTTTTTTTTTTTTTATTTCTTAAATTTCTTTTTTGAAAACAATGAAAACCTTAAAATGTTGTTAAAAGAAAATCTTTATGGCACAATTTTGAAGACTGAAAAAGTTTTTGAAAATTCTAATTATTTTCTTTTTTAACTGGATAAAAGAATTCTATTAATTTTTTTTAATTCATTTATTTTATTAAATTTAAAAAAGAAATCTATTTTGAAATAACTAAAAACCTGGCTAATACCTTAAAATGTGGCAAAAAGAGCATCTTCGCATTATGGTTAGAAATAAAGTATTAACATTTTCTGTTTTTTTTTTCTTTTTTTCTTCTTTTTTTTTTTACTTTTCAACCTTGCTTGTATACATTCCTTAATTCTATATTTTGTGCTGTTGGCACTTCACCCTCAACCCCAATCTTTTTTTTTTTACTGAAGCATAGATCAATATATTGAAGTCTATCAAAATATATATTGAGATGTCTGCTCTACTAACCCAGCTATTGAGCCTCCATATCTTAAAGCCCTTGATTGTCTGAGAGTCAACTATGACTTGGCAGTAGTAGGTGAAATCTAAAAAAACTCATATGGAAGCTCTTCATTGATATATAAATCCTCAGACCTACATAACAACGTCAATAACATGTATTTGTAGGTACATATATTAATATTGACAGTTTCCACTTAGTTATCTGTAAGCATGTAGGCCCTCTACTTAGTCTGATTAAATGTATTATTGGTCTTTTGTCTGTTTTAGTCAGTTGTTTTTTTGTTGTTTTTTTTCTTTTATATGGATTTACCAAGGTAAAGGTATTTTAATGTACTGTGTTTATATTCAGTACGGTTTTACTGTACTGACTGTTAATATACATAAAAAGGTGAAATCTTTGTGACTTTTTCTATCAATATTTTAAAGGGGGTTTGTTTTTATACAAGAATATACATAAAAAAGTGGAAATCGTGACTTTTTCTATTAATATTTTAAAGGGGGGATAGGTTTGTTTTTATACAAGAATATACATAAAAAGGTGAAATCTTTGTGACTTTTTCTATCAATATTCTAAGGATGGAATAGGTTTGTTTTGATTTTAAAATATGCATAAAAAAGGTGAAATTGTCACTTTTTCTATCAATATTTTGAGCAAGGGATAGGTTTGTTTTTATATAAAAAATATAAATAAAAAGTTGAAATCTTGTGACTTTATCAATATTCTAAGGATGGAATAGGTTTGTTCTGATATAAGAATATACATAAAAAAGGTGAAATTGTGACTTTTTCTATCAATATTTTGAGCGAGGGATAGGTTTGTTTTTTATAATAGAATATAAATGAAAAGGTGAAATCCTTGTGACTGCTTCTATAATTATTTTAGAATGAGATAGGTTTGTTCTTATATAGGAATATATATGAAATTGTGAAATCATTGTCATTTTCTCTCAATGTTTAAGGGAGAGATAGGTTTGTTCTTGTATAAGAATATATGAAAAAAGTAAATTCATTGTGACTTTTCAAGGGTGGAATACATTTGTTCTTATTTTTATAAAGTGGAATTATATTTTTATTTTTAATCACCATTCTTAGCAAAATTATTGGGACTTTTTAAGGGATAGTTGTTTTTTTTCTTATATAAGGATATATATAAAATAGTCAACTGATTGTGACTTTTTAAGGATAGTTGTTTTTTTCTTATATGAGAAGTAAACAAATAAACAATGTGTTTGATATGGCTTTTTTAGCCAACAATTTTTGGGAGAATATGTGCATAATTGAAGTCGTAACTAATTTTGAAAATTAATTAATTGATAGTTAATGAATTAGGCGGGAATACCTATTCAAATGTAAGGCTAAGCAAATTTGAGAAAAATCAATCTCTGTATGTACATTTCAGCCTATTAAGCCTCATCAGCAGAGCTATAGAAAGGAAGACTGCTTTGTGTCAGTCAGGGTTCGAATCACCCACAAAGCAGTCTTCCTGTCTATAGCTCTCTGCCTAATAGACTGAAATGTACATACAGAGATTGATTTTTCTGATTTGTTTAGCCTTACAGGTATTTCTGCCTAATTCATTAATTATCAATTAATTAATTTTCAAAAATTAGGTACGACTTCAATTAAGCACATATTCTCCCAAAAATAAGGATATATATAAAATAGTGAACTGATTGTGACTTTTTCTATAAACATTTTAAGAGAATTATTGGGTTCTTTTATTATATATAAGAATATATATAAAATAGTGTGACATTTTCTATAAACATTTTAAGATTAGGATAGGTTTTTTCTAATATATAAGAATATATATATGAGCAGCACAGTTTTGATCTGTGCAGTAAAGTAGGGAGCTGATGGTATGTGTGGCGCTCCACCTCAGACACAAAAATAGTCTCTGTGGTCCAGTGTGAAAGAAAAAGGTAAAGACTCCCCCAATGTCTGGCTGATACTGACAATAGGTCACTCTGCCGATTTAACTGATCATTTATGAAAATTAATATGCTGTAAAGTGGGGGTTATATATTTTATATGAATATTACTTTATAATAATTGTCCTATTGCAGAGTGGGGTCCCTGTATCATAGATTCAGAGTGGCAAGATATCCTAGCACAGGGGTAAGGGTTTTGAAGGGTTAATGGTAATTTTTAGAAAAGAAAGAAAAAAATTCAGTGGATCTTGATTAATGAGTTTGAGTTTTCAGAAATTCTGCACTTAATGACATTGATATTGATCACATCAAATATGATTTTTGATTGATAAATTTTGTTTAAACTTAGGTCATGTATGATTCGCTTAAACTTTGAATTTTGGTCATTTTGAAAACTTGAAGGTTGAAAAGAACTATGAAAAAAAAAATTGCTCTGTTTTGTTTTTGTTAAAAGTTGGGTTATCTATAAGTGCAATATCAAAAGTTAGATTTATTTTTTAGATACTCTTCTTTTATATTTTTTAACTTCTAATTTAAACTTATTTAGCATATGTTGATTCAGTGCTGGCACATACTACCCCTGAATGGGAGGGTGGGAGGCAAATCTGCTTGGGGGTGCCGGAAGGGTGAGTTTTATATACTTTCTATAAAGTATGCCTTTTTTTTATGTATATGAATATCAATAAGTCATTTAATGCCGAATCATGTAATTTTGATAAACAAAGGACTCAGGTTGCTTACAGTACCAGCTTTTGCTTAAGTGGTCACCCAATTAAGTATTGAACAGGCTCATCACTGCTTAACTTCAGTGATCTATTATGTTCACATTGGGACTAATGCCTTTGGGTAAGATATGAACCCCCACATTTTTCCAGCTAATGGTTAAATAGTACCACTGCTCTTCTTCTACAGGGATGGTTTTAGCATTAAATAACCCAAGAAAGAAGAGATCCATTAAACAAATAAACCAGACCAAAAGATTTTTTTTTCTCTAATATATAAGAATATATATATATATATATATATATATATATTAAAATGGACTCACCCTCGAAGACAGAATGTCTAATGCTGACCTTTTCACCATATGTAACATTGACGGAATGGAGAGCTTCCTCATAAAATCACAATTGTGCTGGGCTGGTCATGTTTTGCAAATGCATGATGACAGAACACCAAAGATTCTCATGTTTGGTCAGCTTGACAGTGGTCAAAGAAACGTGGGTCGACCATTACTCAGGTTTAAGGACAAGTTGAAAAGTAACCTCTCAGCTGCAAATATAGATCATGCTACTTTTGAGAGCACAGCACTCAATCGTAAAATGTGGAGGACTTTGTGTTACAATGGTATCAAGAATTTTGCAGCATCGGAGGTCACCAAGCTCGAGAAAGGACTAGAGCATTGGCTAGTGTCCCAGCAATACCTTCTAATAATCCACACTCTTGTTCCATCTGTGGACTTCTTTGCAAATCATTGGCAGGCTGAAATGTCACCTGCATTAACACACAAATTTAAATGAAAGAGGTTGTCGGAACCTCATACGTCGAAATCGACAGGAGAGTCCATCATATATATATATAACCTGTATATCACCCAACCAGTTCACCATTATATATATATATATATATATATATATATATATAATGGTGAACTGGTTGGGTGATACATGTAGGTCTTTTTTAGTTTTTAGATCTTGTGATAGACATGGGTTAGGAGATGCCCATGGCATAATGTTTGCTGTTGAAGGAAATGGACAGAGCAATGCGAGTTCAAATCCTGGACAATCTGGTTGCATTTCATATGGTACTAAAACTCCAGCTATGGATAAATAGTAGGGCAGACTAGGCTTTTCAACCTTGGTACAGCAACTGGTCTAGAAGGGAAACTCTGAATTCAAACCTGGTTAACTCAGCTAAAAAAATTGACCTTGTGTCACATCCTACTCATGCAGAGGAGTTGGTAAATACATACATGTATTAGCAACAGTTATAATGATTTTAAATTTGCCATCAATAAATTTATAGTTTTACAAGCATTTACAGGAACTTTTACCAGCTTTTTTTAATGATAGTTTTATTTCAATCAGAAAAAGAAATCTGAATTAGTGCACTTGCAGGGGACTAATAATTAACTCTTTGTCAAACATGAGATAAAATAGTTCATATGAAGGGGAGCAGAATGATGAGAGTATTAATTTCACAGTCAGTGTTCACTAATATATCATTTTAAATTTAAGACAGATTTTCTTAATTGTATACAGGTAATTTTTAACAGATTTCCAAGTATATATATATATATATATATATATATATATATATATATATATATATATATATATATATATATATATATATATATATATATATATATATATATATATATATATACATATATACATATATATATAATATATATATATATATATATAAATAATTAATTGAATATGTTTAGGTATAAGTTATTCAGTTTATGAGTGGTGCAAAATGGAAGCAGTGAATGGATTCAAATTCTGACTAAAGTTGTCCGCATTCACTTTGTATTAGTGCATAGTGAATGTATTGAAAGGCATGAATCCACTTTCCCTCCAGCCATGATCAGGTAGAAGACCAGTAACACTGACCCGTGTTAAAAAAATTGTTTTACAAAGGTCAAAGGCTTATCAAGTGATGTATGATCACCATATACAAACAAATGATTATTATTAAACAGAATTCATCGTGTTACAGAGGAATAGTTGAATCCATTTAATTGTAGGCAAATTAATTGTATTAAGAATAGTTACTTAAGGCTACAATTGTTTATTAATGATTATTATTATTAGAATTAGATACTTAAAAACTTATAATTATTTGCAAATTATTGGTACTAAATATGAATACTTTAAACTATATAATTGTTTACAAACCAATGGTTACACTGGCCTGCATTAAAAAAAATATTTTCCAAAGGTCAAGGGTTTATCAAGTGATATATGATTGCCATTTTATTCTGAATTCAAAAATATCATTCATTGTGTTTGGTCAGGTCTGATTTTTAAGATGTGCTTGAATAAGTTGTACATAATAACACTTATTCAAAAGCCTGTGAACTCTACTTGTCACAGTTATAATACTGTTCTATACATTTCAAGGAAGAGCTTGTATCTTAAAAATTTAATCTGATTAGAAAAAATGAGTATGATTTTTGGATTCAGCATTAAAAACTACCTTAAAATCAACTATTACACTGGTCTGCGTTAAAAAATTTTCCAAAGATCAAAGGTTTACCAAGTGATATATGATTGCCATTTTATTCTGAATTCAAAAATACCATTCATTGTGTTTGGTCAGGTCTTGTTTTTAAGATATGATTGAATACTTTACAACAAGTTGTACATAATAATAACACTAATTCAAAAGCCTGTGGACTCTACTTGTCACAGTTCTATACATTTCAAGTAAGAGCTTGTATCTTAAAAATTTGATCTAATTAGAAAAAATCAATATGATTTTTGGATTCAGTGTAAAAAAAAGAGCCTTCAAATCAGCTATTACATATTTGACCTTGAAAACATTGCAGGCCAATGTAATAAACTCTTTGTCAAACATGAGATATTATAGTTCATATAAAGGAGAGGGGAATGATATTTGATGGCTATTATAATTTTTAGTAAGAGCAGGTTTAGCTCAGTCGGTAGAGCGTCGGACTAGGAACCACAAGGTTCCGGGTTTGATACTGGCCCTCACCAACTCAGCGAATGAGTAGCACAGGGATCTGTGCGGTAAAGTGTTGAGCTGATGTTGCACCCCACCTCAGATGCTAAAAACAATCTCCTTGGTTTAGCGCTTGTGAAAAGGGGATAGACTCCCTCACTGTCTGGCTGATACTGGCCCTTGACAACTCAGCATATGAGTAGCACAGGGATCTGTGTGGTAAAGTGAGGAGCTGATGGTAGCACTCCACCTCAGACACTAAAAACAATCTCCTTGGTTTGGTGATAGTGAAAAGGGGATAGACTCCTTCGCTGTCTGGCTGATACCAACTTTAGTGTACCTTCGATGACTTTACTTTTTCACTCATAATTTTAATGATGAGAGATTAAATGAAAAGTCGGACCATATTATCTTTAGACACCCCTTTTTGATCTCGATTAAGAAAGGACATGCTTTCCATTTACACCATCAATATCTGGTTGTTTGTTAGGGGTTAGATTTAGGGGTTAGGGGTTAACTGAAGCTCATTGGTAGTGGATGAAAAATTGCGTTGATCCCGTCGGCATTCCCTCTCATGGGGGCACCTCAGGCACTGGACAATAAACCCAGCCCTGCCCCTTTAAGGGGCAGGTATTGCCTGGGGTGGGGATGGCCTCCTGGGATCAACGCTATTGTAAAAATCCAGGGCTGAAGCCACTGGACCCCCACTCTGAGGGGCAGGTCGACAAGATGCATTTTATACTGATTTATAGGTAAAATGAAAAAGCTGATATATTTTTCTGACAAGATGTTGATGAATATTGATATTTACTAGATAGAACACAGCAAGTATAGACCACCCGGTGAGGAATGCACTCAGTACACAGTAGTAATTATCTGGTAGACTGACTCACTAATCATTATCTAACACGTATGTATCTGGTGTAAAAGTGTCAATGAACTTGTCTTCAGAGTGAGTTGAATCCTCACAAAGTGTCACACATAGCTAAGTTTAGTTTTCAGCTTGGGTAATATAATATGTGCAGTAAAAACAACTGGGAGCTGACGGTAGGTGTGGCGCTCCACTTCAGCAAAACAATCACCCTGTTCTAGCACTAGTAAAAGGGGATTGACTCCCTTGATGTTTAACTGATATTGACAATAGGACACTTTACAACTTTACTATTATGGCAACCAGTCTAGGAGAAGGAAAACTCTGAATTCAATCCCCTCTGCTAAAAAATTGACCTTGTGTTGCATATTTCTCCAAAAAATAAAAAGCTTACATCATATTGTAGAAACTGACGTAGACGAATAAATGAAAAACTAAGAATAATCAAAGAAATATTTTCTATTTCTCTGAATTTTTGAGATGAGGCTTGATAATTAGTATTATTTGGATTATTCGGACTATGAAGAAGACCGGAGGTTACATCAGCCAAAACATTGTACAGATAACAATGAACATGAATGAGGACAATAGTTCAAATAATCCAAATAATACTGAATATTTTCTAATGAAGATTAGATTAATAAAAAAAAAAATTCCAAGGTAATAAGATTGCAAGTACTAATTACACCTGTAATGATTATAAAAGGTGAATTAATTAAGCCCTGCAAAGGTAAATATGGCTTCTGAATGGAGGTATATTGGTGAAGAGACCAGCATTGTCCAATCATCAACTCTGCTTTCTTAGTTGCCCAATCAGGGTTACCTGTAATGTAAACCAATGATCAACTCATTGATCAGGTATGCGGGTCAGTTTTTTAATTGATTGATTTTGTTAGGAAATTCTATTTATTTAATTTGTTAATCTACCTGTTACATAATCCCTTGTCTTATTCACCTTTTCTTTCTTTTTCTTTTTTTCTCTTAATCTTCTTCCCCTCAACTCTGATTTTCTTTCCCTCTTTTCTTTATCTGCCCCACAGTTTCCCCTTGCATTTATTTTTCTTGTTGTTGTTTTTATTCTCCATCTTCAAATATATCAGGTTGGAACGACTATAATGCCTGATTTCAGAGTGTTACTTAATAATAGGCATAGCCTATCATTTTTGTAAGGAAGTGTAGTTAGAATTTAGAATTAATGGTATACTATGGAAAAATACAGTCCCAGATTTAAGTTCATAAAGTTCAAATTGGCAGGCATCATTTCATCTGAAGCAAGGCTCTGATTGGCTTATGAAATCATGTGATTACTCTTTTCTTTATATGCTCTTAGATTTTTTCCATTTTTTTTTTTTGTTCTTCTTTTCATTCTCTATCTTCAAATATATCAGGTTAGATCAAATGTAATGTCTGATTTCAGAGTGTTACTTGATAATAGCATTTGAATTTTTTTAAGGCTGGTGAATCTGTAATTGCTACAGAGAAGGCTTTTTGCAGCCATTTTTTGTTATGTCAAAATGATGCTATTCCGGATAAAAAATTGATTCTGCTATGGGTTGAAAATTCTATCTAGAACAGCATCATTCCAATATGCTCTATTCCTGATATTGAACACTTTTTTTTCATAAACATAAGGGCCGGGTTAGCTCAGTTGGTTGAGTGTTCGGCTAGAAACCACAAGGTTCCTAGTTTGATACCCGCCCTCGCGAACTCAGTGTATGAGTAGCACAGGGATCTGTGCAGTAAAGTAAGGAGCTGATGGTAGGTGTGGCGCTCCACCTCAGACGCTAACATAATCTCCTTGGTCTAGCGCTATTGAAAAAGGGGATAGACTCCCTCGTTGCATGGCTGATACCGACATTAGGCTGCCCCGACATATAAACACATTTCTGAAATGTGTATGTTCTTTTAGATATTACAAACAAAAATGCATAACTCATGTATATAAGAAATTGACCTCATACAGTGGGGTCAGTAAATATATATAATTATATAATATATATATATATATTTTTTAAAGCAGCACCATATGCAGTAAGCAGATACTAACTTAAAGATGAACTGATTTTGAACTTAAGGCAAATTTTTTTTATTAAAAAGGGCATTCTCAAAGACACACACACACACACACACACTTTTCTGACTAGATAAGCAGCTTGGCTACTCCAAAGAGCTAATCATGATACTGAATGCTTTTTTTATGAACTACTGCTGTGTCCATATCCTGTTTGAGGCATGTAAACTGTCCCTAGAGAAACTGAGTGTCTGGGTGAGATTGTCTATCTACCAATTTGGCAAATGGCTCTGATTAAAGCTTCAGTCCTGGTGTTGACACCTGAGCTTAATGAAGGAAAATCTCTCACTCTCACTCTCTCTCTCTTCTTTTCTCTCTCTCTCTTTCTCTAGGGGTGGTTTTTAAAAAAATAGTACTGATGAGAGTATTCATTTTAATGCCAGTGTTCACTAATATATCATTTTAAATTTAAGACAGATTTTCTTAATTGTTTACAGGTAATTTTGAACAGATTTCCAAGTTATATATATATATATATATAATTGATTGAATATGTTCCGGTGTAAGTTTTTCAGGTTACGAGTGCCATAAAATGGAGCAATTAGTGAATACAAAATCTGACTAAAGTTGTCCGCATTCACTTTGCACTTGTGCAAAGTAAATTCCTGGAAAGGCATGAATCCACCCCCCCAGCAATGAATCCACCTCCTCCCCCCCCCAGCAATGAATCCACGCAATGAATCCACTCCCCCCCCCAAGCAATGAATCCACTCCCCCCCAATGAATCCACTCCCCCTCCCCGCAATGAATCCACTCCCCCCTCCCCGCAATGAATCCACTCCCCCCTCCCCCGCAATGAATCCACTCCCCCTCCCCGCAATGAATCCACTCCCCCCCAGCAATGAATCCACTCCCCCCCAGCAATGAATCCACTACCCCCCACCAGCAATGGACAGTAAAAATGGTATATGTTGTAATAACTAGCACTCAAAAATTAGTTCCCATCATATTCAAGGAGTGGTAGGCAGAAATGTATTTACCCAAACCCTCTGCCACAGGCCAGATGTGATACAATGTCAATTTCTATGCAGGTGCAGCAGGTTTGAATTCAGAGATATCATTCTCTTAGACTGGTTACCTTACCAAGGCTAAAAAACCCATTCTGCCCTACTATTTATGTAAGAGATGGGAAAGGGAGAACAGATTGATTCATGCCTTTTCTAAAGGTATTAGTGCAACCTCACTTTACTTCAGATCAGAGAGATTGTTTTTGCTAAAGTGGAGCATCACACCTACCATCAGCTCCTCACTTTACTGCACAGATCAGATTATCCAATCTGCACTAATCATCCACTGTGACACCGGTCTCCGACAACTCTGTGCATGAGTAGTGCAGATTATATAATCTGATCTGTGCGGTAAAGTGGGGAGCTGACGGTAGGTGTGATGCTCCACCTCAGCAAAAACAATCTCTCTGGTCTAGCGCTAGCAAAAAATAGATAAGACTTTTCATCGTCTGGCTGATATCGACAATAGGCCACTCAGTCAGCTTTAATAGCTTTAAAAGCAAAATGCTAACAGCTTTGTCTATCATTTGAACTCGGGTCGCCAAGTTGATAATTGTTATGCTAAGTATGGCCCCTAAGGGAAGATAGCTCCCTTGTTGATGAGCCCAGTACACAGCCCCCTGCTCTTTCTCTCTAGGTTTGTGATTGGTTAGTTTTCCTTGAAATGACAAGATGGACCTTAACAATAAATTGCTTAAATCTCAGCAGAAATCCTTGTTAATGTTGTAAAAAAGAATTGTTCAAATATGTAATAATTCTTGCTTGATTTATTTGTAATCACATCCATAAAGTGACCCATTATATATATATATATATATATATATATATATATATAATGATAAATAAGAAATAGAGAAATAAGAAATAAAGAAAATATATATATGATAAATAAGAAATTAAAAAAAAAAAAATATAATATATGATAAATAAGAAAATTAAAAAAAAATATATATATATATATATATATGATAAATAAGAAAATTAAAAAAAATATATAATATATATATATGATAAATAAGAAAATTAAGAAAAAAAATATATATATATATATAAATAAATTATATATATTAATAATATAAAATAAAAAAAAAAAAATATATATATATGATAAATAAGAAAATTAAAAAAAATATATATATATATGATAAATAAGAAAATTATAGAAAAAAAAATGATAAATAAGAAAATTAAAGGAAAAAAAAATATATATGTATGTATGTTTGTGTGTGTGTTTTTAATTTTCTTATTTTTTTAAGCTTAATTTTTACTGGTTTTATTGATTTTTGGTTGATGTAGATAAATTACATTTAATTTCTGGTCCCTGGGAAAATTTAACAGAATTATGAAAAGGGATAAAAGTGGTTGCTTTATTTTTTTTTTATTAACATTATTTTTATTTATCTTTTATTCTATTATTGTTATTTTTTTTTATTGTTGCAAATTTGGTCATATTTGAACATCAAGTGGGATTGAAAGAAATCAGGAGGAAATAATAATAATCTTTTTTCCTGGAATTACCAAGAGACATCAACTTAAAAACAAAGCATCAATATGTGGAATCAGGCGAATTATTGTTAGATTTTCTTTCTCTTTGAAATTAGAAATTATTTGCACAAAAAAAAGTCACAAACAAAAGAATAATGTAGAAATAAATAGAAAATAATTGATTTATTTAGATTGGTGTTTTAATCTAACTTTTATTTATGTTGTAGTCTTTGATGAAATGCATTTAGAGAGAGATCTCATATGAGGACAGTGCACAGCTCTGATTCTTGCTCCCACCGGCAGAAGTTAAATATTTGAAGCCTTCTGTCCAAGAATTTAGAACACATGCCTCTTCCTTTGACATATGGATGTATGAACCAAGCAACCTATTGTATAAACAAATATACAAAAGCTGTACACACACAATTACATAGTATGCTTATTAATAAACAGGGATTTATGTGTAAGGGCCGGTTTAGCTCAGTTGGTAGAGCGCTTGACTAGGAATTGTAAGTTTGATACCAGTCCCTGCCAACTCAGTGTAAGTAGCACAGATTGGGTAATCTGATCTGTGCAGTAACTGTGGGGAGCTGACGGTAGATGTGGCACACCAATTTAGCAAAAAAACAATCTCCCTGGTCTAGAGTTAGTGAAAAGGGGATAGACTCCCTCGCTGTCTGGCTGATACCAACAATACGCCATTCCTCCACTGACTTTACTACTTAACTACTGGCTAGTGAAAAGGGATAGACTCCCTGCTGTCGGCTGATACAAACAATAGGTCACTCCACGACTTTACTACTTAACTACTGGCTAGTGAAAAGGGGATAGACTCCCTCGCTGTCAGGCTGATACAAACAATAGGCCACCCTACTGACTTTACTACTTAACTACTGGCTAGTGAAAAGGGGATAGACTCCCTTGCTGTCCGGCTGATACCAACAATAGGCTACTCTACCAACTTTTTACTTTTATGTGCAAGTTTTTATGAGTTTTTAGTAATAACACAAGGCACTTCTTTTTCTCAGGAGATTTTTATTTTCCCCAAGTTGCAACAGATGAGAGAACGTCTGGCTCTTTCAACTCATAATTCCAAATAACATTCTCACCTCTCATTTCACCATGTCTAACAGCTTGTCCAATAAAAACAATCAATGCGACATTATGATGATTCATCCTTAAACTTTTCCATTCTCATCTAATACATATTTTTGCTAAAACTTTTTCTGTGCTAATTCACACGTCATGTTACACTCATATCTCCCCTCCCCACACACCATTATGTTACATCATGAGGGTGTGATAATAATTATGACTATGAATCAGGAACATCCCGTAAGGAGCATCCTGTGAGGGTCAAACTCACGCTCCAGTAATAATGGATCTGCAAGACTTGCTAACTATCTACACTACAATAAGTCTGTTGAATGCCAAAGGGATTAATTATGGTCAAATTATGTTGAAAGCACTGGTTCCCACTAGATCATGGAAGTTAAGCAGCAAATAGCCTATACTTAGAGGGGTGATCATTATAAGCAACAGCAGGTACTGTAAAAAAACAAATATCAAAATGACTTAATTCAGCATTAAATGACCCGTAAAGGGTGGATATGCCATAAAACAAAAAACCAAAGGGACTAAATACAGTCTCAATACTTTTTTAACCCATCTTGCATGTTAACTTATAGACACTTATGGCCTGTTAAAAGCACTGGTTCCCACTAGATCACCAAAGTTCAGCAGCGATGAGCCTATACTTAGATAGGTGACCATTATAAGCAACAGCAGGTACATATGAAACCAAATATCAAAATGACTTAATTCGGCATTAAATGACCCATAAAGGGTTGATAAGCTATAAAGGGACTAAATACAGCTTCAGATACTTTTTGAACACATCCTGTATGTTAACTTATAGACACGTATGGCCTGTGCAAAAATTCCCAATGCTCTAATTTTGAAACTGAGACTAAATACACAGTAGGAAATCTTTTCTTTTTTTTTTATATAGAAAATGCTGGAAACTGTCATCAGAAACAAATGAATGGTTGAAAAATTTATCCTTTGTTTTTCCTTCCTCTTCACTTACTCACCCCCTCCCTCGCCTAAACAACAATCAACCTTTCCTCCCCAGACACGAAGAAACAAACAAATTATTATATTATATATTGGTTTTGTTGTAAATTTTGTTTTGTCATGTGTCCTTTGTATTTGATGAGGGTAAAACAAAAGAACTAAAATGTGTAGTGTGGGGAGGAAGAAAAAAAATATGAGGGATCAAAAAAGCCCCCTGTGTCCTTATTGGGAAATCGCTTCTTTTTTTTCTTCTCTGGGGGTGGGGATTGATTTGAGAGGCATGAAATTTATTTATTTAGAAAGATTTTTTTCTTAAATTATTTTTTCTTTTTTCTTTGATTTTTGTTGCTGATAATTTGTCTTTTTTTTTTTTTTTTTTAATTTTTTTTTTTTTTTTTTTTTTTTGTAATCAGCTTAAAAGTCATTTGCCCTACTGAAAGAAAGAAAGAAAGAAAAAAAAAAGGAATATGGATGTAGGGAAATAACTGAATGATAATTTTATTCAAAAAAGGTTAATTAGTTCATTGTGTTCAAAAATCTTGGAAAAGACTTAGAAAGTTAACTTTCTTTTTTTTCTTTCTCTTTTTCTTTCTCTTAAAGAATAAAAATTAGCTTATCAATTAGAAAAAAAAAAAAAAAAATTTTATTTTCATGACTGATAAACTATGAATAATTATTCTTATTAATTACTTTTACTTTAATCAAACACGGCTTGCTAAGATAAAATGTCAAAGAAAAAGCAAAGTATATTTTTATGGGTTTAATTTTAAAAAGATTACATTTCTTTTTAATTAAATTCAGGGAGTAAATCATAATTTGTGTACCATATTTGAAATTTACAAATGATTTATTCATTTTATCTATTTTATTGAGGAGATGTTTTTCAATGTTAAGTTAGTAAGTCCTATTTCTCTGAATTTTTGTGAGGCTTGATAATTTGTATTATTTGGACTATTCAGACTATTGTCCTCATCTTTATTGTTATCTGTACAATGTTTCGGGTGATGTGCCCTCCGGCCTTCTTCAGGTATTTCTTGTCAGACTTGGGAATTTTTTTGGACTCGGGAGCCTTCTTTTCGAACTCGGAAACTTTCTTATCATAATCAAGAACCATCACGGAACTTTGAACCCAACCCTTTATTAAATTAACAGGGGTATCCTGTTGTCATTCCACAAACCAAAGCTGGGGTACAGGCGTTAAGCTGTGTTGATTATTATTCTATGTTACTGCTGACCCTGACCAGGATTGAACCTGCAGTCTAAAGATAACTGTCACTTAGGACCGTCTTACCCTAACCTATACCTGAAGAAAGACAGAGGACACATCGGTCGAAAAGTTGTACAGATAACAATAAAGATGAGGACAATAGTCCAAATAATACAAATTAGTAAGTCCTATTTATTAAAAAAAACTGTATATCATATATCAGTATGTAAAGTCATTGGGGTGGCCTTAAGTCGGTCTCAGCCAGACAGTGAGGGAGTCTATCCCATTTTCACTATCACTAGGCCTAAGAGATTTTTTGCATGTGAGGTGAAGGGCTACACCTACCATTAGCTCCTTACTTTACCACACAGATCCCTGTGCTACTCATATGCTGAGTTGGCGAGGGCTGGTATCAAACCAGGAACCTTGTGGTTCCTAGATGGATGCTCTGCTGACTGAGCTAAGCCGGCCATGTATCAAATATATTTTGGCATGACAACCCTTGCTGGGTTATTTTATACCAAAGACATTTTGTTTTATTCATTCTTGATGGGCATTGAATATTTTTCTTTAAACTAATTTTTTTTTTAAACATTTTTTTTTAAAAACTCATTTTTTTCTATTTAACCCATGAATGGGACTCTAACAGGTACTACCACTACGGGCCAGAGTGGACCTGGGATTAATAGCGATAAAGGAGTATTCCACACTTCCTAGAGCTCTAAAATTGGAACTTCACCATTAGATTGGGTATAAGAAGGTGCGTTTGATGTAGCACAATCAGTAGAGCATCTGATTAGGAACTACAAGGTTTCAGGTTCAATATCGGCCCCTGCCAAATCAGTGTATGAGTAGTACAGAAATCTGTGTGGTAAAGTGAGGCGCTGATGGTAGGTGTGGCCATCCACCTCAGATGCCAAAATAATCTCCTTGGTCTAGCACTAATGAAAAGGGGATAGGCTCCCTCACTAACTTTCGGCCACTCCGACGACATTACTACTTTATAGGTAAATAGTAAGAGTGAGACTAGGCTCTTTAACTTTGGTATGGCAACCGGTCTAGGAGAAGGAAAGTTCTGAACTCAGACCTGTTAAATTCTCTTTAAAAATTGACCTTGTGCTGCATCCTGCTCTTGGTAGAGGGGTTTGGTAAGTACATGAAATATGTGACGGCCAACTTTACTTACTACTTTTACTATAGATAAATAGTAAGAGCTGACTGGGCCCTTTAACTTTGGTATGGCAACTGGGCTAGAAGAAGGAAAACTCTAAATTCAAACCTTAAAAATTGACATTGTGTCACATCCTGATCTTGGTGGAGGGGTTAGGTAAATACATAAAATACAGGCCTTTACTATTGTACACATACAATTAGACAGATGGTATATATCATCCAGTAATAGATTATTCTGAGCCTTTTGTTTATAAAAAAATCCCTCCAACTATAGTAAGAGCAGACCGAGGTGCTGGTTTTTAAGGTGGATACTTTCATCTATATAAACTGAACATTTGACAGTGTTCAAGCAGTCAGTGCAGAGCGTATTCAGTTATGCTCTCTTTTCTTTTTGTCTGGTTACTGGATGCTAGTAACACCCTTCCCATGGAAGTGAGTATGATGTTTATTCTACAGGCTCTTTAACTTTGGTATGGGAACCAATCTAGGAGAAGGAAAACTGAATTCAAACCTATTAAACTTATGCTCTTTTCTTTTTGTCTGGTTACTGGACGCTAGTAACAGCCTTCCCATGGAGATGAGTATGATGTTTATTCTACAGGCTCTTTAACTTTGGTATGGGAACCAATCTAGGAGAAGGAAAACTGAATTCAAACCTGTTAAACTCTCTTTAAAAATTAATCTTGTGTCGCATCCTGCTCTTGGCGGAAGGGTTGGGTAAATACATAAAATAAAGGCCTTTACTATTGTATGCATACAATTAGACAGATGGTAAATATCATCCTGTAATAGATTATTCTGAAACCTTTAAAATTTCATGGTTTGTTGAATGAAAGATGCTCTTTGTAGATGCACCTGCCTTTATCTTTAACCCTGCACATACCCCTTGTCTTTATCTTCCCTTTATTTGCTTCTCTTCTTTAGAATATCAACTGCTTGCTTTCCTTAATCTCATTTTCTGTCACCTCCTCCTACCTTCATCACATAAATGATTTAGACTACCCTATCAAGTGCTGTGCATCCTCCTGCAACCTTCTTTTACCTTCTCCCATCTCTACCCTCTTTGTACACCCTCCTCTTCTGATCTCTAGAATTTTCAAGAAGTTTGGTATATTCTTAGTACAATCAGTATTTAGCCACAGACAACATAGAGGTTATTATATTAACTTTGATTTTTTGAAATATGGAAAAGAAATGTTTTCTGTGGCTTCATAGTGTTTGTACTAAAAATATACCAGTACCCTCTTTGTACACCCTCCCTCTCTCATCTTTGTACACCCTCCCTCTCTCATCTTTATACACTCTTCTCTTCTGATCTCTAGAATTTTCAAGAAGTTTGGTATATTCTTAGTACAATCAGTATTTAGCCACAGACAACATAGAGGTTATTATATTAACATGGATTTTTTGAAATATGGAAAAGAAATGTTTTCTGTGGCTTCATAGTGTTTGTACTAAAAATATACCAGTACCCTCTTTGTACACCCTCCCTCTCTCATCTTTGTACACTCTCCTCTTCTGATCTCTAGAATTTTCAAGAAGTTTGGTATATTCTTAGTACAATCAGTATTTAGCCACAGACAACATAGAGGTTATTATATTAACTTTGATTTTTTGAAATCTGAAAAAGAAATGTGTTTTCTGTGGCTTCATAGTGTTTGTACTAAAAGTATACCAGTATAGTCCCGAAATAATAAATAATATCTGAAGAAACATTGGAAGAGAGAAACGAGACCTTACAGGAGTTGTTAATTTAATCTAGAATTGCTAATTACTTTGGTCACCTTTTAGCTATGCTTAGTAAACCTTTTTGCCTATTCTTAATACTCATTATGTTTCTTCCTATTAGTTCTCTGTTAATATAGTACCTAAATAATGAGAATGGAATTGTCTGTTTCACCTGTAAATAATATCTGAAGAAACCTTGGAAGAGAGAAACAAGATCTCCTGAGATTTGTTAACTCAACCTAGCAATTGCTAATTACTTTGTTCACCTTGTAGCTATGCTTAGTAAACCTTTTTGCCTATCCTTAATACTTGTGTTTCTTCCTATTATTTCTCTGTTAACCCTGATACTCGAATTACAGCAATTAGTCTTCAAGAAAGTTTGGTGTCATAGATTATTGATTAGCAGATATTGATTTTTTTTGTTTTTGTATCAATGACCTTATTGAGACATCTACTAGGAATTAAGCTTATGGTAATAGATTCAGTGTGTTTTGAATAGCATTGAATGTATTACACTTTATTTAGGTTCAAATAGATTTAGAAACAAGGAAATATATACATTTTGATTCATAGGAGAATCACACAGTATAAATTTTTAAATAATTCTGATTTTTAATTATGTTAAGAAATTAAACAATCTTTTATCAAAATTTTTTTATTTTTTTATTTTTACATGCCGCTTGGCCTCTACTTTATACATGTGAAAAAAATATTTTTAAAGAATGTTCAAATTTTTGTAACTCAAATCTTTTTAAGATACTACTCCTGACAAAAATGATGGAATTAGAAAAACAAAGTATTCCAAAAAGATGAATTTATTCTTGATGGAGAAGTTGATGTTATAACATTTCAGTTTTAGCAACCTTCATCGGGACTCTAATTATGAAGACTGTCTTGAGGACTTGCAAAACTCATGCAACATTAGACCTTTCTCCACACAAATTACCATTCTCACATGTACCTAAGCTGAGTTGAAGAAAAAACCCTGACAGACTGTAACCAAATACAGGCTCTGTACCAACTACCAGAACATAATCATGTGATGGGTATATATGTATCAAAGTATCCACACTGAAACCAGCAGCCAATCAGAGTCCCAGGAATGAGCTTGGCCAGGGTACACAGTGGAATAGCCGAACTTGCTATTTAAACCACCTAGCAACTCTGGATTCTGAGAACACTTTAGTTTTTTTGTTTTTTTTAGTAGTAAATAAAAGATTCAAAACATCTTTTTTAACCTATCTTGTTTTATTTTTATATTTATTTATTTTTCTAACTTTGGGTAAGATTTTTATATTATTGATTTGATTTGATAGGAATGAGCTTGGCCAGGGTACACAGTGGAATAGCCGAACTTGCTATTTAAACCACCTAGCAACTCTGGATTCTGAGAACACTTTAGTTTTTTTGTTTTTTTTTAGTAGTAAATAAACTAATAGCAAATAAGATTCAAAACATCTTTTTTAACCTATCTTGTTTTATTTTTATATTTATTTATTTTTCTAACTTTGGGTAAGATTTTTATATTATTGATTTTTTTATATTATGAGAAAACAAATATTAAAAATATTTTACAAAAAGCAATGTTAAAATCTTTGTAATTCAAAGAAAAATTGTCATTCTAAAATACTTCTAACAAAAAAATATGAAATTAACACAGAGGACATTCACTTAGGTTTTTATTTAGCAGTAAATAAACTAATAACAGATTAGTCACCAAACGTCCATCACACATAACATCAAATCCCAGATGCTTTACTATACCAACCAAGCTGTGTGCTACTCATGTATTGATTAGCAAGGATCGGTATCAAACCTGGAACCTTGCTATTCCTAGGCAAATGCTTTACTAACTGAGCTAGACTGACCCCCTTATATACATATATATATATATATATATATGAGAAGTAAATACACATGTGGTGTGTTTATGATATGGCTTCTTTTTTTTTTTTAGCCCACAATTTTTGGGAGAATATGTGCTTAATTGAAGTCGTACCTAATTTTGAAAGTTAATTAATTAATAATTAATAATATATATATATGGGAGTAAATATGGAAATAAATCCGACAATATTAAGAAATTTGAAAAACGAAGTGTTCCAAAAATAAGATGAATTTATTTAACAACGCTTAAACGTTTTAGTTTATTTAAACCTTCATCAGGATAGATTATGGGGTGAAGAAATTGATGGATGTTTTGTAGATGACAGGAATTAAAAAAAATCTTTATAAAAAGTTTGTAATTTGTATTGGTTCAGTGTTATATTTTTGAAAGACGAGCCGCGATCCGCACATGTTTAAGCGTCAATAAATAAATTCATCTTATTTTTGGAACACTTGGTTTTTCAAATTTCTTAATATATATATATATATATATATATATATATATATATATAAACTAAAAGTAAGTAAAGTAGGTGGAGTGGCCTATTGTCAGTATTAGCCAGGGAGCGAGGGAGACTATCCCTTTTTCACTAGCACAAGGAGGCACATGGGCTAGTGGTTAGATTCGTGAAAAATGGACTCGTCGATTTGAGTTCAATTCCTAGATGAAGCTGTTGGCATTTCACATAGCGCTAATACCCTTGGGAAAGGTATGAATCCATATATTCTCCCTCCAGCTATGGATTAAATAGTAGGACAGACTGGGCCCTTCAGCCTTGGGTAGGTAACCAGTCTAGGAGAGGGATAACTCTGAATTCAAAATTCCTGAGGTCGGTCGTTGATTGGGTTTGTGGCAACCCTTGATGCACCAATTCTTTCCTATTGACTGTGCCAAAAAGTGTGGATGGTCCAACACAAGCCTTCACCACTATAAACAAATCAGTGTGGATGTTCATTGTATGAACACTCATACGTTGAAATCGACGGGAGGATCCATCATATCAAGGAGATAGTTTTTGCATCTGAGTTGGAGTCCCACACCTACAATATGCTCCCTCATTTTACCGCACAGATCCAAGCTGTGCTACTCATGTACCGAGTTGGTGAGGACCAGTATCAAACCTGGAAATTTGTGGTTTCTATGTAGATGCTTTACCAACTGAGTTAAAACGAGCACCCTATAATTTTTTTACTGATCTGTATTTGGTTAAAAATTGTACTTATTTGACTTTCTGAATAATTGTCACTTGTTAATAATTGGGACCAAAAAATTAAAGAGACTTTATGCTGTCAAAAGAGATGAATAAGTGTTTTTATATAAAAATATGAAAAAAATAAAATGGTATGAACAAGACTCTTGAATTATTTGTATGCTTCAGACTTCATGGAAGCCTTCAGAGAAATAAAATACATGCTAGATACTCAAAGAGAAATAAAGTACACGGTATATAGTCTATTCACTAATGTTTTTATTACATGTATTGTAGTTTATTTTTTATTTTTATGTTTTTTTTAGTAACTGTGAATGATCAGGTAGTGTAAAATGCAAGCACTTTGCTCGAGACTTTGTGTCTTCAAGAACTCTCTTTATCACTCGCCTAAAGATGTCCACTGCTGACATAGATAAAGTTTGAAGCAATTCTGTTTTGGAACGGAAAGAAATAGGATTAAAAAAAAATAAAGAAATGCAAACTAAAAAACAAAAAACAAATGTTGGTGATTGTTGGAGATGTCTTCAGATACAATTGTGAATAAAATAAAAACAAATAAATCTAATGAACAACAAGAAAATTAAAAAAAATAAAAATAAATAAAAACAGGAAAGAGAAAGAAGACGGGAAATAAAGTAAAAGTCTATCATACGGAAAAGAAAGAGTTCTCACTACCTCATAAAATAAAAAAATAGAAAAAAAGAAAAGAAAAGACAATTTGACATTTACCAAGAGGATACTATTAATTCGATTGAGGTACATTTCTATTTTGATTACTGACAGTATTCCACAATTAATCTACATTAGTTGGTGGACACTTTCTCTTTGGCCCTTGGTGTAAATTTGAAAACGATGAGATCATTGTCTCTGCCAATCACAATAGCTGATGTGTCTCGAAACAGAGGAGAAACGCCATCCTCCAATAACCCTGTCCATTCATCCATCGAAAAGTCAAACCGAATGAAGTGAATAAAGCTGGGTGGGGGGTGTTTAACCTGGGATACTTACCTGTCAAGCACGACAATCGACTGAGGCTGTAAAATAGAGATTTACTTGCACAGCATTTGAAACTCGTCTTGGTGTTTGTGCTTGTGGGTATTGTTGCCAGAAGTGGCTGGGTAGACAGGAAGGTGATCAAGGAAGAATTGGGTGAAATCGAATAGACATCAAGCAGAAACAAAACACAAAAAAAAGGAAATAAAAAAAAAAGTCTTAAGTCATTTGTCTTGTAAGGCAGCACCATCACAAACAGAATTGGATTGTCCACCCAGCTTAGATGTTTGGGACTGTCTATTTTAGTAATGATCAACTCTCACCTCTCCCTCTCTCTCTCTCTCTCTCTTTCTATATATATATATATATATATATATATATGGACAAATCTAGTTTCAAAATGAAAATAAAGAAAGAAATGACTCCATTGAGACTGAATAAATTATTAAAAAATTAGAATTAAAAATAAAATTAGTGAAATAGATCTAATTAGGACTGAGCCTATTCTAGTAATGACCACCCCAAGCAGAGTTTAACAGGTTTGAATTCAGAGTTTTCCTTCTCCTAGACTGGTTACCTATCCAAAGATAAAGAGCCCAGTCTGCCCTACTATTTAACCATAACTGTTGTAAGGCAGCAGCATCACAAACAGAATTGGATTGTCCACCCAGCTTAGATGTTTGGGACTGTCTATTTTAGTAATGATCAACTCAAACCCTCTCTCTCTCTCTCTCTTTTTATTTTTATTCTTTTTTTTTTTTTCATTTTAAATTGAAATAGATCACTAAGTAGGACTGAGCCTATTCTAGTAATGACCGCCCCAAGCAGAGTTTAACAGGTTTGAATCCAGACTTTTCCTTCTCCTAGACTGGTTGCCTAGCCAAGGATAAAGAGCACAGTCTGCCCTACTATTTACCCATAGCTGGAGGGAGAATAGTTGGATTCATACCTTTCTCAAGGGACACTGATTCCAAGTTGGATACCACTTTGGACAACATTGGTTTCATGAAGAAGGTAGACCTGCTCAATGGGCAACGACCAATTTTCCTTACAACTTCAAGTCTGTTCTGAGATCTAAAGTTTTTTTTAGATTGCTGCAACATTTAAAAGAATAGTCTTGTACTAAAACTAAACAAATGTTTTGGGGTTTTTTTTGTGCATCTGTCATGTTGACACTTCACCCGCCATTTTTTTAAGGAGAAAAGAATGTGCTCTAACAACCAGAAAAATGTGATGAATGTAGTTCACACTATAAAAATTGTTAACCTCAGTGCTACCTTTTAGTGTTGACACTATACACCCATTTTGTTCTGAAGAGAAAATGTGATATAACAAACAGATAAAAGCGATGAATGCAACACACTATAAAAACTGTTAACCTTGATGTGCGACCTTCTAGTGTTGACACTATACACCCATTTTGTTCTTCTGAAGAGAAAAATGTGATATAACAAACAGATAAACGCGATGAATGCAACACACTATAAAAACTGTTAACCTTGGTGTGCTACCTTCTAGTGTTGACACTATACACCCATTTTGTTCTGAAGAGAAAAATGTGATATAACAAACAGATAAACGCGATGAATGCAACACACTATAAAAACTGTTAACCTTGGTGTGCTACCTTCTAGTGTTGACACTATACACCCATTTTGTTCTGAAGAGAAAAATGTGATATAACAAACAGATAAACGCGATGAATGCAACACACTATAAAAACTGTTAACCATGGTGTGCTACCTTCTAGTGTTGACACTATATACCCCCTTTTTTTCTGGAGAGAAGCATGAGCTATAACAACCAGAAAAATGTGATGAATGCAACACACCATAAAAACTGTTAACTTTGGTGGCATTTTGTAGCCAATTTTAGTGTAATAGAGCTTGGTTAGTAGTCCCAAGTAAAACTTGGTGTTCTTATTACTGTTGTATACCCTCTTCATTACTTCTTTCTTACTTCTTCTATTCTTCGGTCTTTTATCATATGGGTGTTAGAAGGCGGTGGCTGCGGGTCTACATGTCCTGGGAATGACGTTAAACTCTATCTGATGGTGAGGTTCCAGTTTTGGAGGTTTGGGGAATGTGGAGCACCCCTTCATCACCATTGCTCCCTGGTCCACTCTGACCCGGAGTGGTAGTACCTGTTAGGGTCCCATCTATGGGTTAAATAGAAAAATATATTTATAAAAAAATTGTATTATCCATTAAGAATTGATTTATTTCAAAACTTTATTGGCATTAAATGACCCACTGAGGTTGATATGCTGTAAAACAAAACAAACCATTCTTCGGTCGTCTCTTCTACATCTTGACTTCATCTTGGTGGTCGGTCGCACTTAACTCATTTCTTCTTCTAAATCAGTCTTGTTACCAAGACATTCACCAACCACAAAACACGTTATTTTCTTAAGCTTTCATTTCTTTAACTAAACATTTCATGTAACTAACATCAGACTAACATAGTGCGCGTATGCAGAGTGAGTTACAGTTAAGGCAGGACATCTTCACTGCCTGACATCCAACTGAAAACTGAGGACCCAACCAGGTCCCACGTGACTTCACGTATTTCACGGGCTTTCTGTACTATTCCATGGAAAGTCCCGCCCGTGATATGAAAAGGGCCATCCCTTTAGAAATACAGGGGATTGACAATAATCTTATGCAACCGCATAGATTATGTAACATTACATTTCAGTATAATTCTACCTTTCCTTTCACTATCAGTTAAAACCAATCACTGTCTGCCTTCAATTATAAAGAACTGTTGCTTTTTTACAAAGTCAGTTTGGAACTTTAGTCTGTTTTGGGACTTGTACTGCCAGTTTTTACTTTTTTATTACCCCTCAGATTTTTGATTTTGGACCTGCGATACGGATTTCTGACATCATGTACCTGCATTTTTTACTTGGAATGATTTGGAGCCTGTCCGCACCTTTCCTTGATATTTTATTACATTAAAGTAAATCTTGATTTTTTTTTTTTTTTGTTAAACCCCACTATTAGGTTCAAGGTTATAATTATGTTATAACTTGTTGAAACACAACAAACTCTGACACGTTTGTGGGACAAAACATTTTATATTGATAACAGCACAGAAATATGACAAGATACAGAAAATAATAACATACATGTACATAACATAAAGAGTAGAAAAGAAGGACTGGAGAGTCCGTTACATACAAAATCACTTACTAACTTAGTCCCCTCATGGGGACCAGTTACAAAATGTCTAACCCATTTGGTTCAGCCGAGAAGATGTAGCTAAGAGAGGAAGAAGCATTTGAACCAGGCACTTAAATACCATAGCCTCTGGTGAGAACAAGCGATAACCCAGCGGGAAGATAACTCTTCCAGGCAAATGGGAAGATAATCCCACACCACAAAGAAAAGTTCTAACTGAAAAATTCCTAACAAAAAAATTAAATTTATGTCCTTTCTTTAATGGTGTGTCCATATGTAAGTGTCCACAGGAGATCATTTCTTGAGTTTCTTATTGCTTTACAAGCAGTGCCCAGCTGGTCTTGTGTGTCTTAGTTGAATGGTTTGTGTGATAGGAGGCAAGTGGCCATACAGCTGATTTCTTGTAATTTGCTGCTTCCAAGATTTGTTCATGATACCATAGATCATATTTGTCTAGTTCTCATCTAGCAAGACTAAAAAAAGGAGACCCACAACCAAGGAGGAGAGAGACATCCTATAAACAGTGGAGATTGTAAAGTGTATGTTAATATCTACTGAATTAAATCTTGCACTAGTTGGAAAAGAAAAGCAAATAAGGAAAAAAGAAATAAAAGCCCCTAAATTCTTGAAATAAATTGTCTGTTCCATATACATGGCTTCTGGTTTATATACCAAGAAATAATCTCAGATCCACATTGCTTTAAGCTGTTTTTCCCTTTTCTCTGATCAACTATTAAGATAAGTGAAATTGTATCCATTTACAAAAGGGCTTCACTGTCTTTCTTTGTTTTATGACCTGTTATCTTAAAGATTCTGATAGCTTTGGGCTCCGAGATCTTCTCTTAATTTCAACTTGCTTTTCTCTTTCCTTTTTCTGTGTTTTCTCTTATCTTATTTCTCTGTCCATTTTTCTATCATTTCTCTTTCAGTTTAACTTCATTTGTTTGCACTTCTCTCTACATTTTCGTTTTCTTCTCCTTTTCTCTGATCAGTTTCTTCTTCTTCTTCTTCTTCCCCCTTTCAATTGTAGATCCTCTATTCCCTAATCTTCAACACACTTATTCCCTTTTTTGTTCCTTAATTCTTTTTCTCTGTCTGATTTCTTCTTCTTCTTCTTCTTCTTCTTCTTCTTCCCCCTTTCAATTGTAGACCCTCTATTTCATCATTTTCATCACACTCTTATTCCCTATTTTTGTTCCTTCTTAATACTTTTAAAAATACATCTATTCTCTTTTCAGAAGGGGCATAATGGTTATCATAGGAGGGGGACTTGGGGAGCCCAGTTCAAATCCTGCATGAGTCTTTTTGAGTTAAAGTTTCACTTTGCACACACCTTTGAGAAAGGCATAAATCCATCTCTTTACCCCCCACTCCCAAGCTATAAGTAAATAGTAGTGCTCTTTAGCCTTGGTAGAGCAACCGGTCTAGGAGCAGATAAACTGGATTTTTTTTTAAATAGCTGTACTCTCTTTAAAAAATTATTTTGTGTCATATCTTGCCAGTGATAAGGGTTGGGAAATACATATTCTCTTTGTTTCCTTGTTGCTTTTCCTCCTTTCTGGTTTTTCTTCTCTCTCTCTCTCTCTCTCTCTCTCTCTCTCTCTCTCTCTCTCTCTCAAATTGACCAATTATTTGATTTTTATCTATTTTTTGTATAACTTGAATTTATTTCTAGGTCATCTTTTGATTTTCCTTTCTTTTTTTTTCTATATCATCTTATTTTTACTTTGCCTTTCTCTCTCTCTTTACTTCAACTTATCTTTTTCCACTTCTATCTCTCACTCACTCTCTCTCATACACACTCTCACTCTCTCTCATACACACTCTCACTCTCTCTCATACACACTCTCACTCTCTCACACTCACTCACTCTCTCACTCACTCTCACTCACTCTCTCTCTCTCTCACTCTCTCTCACTCTCTTTCTCTCTCTCTCTCTCTCTCTCACTCACTCTCACTCTCACTCTATCTCTATCTCACTCTCTCTCCTTCAGGTTGTCTTTGTTTCTTTTAAATCTCTCCTTTACTTCTTTTTACTTTTTCTACAACTCTCTTCTCTTTGCTTTCTCTCTTTTTCCATCCCTCTCTTTATTTCTTTTTACTTTCCAATTCTCTTTTTGCTATTACTCTCTTTGTGCCCTGGGTATGATACTAAACTACACTCAATGGTGAGGCTAGTTTCTTAGCTCTGGGGAGTGTGGAGTACCCCTTTGTTGACATTGGTATCAGCCAGTCAGCGAAGGAGTCTATCCCCTTGTCAATAGCGCTAGACCAAGGAGATTGTTTTGGCGTCTGAGGTGGAGCACCACACCTACCATCAGCTCCCTACTTTACCATATAGATCCCTGTGCTACTCATACGCTGAGTTAGTAAGTACCGGTATTGAACTAGGAACCTTGTGGTTTCTAGCCAAATGCTCTACCGACTGAGCTGTTTAATAGATCAGTTTGAAAATGATTAGTATTGGATATGAATGCTTGATATCATATAGATATGTGTATATATAAATGACAATTAATAGTTAATTGAAACCAGAAACCAGAGTGTGCAAATTATTAGTATTACAGAGGAATACTTGATATCATATAACTGTGTGCAAACAAATGATTATTAAATAGGAATAGTTTGCTGAAACAAGAAACAACAGTGTGCAAATTATTAATATTAGATATGAATGCTTAATATCATATAACTATGTGCAAACTAATGATAATTAATAGTTAGTTGAAACTAGAAACAACAGTGCAAATTATTAATATTAGATAGGAATGTTTGATATCATATAACTGTGTGCAAACAAATAATTAATAGTTAGTTGAAACCAGGAACAACAGTGTGCAAAGTATTTGTAGCAGATAGAAATGCTTGATATCATATAACTGTGTGCAAACAAATGATTATTTAAAAGAAATAGTTAATTGAAACCAGAAATAACAGTGAGCAAATTATTTGTATTATATAGAAATGCTTGATATCATATAACTGTGTGCAAACAAATGATTATTTAATAGGAATACTTAGCTGAAACCATAAACAATAGTGTGATATTTATTTGTATTAGTTATTAACTAAGCTTAAGTTAGTTGTGGCCCAAATCTAGAAGGATTGTGTGCCCTATGAGTATTGAACTCACTAACAATGGTCTGCTAATCTAGCTTGCTAACCATTACACCACGTGAGGAGGAATACTTCATATCATATGACTCTGTACCAAAAAAAATGAGTTTTGAGAAAAAAGCGTAATTTTCTAATAAAAAAAAAAAAGAAACATTTTTAAAAAGCAGCAGAACATTGAATATATAGCTATGATTTTAATCTGACTTTTACAATTCAATCAAATTTTGGCATTGAATAACCCATAAGGAGTTAATATGCCATTAAACAAATCTAATTGCTTTCTCTCTTTATTTTACTTTGCTCTTTTTTTTCTCCATTTTTTAACTATTCGGTTTTTGTGTTTTTTTAAAAATATCTTTTACATTCCATTCTCTTAGCTCATTTGGTAGAATATCCACCTAGGAACCACAATGTTCTGGATTTGATACTGGCCTTTGCCAACTCAGCATATGAGTAGTACAGCTTGGATCTGCATGATAAAGTGGAGAGCTGATTGAAGGTGTTGCATACCACTTCTAATACAAAACAATCTCACTGGTCCAGCACTAGTGAAAAGGGGATAGACTCCCTTGCTGTTTGGCTGATACTGACAATAGGCCACTCTGCCTATTTTACTCTTTTATTAGTCTATCAATTTATCATAAGTTACCTGTTTATATAACCTGTTATATTCTGGGTAGGATTTATTAACTACATCAAAATTTTCATTCCTTTTCATGGTTCCATATAAAGAAATACGGTATATTCTAGGAATTATAAAAAAAGAATTGAAATATTAAACAGGATTGTATTTTGGTGCCAACTCCATTTGAACCTGGTTTGTGTTAGCAAAATTTTGACTATTTTTATTTTTTCATTGCCCATTGCCTTTATTGCTACTCTACCAAACTCTTGCTTCATTTCAACCATTTTCTATACTAACAAGTTTAAATGATAACTCAATATTACATTTTGGAATTTGAGCAAATTCTAACACACTAAGTTATGTTATGTCAATAGTCAGTAATTATGTAAGATTTTTAAGAAAGGGAACATTTGACCTAATTTAAATTTATCAAAAGCTAACATGTTGAGAAGCTAGAGGCTGGCTGTTTATGAAACTTAACATACAAATATGTTTCACACTCTCCAATATCTCTCTCTACATTCACTGAGAAGCTAACATTACCTAGGAGGTAATCAAGATATATATCTAGAGGGGTACATTAAAATGGATTTTTTTCAAACATAACTCAATCCTAAAACTAAGGAATATTTTAGTATGAATTTTGTGCCATCAAACTAAACAGAAAAAAGCCTTTAGAAAACAATTATTGATTCACTCAGATTTAGTATAATATATATATATTTGTGTGTATGGTGTTTGTATAGGTATGTGTGTGTATATATATATATATATATATATATATACACACACACACACACACACACACACACCACACACACACACACATATATATATATATATATATATATATATATACATATACAAGGTGTGTCAAAAAAGGTATTAAGATTTTTTGTACTTTTTGACACACTTTTGTATTCTGAAAAAAATTAACATTCCATTCATTGTTCATTTCTATCTTGGTAAATACAGCTTCAATCTCAATAATTTTATGACACACCTTGTATATGTACACACACACACACACACACATATATATATATATATATATATATATATGTGTGTGTATAGGGAAGTATATAGGTAACCATATATATGTACATGGTAAATATTGATGATAATAGATCAATCAGTAAGTAAAGAATGCTGATGATGATAATAATTTATATTCCTCTGCTACTTTAGTTATAAGCGGAAATGTTATTCCTATAAATAATTCTAATGAAATGCTGACTGTATTTTGAGAAAATAAATTTCTTGGCTGTTTTTGAGTTTCCAGTTCTTTTGTGGCATTAATTTCTAAGACGTCTTCTGTGATAACCAAATTTGGGTAATTGATTTTTATTTCATTATTTTCTTCATGTATGTGATAGTTGGTAATTCAGTTAGACCTGGTTCATGTTCCTGCAAGTCACTTCAAAGACGCCCATATATGTAAAACACATTCTTTTTTTGTCGACTTTGTTATTGTTGCTAGAAGCATAAATCTTTGTTAATTATCACTAGGTGCTTTTTTTTTTTTTGTCATTTTATTTTTTTTCCAGCTGTAAAAATCAAACACTTTATTTAGACTTTGGTTTATCCTAAGGAGTCTTCAAGTTGGATGAAAAGTTTGACATTTTTAGCAAGAACTGCTCTGACAGTTTTCTAATTGGTTCCCAGTCTCATCATTTTCGGACATCAATCCTCTTTGGGGGTTTGGGTATAGAATTGAACCACAAATGAAAAAAAAAGTGATCAATATATCATTGTACATCAATAGCTCAGTCGGTAGAGCGTTCGGCTAAAAATCACAAAGTTCCTAGTTCGATACCGGTCCTCGCCAACTCAGCGTATGAGTAGCACAGGGATCTATGCGGTAAAGTAAGGAGCTGATGGTAGGTGTGGCGCTCCACCTCAGATACTAACTACAATCTCCTTGGTCTAGCGCTATTAAAAAGGGGATAGACTCCCTCGCTGATTGGCTGATACCGACTTTAGGCCGCCCCGTCGACTCTACTTACTTACATCAATTTCTCTAAGATTTAGATCTTAAAATTTTTAGTAGGAAACTATAAATATAAATATATATATATATATATATATATATATATATATATATCAATGTTTATGGTTGGTACTATTACACACTTGAAGAGGTAGTAGTGAGCCAATGTACAGTATTATTAGAAGAGTGTCAATATTTGATAGTGTTAATAAATAAATAAATAGACAAATATTCTTAGAAATTCTCAAATTAGTAATTTTGCTTATTCTACACATTTCTTGGGATTAGCTAAATGGATATTGTTTTATTCTGCCCTGTCAGCAGGACTTAGAATATGCTGACTGTATCTCCTAATATGAAGATTACCCATGCCCTCCCCCCCAAAAAAGGGGGGGGTCTATATACAATACTAAACTATATTTGATAGTGAGGCTCCAGTTCTGGAGATTTGGGGATTGTGAAGTTCACCTTAATTGCCATTAATCAATTGGCTGGTCATGTCAAACCATAGCACCTATATGATTGACCTAACCCTATTGCTCTTATGGCAAGCCCAACCATTTTTATCATATGGGTGCTAGAAGATGGTGGCTGAGGGTTTTCATGTCCTGAGAATCTGATGGTGAGGTTCCAGTTCAGGAAGTTTAGGGATTGTGAAGTTCCCCTTAATTGCCATTACTAACAAGTACACTCTAACCTGGTAGTACTTGTAAGTGTTCCCTAATATGGGTCAAATAGATTAACATTTTAATGAATTTTAATGTAATGTAATGAATTTTTAAGATGAATTTTAATAACATTTTAGATTAACATTTTATAAGTCTAACAAGTACACTCTAACCTGGTAGTACTTGTAAGTGTTCCCCAATATGGGTCAAATAGATCTGGTATTTTTATTCGATCAGAATACTTGATGCCATATAACTAGCTGTAAATCATTTCTATTAAGAATAGTTATTTGAAGCTATAATTGTTTATTAGGGATTATTATTAGTTACTTGAAACCATATAATTCTCTGCAAACAAATGACTATTATTAAATAGAAATATTTAGAAGGAAAAAAATAGATATTTGAGTCAACAAGTTCCTGCTGAGGGAGGGGGGGGACCAAAAAGAAGCGAGTCCACTGTCTTCTCACAGGCCAAACCTTCTTTTGGTCAACAGTCTTCTTCTTTGTCTAGCAGCTGAAAAGCTGTCGTCGTCAAAATATTTTAGCAGCTGAAAAATCGCAACTCCCATTTAGTTTTGTTTCTTTGTTGGATTAAAATCAATTTCTTTGTTGGGTCGTTCACAAAGCACTTTGTTACTGACTGCCATCTCGCGTCGGCCAACTGCTTCTCATCAGCACTCCACTCAATTGTTATTTATGGACACAGTCCCCCAACATCCGGGCACCTAAATTACACCTCGTGTCCATCCAGCGCCTGAATCGCATTTCTTTGCATTCTGGTGGGCGCGGGTTCGACTCCGGCAGGCAAGACAATGTCTTGCTTTTTTCTAAATGAGTACGATAGTACTCATTCTCTGTCACAAAATATTTACTTGATAATTATTAGGAATACTTGAAATTATAAATGTGTGCAAATTATTTGTATTAGGTAAGAATACTTGATATATAACTGTGCACAAAAAACCTCTAAAAATACAACTACACAAAAAATGTAAATATGAATATACAATAAACAATTCTCTAACCTCTAGGTATAAAATAACCTTAGACAGATTGACATGCCATTAAAATCAATTGCTCAACCCAATTCTGTTTTATCATAAATATTTTAACCAAATATTCTATTGGACAAAATATTCTGATAAAAGCAGCAAGGGTGAGAATATTAGTTGAAATAATACGTAGAAAATAAGATTTTTTCTTATTTTTCAATTTACTGACTTTAACTCATAACATCCTATACCACCTCATTCCACCCTGACAGAAGTCACATCATCATAATGTTGCACAATTAGCATGGATATCCATGACAATGTCTCGCCAACCTTTCCTTTCATTCATTTTCCCAGGGAGGTCCTCTGCGCAGCATCCTGCATCTTTGCTTAGTTGGTCAATGTAGGTCCTTGATGGGTGGCCCACACTAGCATGTCCATGTGTTGGCTTCCACAGGAGAACGTCGCTTATGAGCTCGTCCTTGCTTCTCCAGCAGTGCCCAGCATGTCTTGTCCGTCTCACTCGAATGGTTTGTGAGATGGGGGGCAGGTGGCCATATAGCTGTTTCCTCGTGGGGTGCTGCTTCCACGATTTGTTCAAGACAGCATGCAGCTCCCGTCCAGCTTATTCTCAAGGCACCTCATTAGGGTCCAAGTGGTGCAGCCATACAATACAGCAATACTGATATAACCACCACTTGGAAGAATTGTCGCTTTAGCTTGTTAGTGAGATCGGATTTCCATATTACTGATAATTTGTTTAAGTCTTTGATTTAAGGGAAATAACAGGTAAATTTAAATGAAAAGGTCATTTTAGCCATTTTTTTTTATAAATCCTAATAGGAATGGGGCTCTGGACTTGAAAAAATTCTGAACAGGACATTAAGAGTTAAAGTAGTGACATTTAAGTGATAATTTACAGAGGCCACTAACAAGGTTTTTTGAGGGTTTTTTTTTCATAAAGTAATTTGATTGACACAATGAAAAAAAAACAAAAACAAAAAAAAAAACATAACAAAAAAAGCAAACACTGCAAAGTAGAAAAAGAAGAAGAAAAAGAAAAAAAAAGCTATGACATCAAAATTGGAAAAAAAAACACTAACATTACTTAAGAGTGTTTTGAAAATATAGACAGAATCATAAATAAGAAAAAAAAAACTTGCATTGTTTTGATTACCAATATTACTAAAAACAGCAGGAATATCACTAACCCTATTTTAGTATTATTTGTATTATTCAGACTAATGTCCTCATCTTTATTTGTACAATGTTTCGGCCAATGTACCCTCCAGCCTTCTACAGATATTTCTTGTCGGACCCAGTAACCTTCTTGTGTAATTGGGAACTTTCTTGCTATAATCAGGAGCCATCACGGAACTTTGAACCTAACCCTTTATTCAATCCACGGGAGTATCCTGTTATCATTCCGCTAACCATAGCTGGGGTAGAGGTGTTAAGCTGTGTTAATTATTATTCTATGTTACTGCTGCCCCTGACTAGGATTGAACCAGCAGTCTAAAGATAACTGTCACTTAGAACTGTCTTAACCTAACTCCTTTATCCACTAGTGTCCATTTGGAAATGTTGTATAAATAACAATGAAAATGAGGACAATAGTCCAAATAATACTAATTATCAAGCCTCATCTCAAAAATTCATAGAAATAACTACATATTTAGTTAAAGACTCAAAACTCTTTTAATGCATCTTTAACAAAATGCTGCTATCAGAGAAAACTAACCTAACCATCTTGTAAAATTACATAGTATTTTTGGATTGGCAGGTTTAGCTCAATCAGTAGAACATCCACCTCAAGGTTCTAGATTTGATACTGACCATCACCAAATTAGCAAATAAGTAATACAGTTTGGAACTGTGTATTAAAGTGAGGAGCTTATGGTTGGTATGGCACCTTACCTCAGACACAAAAACAATATCCCTGGTCTAACCCTAGTGAAAAGGGGATAGACTCTCTCACTCTTGCTCATACCAACAATAGGCCACTCCGCCAATTTTACTTACTTTACCTAAATGAGACATCATAGAATAAGAATAGAAAGTGTTGACTTTATCTGCAAGACATTCCTGCTTGTGATTTTAGGGGTATTCAGCATTTTCTAATAATTCTCTACAGTTCCAGCAAAAGTAATAATAGTGGATTTTACCATTCCAGCAGATTAGTGAATAAAATTAAAAACTGGATAGATACCTGGACCTTGCTAGAGAACTGAAAAAAAAAAAACAAGTAAGAATAGATATACATAATTATTTGAAATAGTGTCCCCTTAAGAAAGCAAATATCTATTAATAATGGAGATTCGCTTCTGGTTTTTGTCTGTAACAAAAACTGCATTACTGCTTACGTCACATTACCCAACACATAATCCAACATCATAACATAGAATAAATATATTCAAAATGGGAGCATGCAATGTTAGACAATCCTCATTGTTTCAATAAATAGATGCCCGGCGTTATATATTTATATATAGATTGTTTTATTCTAATATAATATTTAAAGTTATCGGAACTGTTTGCATTTCAAATTGTATTTCTTTCTTTTTTTTTTTACTCCTTTAATAAATTTGACGATTTTACATACTTATGGTACACACTCTATGACATTGAATTTTCAGCTCCCATCCCCTGAATATCTTTCAAAAATTATTTTTACATCGCTCGGAGTGCGTCTTTTTATTTTGCTAGTTCTTTCAATGGATATTATTAAAGATGCTGATGGGAACTCTTAAGAAAGGTGCTCATGGCATAAGGATTATCATCATAGGAAATGGACTCAGCTATCAGTGTTCAAATCCTGAACGAGGCTGTTTGCATTTGACCTAGTGCTAATATCCTTGAGAAAGTTATGAATCAAACTATTCTTCCTCCAGTTATGGATAAAGGGTAGGGCAGACTGGGCTCTCTAACCTTGGTATGGTAACCAGGCTAGGAGAAGGAAAATTCTAAATTCAAACCAGTTGTAGAACTTGAGAAGGATGGGCTCTGCCACATTGTTGATGATATACTCCAGATATTCAAACTATTCTTCCTCCAGTTATGGGTAAAGGGTAGGGCAGACTGGCTCTCTAACCTTGGTATGGTAACCAGGCTAGAGAAGGAAAACACCAAATTCAAACAGTTGTAGAACTTGAGAAGGATGGGCTCTGCCACATTGTTGATGCCCAATATATACTCCAGATATTCAAACTATTCTTCCTCCAGTTATGGGTAAAGGGTAGGGCAGACTGGGCTCTCTAACCTTGGTATGGTAACCAGGCTAGAAGAAGGAAAACTCTAAATTCAAACCAGTTGTAGATGCCCAATATATACTCCAGATGTAGTGCCCCCATGACTAAACCAAGTTATGAGACCAGTCAAATGAAAAAGTAAAAATTAAGATGAAAGAATATACTAGTCAAAGTTAGGATATCCTGATCCAATTTAACATATGTCTTTCTTTAGTTTTGTACTATTTCTAAAGGCAAATCTTGACTCTTCCAGATGATGGCATCATTACTCATGAAATATTTTCCTTATATCTTCAATTTGATTATCCCCAAATCCATTCTTAAAATTATATTGAGGTGAGCCTTGCAGTCTTTCACCAAAAATTTAATCAAAATCTGTTCAGCCATTCAAAATTGATTGTATGACATATCATATAAAAAAAATAAATGATAAATAAATAAAAAATAAAAAAAGACAGTATTTCATTTGTAGCAGTATGGCAGCAAATTTTATTTTATTCTAATTTTTTTTTTTTTTTTTTTTTTTTTTTTTTTTGAGGAAAAGTTAAATTAGTGTCGATCACAAAAGAGATTTTGTCCTGGGTACACCCAAGCCATCTTGTATAGCAATGAAGAAGATAATGATAAAAGAGAAGAATAAATATAGAAATGTAGTCAACATTCAGTCCAGTTTTTTGAAAAGGAATTATTTATGGATGTCATATTCCTTCCTGATAAAGAAAAATCAATATAAATAAAGATCAATATCAATCAGCAATACCCACAGCAGATGCATCAATCATTGGACCATTCTTTTACTTACCTTCCTTCTTCTCCTCCTCTGCTCCCCCTCACTGCCACCACACAAACCTCCACCCCCACCACCACCACCTAAAGAAAAAAAAGGGGGGGGGTGACCTGAAAATTGCAATGGATAAATGTATCCTTTAATGAGGGGGGCAAAGAAACCTGCTTTTAATTCTGCACTGCTCATGACAATATGTGATTATCTAAGCAGTAAACGCAGATTTTGAACGGCGGCCACTTTTGTCTGGGAAATATTACGTCACATCCTTCCTCTTTCCAGGGATTTTTTTTTTTTTTTTTTTTTTATCTTCTTTTTAAAATATATCTTGGATGCGGATTTGATTTTTTTTTTTTTTGTTTTAATAATTGTCAGTACTTTATTATGCTAAAAAGAAACTGAAATTCTGAAGAAACTTTTCTTTATGTCTTTCTCTAAAGGATGGTGCGGATCTTTATGAGGAGTGATATCATTAGCATCTTTTAAGGTTTTCTATAAAAGATTTTTTTTTGTTTAAATTGTGTGGCATATATTTTTGTCATTAATTATATAGAAAAATCATTCTTCCCCCACCCACACACACATACACTGTAATTTTATAAATAATTTTCTTTGCAATGTGGCATATTTTTTCTTTCTACAGATTTGTTCTAATTTTGCAAATATAGTTGATTCATCTATTACATAGGCGAGAAACTGTCAGTTACCAAGCAATGTTGACTTCATGTCCATGCTACCCTAACTTAGATTCACAAGCTCTATCAATGATAAAAAGTAAAGTCGTTGGGGCGGCCTAAAGTCAGTATCAGCCAATCAGCGAGGGAGTCTATCCCCTTTTCAATAGCGCTAGACCAAGGAGATTGTTTTTGCGTCTGAGGTGGAGCGCAACACCTACCATCAGCTCCTTACTTTACCGCACAGATCCCTGTACTACTTATATGCTGAGTTGGCGAGGACCGGTATCGAACTAGGAACCTTGTGGTTTCTAGACGAACGCTCTACCGACTGAGCTAACCCGGCCCCTTATTTACTTATAAGTATAGTACACTCTCAATGTATGAGTAGCACGGGGGTCTGTGCGATAAAGGAGCTGATGGTAGGTGTGGCACTCCACCTCAGATGCTAAAATAATCTCCTTGGTCTAGCACTAGTGAAAAGGGGATAAACTCCCTTACTGTCTGGCTGATACCGACTTTAGGCCACACCAACGACTTTATAGTACACTATATTATCAATATAAATATTAGCACTGCATTAAAACTGTTTGGTTCTGTATAGTGAATAGATATTCAAAATTTTCTCAATTATGAAAATGTTTTTCAGTATATTTGTTGAAACTAGTATGCAAATTAACATCTATTATGTAAACCTTTATTTCTCAGTGATATATAAGACACATTGCAGAATCTTAAACGTACTAATATCATAAGTTGTTTTGAAGCAAATGTACCTCAGATTTTTATAGAGATATTGTTAATGAATAAAATTTATTCTATATATTAATTAATGATTTTGACTATAAATTGAAATCTCATTGATAAACTTACGCCATTCCTAATGGTATTATGATGTAAGAAGAGACGAAGTTTCGGTTACAGACTGATATCGAATATCCATTAGAATAACATTATTATTATCACTAGTTCTGTCCCCCTCAAATAAATTTTGAATATTTTAGACATAAATTTTAAACTAAATCGTAGGTATGTATTTATTTGTAAAATTTTTTGTGAATTTCTTGTTACTGAAAAAATAGCTGGAGTAAAGAATAATTATAAACATTGATTACAGATTTTCAAATTTTTTTTTTTCGTTTTCGGTATTGTGACGTAAGCAGTGCCATAGATTCAGTTACAGACAAATTAATACATTATTATTATTATTATTAGTAGTAGTAGTAGTAGTAGTAGTATAGTGAGATTGACACTATATTGAATATGATTTTATCAAGTTACCTGGAAAAGTTGGATTTGGAGAAATCTCAGTTGAAATGTTAGTGAGTATTATCTTCACCATTGATATAGCTTTGTATTAGTCTAACCTAATGTTTGTTAAAATGTTCAGTAAAATTCAAGTTTAATGTTGGAAAAAACATTTTTGAATAAAGTTTAATGAATTCTCAGAAAAAATATTATTAAAAAAATAAAGATGAAAATGTATCACAGCACATGAAATTCATATATAATGTTCATAAATTCACTAATAACATTTAAGTTTCCAAATTTATCATGACAAAGAAATTCACTTAAATATATGGGTAAAAGTACTTGTTTAAGCTTACGGTTTTGAGCGCTGCCATATGTTCTCAATCATCTCAGTCAACAAATTTGTATTGGTGTACAATACCGTCATGATTGTACATCTCAAAGTTTATCGGTTGATGGCCCCCTCCGATCAATTGGATGGTCACGTCAAGCCCTAGCACCTATATGATTTTCCGAACTCTATTGCCCTTATGGCAAGCCCAACCTTTTTATCATATGGGTGCTAGAAGGCTGTGGGTCTATATGTCCTGGGAATGATGTTAAATCTATCTGATGGTGAGGTTCCAGTTCTGGAGGTTTGGGGAATGTGGAGCACCCCTTCATCACTATTGCTCCCTGGTCCACACTGACCCGGAGTGGTAGTGTCTGTTAGGGTCCCATCTATGGGTTAAATAGAAAAATGTGTTTATAAAAAAAAATCGAATATCCATTAAGAATGACTTCATTTCAAAACTTTATTGGCATTAAATGACCCACTGAGGTTGATATGCTGTAAAATAAAACAATACAAACCAAACCATATTTTCCATACACAATCTTCTTTTAAACACAATAATATATATAATTATCATTAGGTCATGCCAACAGCTTGGATTCCCTTGACTCTCTCTCATCTTTCGTCCCAATTGGCCATAATACTTGGTAAGTCCTCTAGACAACATCCAGTGTCCACAAAGTGCTGGTTAATGTAAGTTTTGCTGGTTAGCTAACACTGGTGCATCTATGTGTAGGATTCCATTAGAGAGCATTACTCATTAGTTTGTCCTTATTTCTTGGTCTGCTGAATATTCATATTTTGGTTACAGTTTTAATGCTCTAGTAGAAGGAAAACTCTGAATTCCAACCCTTACCAATGCATCATAGTGACTCTGGTCGAGTAGCTTGAAAATAGTAGGTCAGACTGGCTCTCAAGTAACCAGTCTGGTAGAAGGAAATGTCTGAAATAGTAAATTGCTGACTTAATTTTTCCCTCAATATTTTCCTGGTACAAACAACAAGGAAATATAGATAAAAATTTAGGAAATCATTTGTTTTGCTCTGACATGACCCGTATACTAATCACTCTGCCAGAAAATGAAATTTAATTTTTTTTTTGTATATCCTAAAGTAAAAAAAGTATAGTCATCGGGGCGGCGTAATCTCTAGCGAGGGAGTCTATCCCCTTTTCATTAGAGCTAGACCAAGGAGATTGTTTTTTGCATCTGTGGTGTAGCGTCACACCTACCATCAGCTCCTTACTTTACCACACAGACCCCTCTGCTACCCATACACTGAGTTGGTGAGGGCTGGCATCAAACCAAGAATCTTGTGATTTCTAGCCGAACACTCTACTGACTGAGCTAAACCGTTAGAAGATAATGTAAGTAAGAAAAAAAATGTAGACATAGTGGCCTAGTGTCAGTATTAGCTAGACAACGAGAGGGAGTCTTTACCCTTTTCACTAGCGCTGTAATGTAATAGGATGGAAAAAGCCTGGAATCCAAGAGATTACGTGTAGGTAACATGGAGAGTTTTGATGATAAAGCACTCAACCAAGTGTTGAATTCTGATTGGTTAAGACAGAGTAGTGAAGAAAGAGGACGAAGCAGTGGCTGGGTAAGACACAAGATGTTTTGTGTATGACATTAAAATCTATCGGTTGGTGAGGTTCCAGGTCTGGAGAATGTGGAGCACCCCTTCATCACCATTGCTCCCAGGTCCACTCCGACCAGCACTGGTAGCACTTGTTAGGGTCCCATCTATGGGTTAAATAGAAAAAAATATGTTTAAAACAAATTAAATACCCATGAAGCATGAATAAAACAAAAACATCTTTGGCATAAAATCACCCTATTGGTTGACATGCCATAAATCCAACCAACCAACCATGTTTCTATTATTGTTAACCATAAGTATTGATTTCTATTGAAGACGGACCCAACTTAATACTATTTTCCATAATTAATGATATGTATTCTGGAATTTGTAATCAGAAGAGCAGGGATTGGGCAGTTGATATAAAATCTATACTATCATTCTCATTGTTTATATGAACGATTGTTAAGCTTACTGCCTAGGATCAGTATATGCCTAATTTCCAACTCTAATGGATGGGAATCAGTTAGGTTTTCTGACCAAAGACTTTATATAGTTAACAGGAAACAATTAGATTGTTTTGTTTTGTTTAACAGCATATCAACTCCTCATGGGTTATTTAAAGCTGAAATTTGATTCATTTTTAAATTTTATTGTTTGGTTTGTTTAAAGCATATCAACTTCTCATGGGTTATTTAAAGCTGAAATTTGATTCATTTTTAAATTTTTATTGTTTGGTTTGTTAAATGGCATATCAACTTCTCATGGGTTATTTAAAACTGAAATTTGATTCATTTTTAAATTTTTATTGTTTGGTTTGTTAAATGGCATATCAACTTCTCATGGTTATTTAAAACTGAAATTTGATTCATTTTTAAAATTTAATCATTTTTATTGTTTGGTTTGTTAAATGGCATATCAACTCCTCATGGGTTATTTAAAACTGAAATTTGATTCATTTTTAAATTTTTATTGTTTGGTTTGTTAAATGGCATATCAACTCTCATGGGTTATTTAAAACTGAAATTTGATTCATTTTTAAATGTTTGATTGTAATCATAACTTTTTATTGTTTGGTTTGTTAAATGGCATATCAACTTCTCATGGGTTATTTAAAACTGAAATTTGATTCATTTTTAAATGTTTGATTGTAATCATAACTTTTTATTGTTTGGTTTGTTAAATGGCATATCAACTTCTCATGGGTTATTTAAAACTGAAATTTGATTCATTTTTAAATGTTTGATTGTAATCATAACTTTTTATTGTTTGGTTTGTTAAATCATATCAACTCCTCATGGGTTATTTAAAGCTGAAATTTAATTTGTAAATGTTTGATTATAATCCTAACTTTATATTTTCAACATTCCATTACTATCATTTTTTAATCACCCTTTTTTTTTATTTGTCTATAATAATAATTTGTTTGCATGCAGTTATATATAAAGTATTTCTATCTAATACAAATAATATACACACCATTATAATAGTTTCAAGTAACTATTCAATAAGGATGATGATAATAACCTTCATACAATGACTGCTATTTACACAGTTGCATTGCAGCCACCAAAGCCTTCATCAGATGAGGACTCTGGGTTCAGGCATGGTTTCAGGCTGAATTATCATTACCACTAACCAGATCACCCCAGCAGTATCTCACAATAACACCAGACTTTGTCGGTTTGATGTCACATTGTAGGATTGCCATATCCATGCTGATGTGATTAAAGCTTTAACCTGGATTTTTTATGTATTTCCTCTTGTCTGGTGGAGAAAGTCCAAGTTTAATAAAAAAAAATGCCAAGGTTAAAAATGCCAATAATAATTTTTTTGCATACAGTTATATGGTTTCAAGTATTTCTATCCAATAGTATAACTTTTCACACAGATCTATTTTTGCCCATAGATGGTACGCTAACAGGTACTACCTCTTAGGCTCAGAATAGACCCAGGGGAAATTGCAACAAAGGGGGTAATCCATACTCTCTAGAGCTCCTCGACTAGAGAATCAGATGCAGTGATGTCATATCCAGAATACTCCTTTTTGGAATTTTACTCTGCAGAGGATGCATCTCTGCCGATTGACATCACTGCATCTGATTCTCTAGTTGACTTGTTAATTCAGCCTAGCTATTACTAATTACTCTGTTCACCTTGTATCTTTTCCTATTCTTAATATTCATTGTGTTTCTTCCTATTATCTCTCTGTTAACTCTAATATTCAAGTTACTAAAAATTATGACATTAACTCTTAACATCCTGTTGAGAATTTTCTAAGTCCAGAGCCTAATTCCTATAAGGATTTATCAAAAAATGGCTAAAATGGCCTTTTCATTTAAAGTTACCTGTTATTTACCATAAATCAAAGACTGCTAAATATGTTCAATACTACATTTAAACAAAGGCTATCATTTGCGGTGAATTAGGAAAACAAATGTGACTTCAGGCCAGGTGGAATGAGGTGGTATAGGATGTTAAGAGTTTAAATATTCTTAGATAATATTAATAATTTTCAAACAGATCTATTTGATACATAGATTGGTTAGTTTGTTGGTTTTATGGCATATCAACCCAGGTTGTCTTATTTAATGCCATGGTTATGAGGTTTCAGGTAACTGTTTCTATTTAATGAAAATGATCAATAGTAAACAATTATAGTTTTAAGTAACTATTCTTGACAAAAAAATTACATGTAGTTATAAGGTTTCAAGTAACTTCCTGTTTAATAATGTTAGCACACAATTATACAGTTTCAAGTAATCCTATTTAACCCTAATAATCTGTGCAGGTACATAGATTTAAGTATTTCTATTTGACCCTAATAATCTATAGAATTACATGGTTTCAAGTATTCCTATTTAACCCTAATAATCTACACAGTTACATGGTTTCAAGTATTCCTATTTAACCCTAATAATCTACACAGTTACATGGTTTCAACTATTCCTATTTAATCCTAATAATCCTAATAATCCTCCTATTTAACCCTAATAATCTGTGCAGTATATAGTTTAACCCATTATAGTTTAACCCTAATAATCTGTGCAGTTTCAACTATTCCTATTTAACCCTAATAAGCCAGTTATATAATTTAACCCTAATAATCTGTGCAGTTATATAGTTTCAACTATTCCTATTTAACCCAAATAATCTGTGCAGTTATATAGTTTCAAGTATTCCTATTTAACCCTAATAATCTACACAGTTACATGGTTTCAAGTGTACTGATCTTATACTAATAATTGCCTAATACCCTTGGGAAAGGTATAAATCCTCACCCTCTAGCTATGGATAAATAGTAGGGCAGACTGGGCTCTTTAACCTTGGTTAGGCAACCAGTCTAGGAGAAGGAAAACTCTGAATTCAAACCTGTTGAACTTCGCTTAAGAAATTGACCTTGTGTCACATTCTGCTCATGCAGAGGGGTTGGTAAATATATATATATATATATATATATATATATATATATATATATATATATATATATATATATATACTAATAAGTTGCCAAAACGATCTACTTGACCTATAGACAGGACCCTAACAGGTACTACTATTCTGGATCAGTTTGGATCTTGGAGAAATAGAAACCAAGGTGTACTTCACACTCCCCAGAGCTTCAGAACTGGAACTTAATGTCATACCCCAAACACTTCTTTTTGGTGGGGTCTTATCCACTCTGCAGGAGATGTAGTCAGTGTATTCTCAACCCTGCTGGCAGGGTGTGAAAAGAATTGGGGAAAAACAAAGAAGAAAAGAGCGAAAATGACAGGGGACAAAGAAAAGTTTGTTGTTAAAAATAGATAAAGAAAAAGCAACAAAACTAGGTTAAAGGAAAAATATATTTCATATATATATATATATATATATATATATATATATAGAGAGAGAAGCATGTGGAGAAATGGGTACTGTTATAGGAAATGGACATAGTGAGTTCAAATCCTGGATGAGGCTGTATTTCACATAATGTTAATACCCTGTAGGGTAGACAGAGAAGGAAATGGACATAGTGAGTTTAAATCCTGGATGAGGCTGTATTTCACATAATGTTAATACCCTTGGTAAAGGTGTGAACCCAACTATTCTCCCTACATCTATAGGTAAATTGTAGGGTAGACAGAGATCTTTAACTTTGGTATGGCAACCAGTCTAGGAAATAGAACACTCTGAATTCAAATTTATTAAACTCAGCTTTAGAAATTGACTTTGTGCCACATCCTGCTTGTGCGGAGGGGTTGGTAAATATGTGTGTGTATGTAAAGAGAGAGAGAGAGAGAGAAAAAAAAAACAAATATTCAGTGGGTGTATCTATTTATGAATGAATGAATGAATAGTTCAGCCTATGCTTGAGCATTTTGGTTTTTATATTTATTGGATGTATTAACCATCATCAGGGTAAAATTAAGGAGTGATGTTATGAAGTTATTTTGAAGTGAAACAAAAATACAACAAACCTATTAGGATATCTTTAACAGTGCACCTTTTTTTTCTTAAAAAAATGAAAGTATTCAAAGAGATTTTTAAAAAAGGATATTTTTCATTACAAAAGATTCCTAAAAACTTTTATAATAAATTTTATAATAAAAAAAGATGTTTATGATAGCCAAAGAGGTTTGTCATATGTACGTTTCATTTGACTTGAAAATAACATTTTTGAAGGGGCTTCATTACATTACTTGCTAATATTGCCCTGATGATGGTTAATATATACAATATATATAAAAACTATATTTAAAAAAACGACCAGGTTAGCTCAATCGGTAGAGTGCTCGGCTAGAAATCACAAGGTTCCTAGTTCGGTATCGACCCTCGCCAACTCAGCATATGAGTAGCACAGGGATCTGTGCAGTAAAGTACAGAGCTGCTGGTAGGTGTGGCACTCCACCTCAGACACAAAAACAATCTCCTTGGTCTAGCACTAGTGAAAAAGGGATAGACTCCCTTGCTGATTGGCTGATACTGACTTAAGGCCACCCCAACAACTTACTTATATAAAAACTGAGATGCTTGAATATAGCATGATGCATTTCTGCACAAATACAGTCAAATAGGTTTTAAGGAATTTTTTTTAAAAACATGTTTTTGGGTTTTTTTGGGTTTTTTTGCTAGAAAATAGAGTAGTAAGGGCAACTAGACATTGTAAAATGCAGCAAAAAAAAATCATTAAACAGATCTGATTGGGATCTAATTTGATTTGAAACAGGGAAATAAAAAAAATAAATTCAAAGGATTGAGAAAACATGTAGGTAAGGAGAGTTTAACCAAAAAAGTGGAAAAAGGAAAGGAAAAAGTGGAAAGGTTAACCAAAAAAGATAGGTAAAAAAAAAGGAAGAATAAATATAAGAAGAAAAGAGAAGAAGGAACAGAATGAGAGAGAAGGAATATAAAGAGAGAGAAAAATTCAAAAGAAGAAAGGGTAAAAAGAAAAAAAAGTTAAGGCTGTTTAAAAGTGGTACAAATTGGATGGGGGTGTTAGGATAGAAATTTAAAAAAATAAAGATAATAATAAATGGGATGTTTGGATAAAAAAAAAATAATAGAAAATTCAAAAGTTATTTAAGGTAGTAGAAGAAGAAAAAGTAATCCTGAGCATAAATAACTGAAGAAGAAAAAAAAAACATAAAAAATGAGGAAGTTAAAAGATAAAAAAGAAGAGAGAAGAAATTGAATACATAAATAAAAAATATCTATCAAATTTATTGACATTTAAAGAGGGCATTCTTTTATTTCATTTAACTCTGTCTCTTGCACATATGTTCATGTGGATTTATGCCTCTTTTTTATATATATATATATATATATACACATACAGTGTGTTTATATGTATATATTATGTATGCGTATATATTTGGTTATATGTGTATATATGTGAATATATATATATATATATATATGTGTGTGTGTGTGTATATACATATACAGAAATATACATACACACGCATATATATGTATATATGCGTGTGTATATGTATTTCTGTATATGTGTATGTATGTATATATATATATATATATATATACACACATAAATATACATACACACGCTTATATATATATATGTGTGTGCATGAATATTTGTGTATGTGTATATATATTTATATCTATATATGTATATATTTGTGTATATATAATATAATAGAGAATGTATATGAAAGTGTTTGCATATAAAAGTGTTGAATACTAAATTAGTAGAGCAGATTAAAAATCTCAAATAAAATATTATGGGTCTCATTTATTGTAACTACAGTTTCATGCATGTTATGCAATCCTCAGACAGTTAAATATTGAAAAAGTGGCTTGTTTGGCGTTTATATATATATATATATATATATATATATATATATATTTATGTGTGCATTATATATGTATATATATATATATATATATATAGAGAGAGAGAGAGAGAGATGGATGGTGTAATGGTTAGAATCATAGGGAATGGGAAAAGTATGTATCCAAATACTCTCCATCCAGCTATGGGCTCTTTAACCTTGGGTAAGTAACCAGTCTAGTAAAAAGAAAATGCTAAATCCAAACCTGTTAAACTCTGCTTAAGAAATTGACCTAGTGTTTGCAACGGGTTTGTTAAATAAATATATATATATATATATATATATATATTATATTTATGTGTTAGTGTGTTTATGTATATATATATTTGTGTTTATATATGTATGTATGTGGAGAAAAGTAGACAAACACGGGATGTTATGGAAACTGGATGTTTATTGTCAATAAACATCCAGTTTACATAACATCCCGTGTTTGTCTACTTTTCTCCACATATTGTCGGATTAACCTCCTCACATTTCTCCCATATGTATATATATATGTATGTATATATATATGTCTGTGTGTATATGTATGTATATATATATATATATATATATATATGTACATATATATATATATGTGTGTGTGTGTATATATATATTGTATCTACATATGTATATAATGTCATCAGTAAACATTTGATTTTTTAAATTTTTTTTTAAAGAAATATTATCAAATTGACCCACCTTCAACTTTGAGCCCCTTAACCATCTCATAGACTTTCCCCATCCTCAGTGTCCTTTGTCTCCACCCCTAACTGCTTAGAACTTGTATGTAATCCATCTGCAGTAGACAAGTGAGAAATTTGGAAGGTGGGGGAATAATATCTGCTTTTGTCTACCTCCGGCTACTGTAACTTTTTAAAACAAAAAGCAAACAACAAAGAAAGTTCTAAGATATGATGAAACAAGCTTAAATATTTTGTATCTTGAGGCAAATCAGGATTATTTTATTTCTGAATTTTGTATTCTTACTCATTGTTTCGAGTAAAAAAAAATAAAGGAAATCTTCCTTGTTGGTTCATTAAAGAAAAGTACACACACACACATACATACATATATTATTTGTTATAGGGTACAATACATTTAAGGTGTCGTTATTACCATTGGTTTCAAAGCAGCATGTCAGCCACTTCTCATCAAGACAATGTGCCTGTAAAAGTAATGCAGCGAAACAATTCACACACGATATGAACCCATATTATATATTGAAGAAAATGAATGTTTCATTCATTGTTCATTTCTTTCTTGGTAAATACAGCTTCAGTCTTGATACTTTTAAAATGCAGTTCATGTGCTGCACCTGAGCACTGTACACAATAAATTTCATTATTATATTTTGATGAAAATGAACACTTCATTCATTGTTCATTTCTTTCTTGGTGAATACAGCTTCAGTCTTGATACTTTTGAAACACTGTTCCTATTTTGATGAAAATGAACGTTTCATTCATTGTTCATTTCTGTCTTTGTCAATACAGCTTCAGTCTCAATAGTTTTTGAACGCACCCCATATACTGTAAAATTTGGTTCCTTTGGACAATGAATATTTGTTGGACATAGACATTAACTTTTTATCTAACCGCACTGATCTGTTTGTTACTTTGTGGCCCAATTCACAGAACCTACCATGGAGACTGCCATTGGTACTAACAATGTCTGTGTTTGTTCTTTGAGCCTTACAAATGGCTGGCACCATAAAAGACAGAAAAGGTGGAAGTGTTTGCTGCTATTCAGATGCAAAAACTATAAACCTGTCCTTTTTCTGCTCTGGGTCTCATTCATTGGATCAAAGTGACCAGTGAATTGGCCTAGATACAGCTCAGCAACAATTTTGATATTTTTCGTCTTATCTATTATTTTCTGCTTTCTTGCTATATTACAATAGACGTCTTGTGCTTACTTGATCCCTACTGGACATTTTTCCCCCTTCTGTTTTGTATCTTCTTTTATCTCTCTCATGAATGGGAGGAAAAGAAACATCCTCCCTTACATACATAGACACACACACACACACACACACACCTTTTATTCACCTCTGGTTGATAGGAATCAACAAAGTCTCATTCTTTGAATATTAGCCACTTGTTAACTTGAAAATGCTCGGCTTTATTTGGTCTGCATGTTTCAAAAACTAACCCCCCCCCCAAAAAAAAACTGGTCATTTACATTACTCCCAATTTATGCAACCCATGATGATATCATACCAATCAGATAATGAGGGAGTCTATCTCCTTTTCACTAGCGCTAGACCAAGGAGATTGTTTTGGTGTCTGAGATAGTGCCTCAGCTCCTCACTTTACGGTACAGATCTCTGTGCTATTCATAAGCCAAGTTGGCGAGGGCCGTTATCAAACCTGGAACCTTGTCGGATGCTCTACAGACTGAGCTAAAGATTTTCTGTTGCTATAAGCAAGAATAAATTTATGTTAATCCGTATTTATGCAATCCATGATGATATCACATTATTATTAGATAAATTTTCAAAAATTATTTTCTAATAGAAATTCATTTCAAATTAATTTTGGTGTACTAGGTATGACATTAAACTGCATCTAATGGTGATGTTCCAATTTTGGAATTTTTAGAAATACCTTTCCCAAGGGTATTAGCGTTATGTGAACTGTGGCTTCATCCAGGATTGGAACTCGAGTCGACAAGTTTATTTCCTACGACTTTAACTAGTATACTTCCCCACTCAGTATCTTACTATCAATAAGTAATCTTATTAATGAAGCACCTAAGACAAAAAAGCATGCTTGTAGCCAGTGGTCTTGTGTGCTAAGCATATAGCTACACTTGCAAGTGCTACTTGGGCTATTAAGCTGTCTAAAACTATTTTGGACCTCAATTCAATCTTTTGAAAAAAAAAAAAAAAATGAAAAAAAAAATTTTGTGATATTTTCTTTTGTTCAAGAGAGTTCTAAATTGATAATGTCTACAAAGAAGCTTCCTTAATTAGAACGAATGCTCCGTTAAAAGAAATTGAAACTGTGGAGTGTGTGTGGGGAGGGTGAAAGTCGGGAGTGGGGGGTTGTGCTGAAGAAGGAAATGGTAAAGAACAATGACACAAAAGCAGGAGATGAATTTTTTGAGTTCTTTGTGGACTCTCCCTTTCTCTCGTTTACTTACACCTGGAATGTTCCAAGGAGACATGGAAGATCTGGCTGTGAACAAAAGTGGGCATTTTATTAGCAGAATTATAAAACTTGCATTAAGTCATAAAACTTAAGTCTTGTTAAAGATCTCCGAAATGCACTAAAGGAGGTCATTAGTGATGTTACTCCAGAATCCTTATTGATTTGGCTTTTGCAATATATATATATATATCTGTTCAACCCTGACATGTTATTAGGCCATATCCTTTCCAGGTTTGCTCTGTGTATTTACAAATAAAATTGAATTATTTTAGATAAAGATTGATAGATGAAATACTTATGACCCTATGCATATTATCAACCTGCACAACTAAGATGCCTGCGTATTTTCCTCTACACACATAAAAAATCCTAACCCCACTTTCCATTGTTATACTCTACCATATTTCCTTCTAATGAAAACGATTTCACAAACTGATCAACTTTTCAGGTAAGCCCTATCTTTATTGTTATTGTATAATTTTTACTCCATCTCACCTGCTTCTTTTTTTCTTTTCTTTTCTTTTTCTTTTTTTTTTTTTTAATGAATTCTTTTATAGGGTTTCTGACATGGATACAAAAGTATTATTTGGATTATTGTCCTCATCTTTATTGTTATCTACACAACGTTTAAGCTGATGTGCCCTCTGGCCTTCTTCAGGTATTTTTTGTTCAGACTTGGGAACCTTCTCTTTGAACTCTGGAGCCTTCATTGAACTTCAAACCAAAAAATTCAGGGAAATTAGATATATCACTTCCAATTTGAGGTGACACACTTTGCACAATGGTTATCATCATAGGAAATGAAATCAGCAACTTTAGTTCAAATCTCACTTTAGGCTAATGTCCTTGGGAAAGGCATGAATCAATTAGGGGCCGGGTTAGCTCAGTCGGTAGAGCGTTCAGCTAGAAACCACAAGGTTACTAGTTCAATACCGGTCCCCGCCAACTCAGCGTATGAGTAGCACAGGGATCTGTGCGGTAAAGTAAGGAACTGATGGTAGGTGTGGCGCTCCACCTCAGATGCTAAAACAATCTCCTTGGTCTAGCGCTATTGAAAAGGGGATAGACGCCCTCGCTGACTGACTAATACTGACTTTAGGCCACCCTGTCGACTTTACTTTTTTTTAGTAGGACAGACTGGGTTCTTTAGTGTTGGTGTTGTAACTCAAGTTAACAGAGAAATAATAGGAAGAAACACAATGAGTATCAAGTATAAGAAAAAATGGTTACTAAGCAAAGATACAAGGTGAACAGTAATTAACAATTGCTAGGTTGAATTAACAAGTCCTATGAGATCTTGTTGTTTCTATCTTCTGAGGTTTCATCAGGTATTATTTATAGGAGAAACAGATTATTCCATTCTTATTATTTAGGTGCTGTATTAACAGAGAAATAATGATAAGAAACACAATGAGTATTAAGGATAGGGAAAAAGGTTTACTAAGCAAACATACAAGGTGAACAGATTATTTAGCAATTTCTACGTTGAATTAACAAGTCTTGTGAGATCTTGTTGTTTCTCTCTTCTGAGGTTTCATCAGGTATTATTTATAGGAAAATCAGATGATTCCATTCTTATTATCTAAGTACTATATGATGGCTGGTTAAAGCAACCAATGCAGGAGAAGGAAAAACACTGATAGTAGCCTTACTCCACTTGAAAAAAGTTTGACCCTGTGTCACATCCTGAACATGGTTTTATAAGTACATACGTCACTTCATATTCTATTAATAAAAGCCTTAATATAGCAGTCTTTTTTTTATTAATGGAATGATATGATATCTGTGTTGGAATTCAATAGTAAGCAAAAAAGAATTCCTTGTCTTAGAAAGATAAGAAGGTACCATGTTCTTTGAGGGTTTCCGTGATCGTGGCTCTGTATAGTAAACTTTGAATGATCATGACTGTTCTCAAGAGACATGGTGGAGTGTTTTCCTGTTACTTTCTTCACAGTTTGAATTCATTATCATCTTCTTTTTATACATTGTATACAGTATCTTATCTATACACACACACATATATATAGGGCATTTGTGTGTATGTATGTATGGATAGATGTCCAGATGAAACTACAAAAATAAAACAATTAACAACAAAATAAATGTATATATGCATTAACTCTTAACATCCTGTTGAGAATTTTCTAAGGATATATAAAAAAATGGATAAAAATGACTTTTGCATCTAAAGTTACCTGTTATTTCCCTTAAATCAAAGATTTCTAAATATGTTTTATATTACATTTAAACAAAGGCTATCATTTGAGGTAGATTAGGAAAATGAATGTGACTTCTGGCCAGGTGGAATGAGATGGTATAGGACTTTAAGAGTTAAATAACACAGGTTCTTGCTTTTTGTGCAAAAATTATCAAGATATATATATATATAATCCAAAAGTCCAGAGAAGAAATCTTCCTTATGACAAGAGTTTTTTTTTTTAAAAACCTGTCGCAGTTTGAGAGCTCAATGTGTGCTCTTAATGTTAGAGTCACAGAGCAAATATATACTCCCTGAAATAGACTATAATGCTAAATCTCTAAATCTTTTGTTATTTCTTTACTTATATATTCAAAGATATTTAAAAATTAAAATATACATAGAAATAGCATTGAAATTCTACCTCGTCTAGGATTTGAACTCATTTTGCCATCTCCATTTTCTATAATGGTAACCATGAGCGCCTCCACTGGTAGACATTTTATAACTTCTCTTTGGCATATCTGAATTGCCGACATCTCTTTTCTTGTACTTTGGGAATACTATTAAGTAAACCTGATGAATTGTTTATTTCTCAGTTTTGACTTTAGGTAACTGAAATGGATGGATAAGCAAGAGACCACCTTGATAAACCTAACTTTTTGGTCAACCCAATATTTAGTATTGTTCGCTCACAATGTCTAACTCAGAAAAGACAAAGTAAATTAGGTTTTCAACCCTTTTACTGTTCATGGAAAATTAAAGACTTCTACTGACATGTTTTCATAAGATTTTATCCTTTATTTTTGTCATATACATATTTACCAACCCCTCCACATGAGCAGGATGTGACACAATTTCTTCAGTGGAGTTTAACTGGTTTGAATTCAGTTCAAATCCTGGACAAAGCTACAGTTCACATAGCGCTAATACCTTTGGGAAAGGTATGAATCCAACTACTCTCCCTCCAGCTATGGGTAAATACTAGGGAAGACTAGGCTCTTTAATCTTAGCTAGGTAACAAGTCTGGGAAAAGGAATACTCTGAATTCAAACTTGTTTAACTCTGCTTGCCACATCCTATGTTGTATACTCTTTTTCTTTCTTTCTTACTTCTATTATTCTTCTGGTGTCTCTTCTAGCTCTTTAACCGTGGTTAGGCAATCAGTCTAGGAGAAGGAAAAACTCTGAATTCAAACCTGTTAAACTCCACTTGGGGTGATCACTACTATAATAGGCTCAGTCGTAATTAGTAATTTTATTCACTAATCTAAATCTAGTTTTCCTTCTCCAACTATCAGTAAATAGTAGGGTCAATTGGGCTATTTAATTTTGGTATGGCTACCGGTCTTGGAGAAGGAAAACTCTGAATTCAAACCTGTTAGATAAATGTGTCCAGGGACCACTTTTTGACACCAATACCTGAAAAACTACATTCATAAATACGTGTGTAGAGCTGGCTTTAATCCACATTGTGTGAATTCCATCACACACATACATACATACACACACACACACACACACACACACACACACACACCTGTTAATAAATATCATAGTGAGATTCTAATGGTTATTGTCATAGGAAATGGACATGGCGACCAGAGTTCAAATTCTAAACAAGGCTGTTTGCATTTCACATAGCTTTAATACTCTTGGGAAAAATATGTAACCAGCTATTCTCTCTCCGAGCTATCCGTAAATAGTGGGCAGACTGGGCTCTTTAAATTTGGTATGGCAACTGGTCTAGAAGGAAAACTCTGAATTCAAACCTGTTACACCAATGTCTGAGAAACTCCATACATGAATACATGTGTAGATTTGGCTTACCCAACATCGGGTGAATGCCATCTCACATACACACAAACACACACATTGGAGGTACGTGGTCTAATGGTTAGAGTTGTAGGAAATGGACTCATTGACCCGGGTTCAATTCCTGTATGAAGCTGTTTGGATTTCCCATAGCGCTAATACCCTTGGGAAAGGTATGAATCCAATTCCTCCTCCAGCTATGGGTAATAACAGGGCAGACTAGGCTCTTTAACTATGGCTAGGTAACCAGTCTAGGAGAAGGAAAACTCTGAATTCAAACCTGTTAAACTCTGCTTAAGAAATTGACCTTGTGTCACATCCTGCTCATGCAGGAGAGTTGGTATACCAAATTTGCCATACCAAATTTAAAGAGCCCAGTCTGCCCTACGATTTACCACTAGCTGGAGGGAGAATAGCTGGATACATACCTTTCCCAAGAGTATTAGAGCTATGTGAAATGCAAACAGTCTCATTCAGGATTTGAACTCAGGTCTCCATGTCCACACACACACATATACACATAATGTCAAACAAGGATTCTCTTTCATGTTGTGTCTAACAAACTTAGTTGCTAAAGTTAAAAAAAAAATTATAGCCATCAAATGTTCTGAATACCTAAGTCATATAACAAATATGAGGAGCTCACTTAGAAAATTTCTATATAAATCTGATATCAAAATGTCTTTAAACAGCTATTTCATTTTTTTTCTCTCGTCTTGTTCCGTATATACGAGTGAAACAGCCAATTAATCATCATCACAATTTTCCATTGATCTTTTCGGCCCCCCATTCATTTCATCTTCTCAAGAATCAGCTTACAGTAATAATGGTACACTTGGAAAATTTTATTTATATCTATATATATATATAAGAACACATATATACATTCATACATATATATATTGGAACACACAAATATATATATTTTAGAACATGCATATACATACATTCATACATATATATATATATATTAGGAACACACAGATATATATATTTTAGAAAATGCATATACATACACACACACACATATATATATCTTGGAACACACAGATGTATATATATATATGTATATCTTAGAACACACCTCATCAAAATAAAATAAAAAATTAAAAAAACAAGAACAACACCTCTGTCTTTTCTCTTGGAACATTTTTTTCTCTTTTATAGTGGCTATTTACTAAAAGAGAAGAATTTTCTTTTTTTTTTTTTTTTTTTTTTTTTTGTCCTATGAAAATTGAGTGGATCGTTACAGAAATGCAAAAGAAAGAAAGAAAGAAAGGTGCTGATGATTTTGTCGAACATGCTCAATTGTAAGTGGAGAATATCTGGGCGGGGTAAATTATATGGTTCCCCTCTATATTTAATGGACGTCTCAAAAGTTGCAATGTAATTTGACACTCGCTGACAAATGAAAACTCCTTCTCGTTTAACTAAATTATATGGTGTGTCCTTTGTTTTCGTTTGAGAATCGAATGTTCTTTGCTGAACATTTTGGAATGGATCTTTTATTGAACGCATTTCAACTGAGCTTATTGTTTTCTGAACTTTTGAAACAGGTTAGACTTTTTGGGTACGTAACAGTGACTGTCTCAACACAAACAGTTGTTACGGACTTTTGGCAAGAGAATTTTGAAGTAAATGCTACAGAGGTTTTACAATTCTTACAATGTTTCTCTCATGACATTTTTAAGATTTTTTTATTCTATTTTATTTAAAAAGTTGTTTTTTTTTAATACTTTAAACTTGATTTAGGTTAGTTAGTAAAATCAAGGAAAATTAGACTTTTGGGTACGTAAGCCTGACACAAACGGTTATTACATACTTTTGGGAAGAAAATTTGAATTAAATGCTTCAAAGGTTTTACAATTCTTACAACATTTCTCTCATGACACTTTAAAGATTTTTTTGTTTTTTAAATTTTATTTTATTCAAAAAAAGATTTTTCATCTTTTAAACTTGATTTAGCTGAGTCAGTAGAGCATCTGCCAAGGAACCACAAGGTTCCAAGTCTGATACTGGCCCTTACAAACTCAGCGCATGAATAGCACAGCTTGGATGTGTGCAGTAGAAATCAAAGAAAATTGGTTAGACTTTTTGGGTACGTAAGACTGACACAAACAGTTGTCACGTACTTTTGGGAAGAGAATTTTTAAGTAAATGCTTCAAAGGTTTTACAATTTTTACAACATTTCTCTCATGACGCTTTAATGATTTTTATTTTTTTATTCTATTTTATTAAAAAAATTTTTTTTAAATCCTTTCAACTTGATTTAGCTCAGTAGAGCATCTACTTAAGAACCACAAAGTTCTGGGTCCGATACTGGCCTTTAGCAACTCAGCGCATGAATAGCACAGCTTGGATATGTGCAGTAAAAAGTATGGAAATTTGTGGTAGTATTAAGAATGAAAGAAAGGAAGGAAAATAAAGGTGGTATTAAGAATGAAAGAAAAGAATGAAAATTGGGGTGGTATTAAAAATGAAAGAAAGGAATGAAAATTGGGGTGGTATTAAAAATGAAAGAAAGAATGAAAATTGGGGTGGTATTAAAAATGAAAGAACGAATGAAAATTGGGGTGGTATTAAGAATGAAAGAAAGGAATGAAAATTGGGGTGGTATTAAAAATGAAAGAAAAGAATGAAAATTGGGGTGGTATTAAAATGAAAGAAAAGAATGAAAATTGTGGTGGTATTAAGAATGAAAGAAAGGAATGAAAATTGGGGTGGTATTAAGAATGAAAGAAACGAATGAAAATTGGGTGGTATTAAGAATGAAGAAACGAATGAAAATTGGTATTAAGAATGAAAGAAAAAATTGGGGTGGTATTAAGAATGAAAGAAAGAATGAAAAGGTGGTATAAGAATGAAAGAAAGGAATGAAAATTGGGGTGGTATTAAGAATGAAAGAAACGAATGAAAATTGGGTGGTATTAAGAATGAAAGAAACGAATGAAAATGGGGTTAAGAATGAAAGAAAAGAATGAAAATTGCAGTGGTATTAAGAATAAAGAAAGTAAGGAAAATTGCATTATAACATGATGGTAAGCCATCACAGTTCATTCTAGTTTGTACAGTTATTATTTTGATACTCAAATTTCTGTTATGTATAAAAATATTTTGTAAGGAGATTCTGACCTTATCCGTTGGCTTCAGACTAATAAAAGAAGTTATTGTTTTTCATTATAAATGGAGACACCACCCTTAAAAGCGAAAATGTTACCTAACTGCAATCTTTTAAGATACTGTATAAATGTATCAAGTTTTGTCATAGTGTGTCAAGTTGCACTGAGCTTATCCTGAACGCCTATGCGCATACAGATAAGACCTTTGACAATACCCAGTTTTGTTTTGTTTTTTGTTTTTAGTGATCTTCTGAGAGACAGGATGATAATGTGAATAATTTATTTTTGTCTGATGTCTGGAGAAAAAAAAGAGAAAAGCCAGGAATGTTTTGGAACTCCTGCAGAGACATTATGCTGGGTAACATAGACAAAACTGGGTGATATTAGCAAGAGTACCCAGCATTGTTTGGGAAATTAAGATAAGATAATTGAAGATAAATTAAGATAATTTGGGAAATTAAGAGAAAACGTTCAGATGAAATAATTCTTATATTTTAGCAAGATTCTATGAACACAGAAATACAAAAATATAAAAATTCATATGTCTATTACTTTACTAAAGCTGAGTGAATCAATGGTTGTTTGCTAAAGGCTTTTTTTCCTATTTAGTTTAATGACATAAAATAATTTGCAATTAAATCAAAAACTGACCCGTCTCTTAATCCACATTCTGCCTGTCACTTCCCTCCTCTCTATATATATATATCTTGATTACCTCCTTGTTATATATGTTAGTTTTTCTGTGAGAGTAAAGAGTAATTTGAGAATGTGAAATATATTTGTATGTTAAGTTTCAGAAGCAGCTAGCGCATAGCTTAAATTAGGTCAAATGTTCACTTTCTTAGAAATCATAGATGATGATTTTTATGGGGTTTTTGGGTTTTTTTTTTTTTTTTAATTTTTTGGCCATTTAAAAAAATTTTTTTTAATAAATTTAAATTGAATTCGTTTTGCAGAGTCACTTTCCCTAATCGCAATTATCTACTCAGAGCTCAATGAGTGACCCAAAGGTTCATGCTTTGTCTAGTATATATATTTACCCAACAATTCATCATGCATAGGATTTGACACATGATTTCAAGTATGGGGTATCCAGTGAGAATCAAACTCGTTTTTCAGCAGTAATAGATCTGCAAGTTTAGCTTACTAACCATCATACCACAACAGGATTTTGCACAATGAAAAAGTTCTCAATATAAAGAGCCCTTATGGCAAGCCCCAACCCCTTTTTATCATATGGGTGCTAAAAGGTGGTGGCTGAGGTCTACATGTCCTGGGAATGACGTTAAACTCTATCTGATGGTGAGGTTCCAGTGTTGGAGGTTTGGGGAATGTGGAGCACCCCATTCATCACCATTACTCCCTGGTATACTCTGACCTGGAGTGGTAGTACCTGTTAGGGTCCCATCTATGGGTTAAATAGAAAAATGTATTTATAAAAAAATTGTATTATCCATTAAGAATTGATTTATTTCAAAACTTTATCGGCATTAAATGACCCACTGAGGTTGATATGCCATAAAACAAAACAAACCAATCAATATAAAGAAAAATGTTAGTTTTTGAAACACTCTTTGTCCACAATATCCTGGTTACATTTGTTGGTGACGTTCCAGTTCTGGAGATCTGGGGAGTGTGGAGTATCTCTTCATTGGCATTACTCCCAGGCAGTACCTGTTTTGGTTCCATCTATGAGTCACATAAATATGTTTAAGAATTATTTAAATTGGATAGGACCTTGTGTCAAAAAATATTTTAAACATCTATACCAACAAAAGATGTAAATATGAAGGTACAAGGCATGTAATTTCCTAAACTCTAGGTATAAAATAACCCTAAATAGGTTGACATGTCGTTAAAATCAATCATCGAATCTTGGTACAAATGCCTTGCTCATTCATCTGTATATATATATATATAGAGAGAGAGAGAGAGTTCTTGGTTCATTACTTATAAACATCCAACAGACAGCTGGTCATGTGAAAAATCAGGGTCTGACGTTGTTTATTTTACCATGAGATTAATATATATATATATATATATAAATGTAAGGTAATCCAAATGACTGGTTGTAAGGGATGATTCTATTTGGGATCTTTGAAATCTCACTGTATAACCATACTGTATGCTCTTGTAGGTGCAAAAATATACTTATACAAGGATTTTTTAAAATCCCTAAAGAGAGCTCAATGTATAATAATCATTAAATTAGATTATATACAGAGCAATGTTTAACTTCAATTTTTTAATTTTTTTTTTAAATTTCTGGTTGAAATTATAACGGGATGACGGTTTGTTAAGTTTTTCTTTGAAAGTTATATATATATATATATTGCAGATTCATGTTGCTGGACTTGTTACATTTTTAAACTTTCATTTGTAACCGGAACATTTTCCTGAACTTTTTGATATTCATATACATTTTTACTACAAACTCTTTTGAGCTTTTTATGATAAAAAACTTAAACATTTTAAAAATAAAATTTATTTTATTTTTAACAACAAATACGTATTTAAAAAAATTTTTTTTTTAAATTTCGGTACTGATCGAGAGCATTCTGTGCCTCATAATTACTCATATATTCATTTCATTTTTCCGCTTACAATGTTGCTTTGATAAAGACATATTCATAATGCAAAAATTTTTAACATCTTGTTGTTTTTTCTATAAAACTTTCTTACATATATATATATATATATAGATGCTGATAGCTTTTGGATTTAGTGCATCCTGGGATGCACATGTTTACTTTGAATGAGTCCCAGGGAAAATTCCAACTAAAGCCATCTTGTAACCTCTTTAAATGTGAAACTATTGAAATGTATTTATAGTTAGCTTGAAATGGTGAGAGAAGAAAAAAGAAAAACACTGTGACTCATGGATACGATTTTACTGCGTCCTTTTAGATTTTTGTGTGTCAGGGATGCAGGACACATACCTATCAACATCTCTGTATATATATATATATATATATATATATATATATATATGTATGTATTTGTAGTTGATATCTGAGTCTCTCTCTCTCTCTCCCCTCCCCTCCATTTGGATAGAAGTGGTGTATTTTGATATGTGATAACCACCTAAGTCAGTTTTGTATGTATTTACCCAACTCCTACACTATAAAACAGCACTTATTTAGAATAGCACACTAAAAATGTCTATGATGATTTTTTTTTAAATCATATAAAAAGGTAAGTCTTACATTTCCAATGGAGAATAAGTTTGTCATGGTCTTCTTATATATATATATATATATATATATATACCAACCCCTCCACACAAATAGGATGTGACACATGGTCAATTTCTTAATTGGAGTTTAACAGGTTTGAATTCAGAGTTTTCCTTCTTTTAGACCAGTTACCATACTAAGGCTAAAAAGCTGAGTCTACTCTACTATTTACCCATAGCTGGAGAATAGTTGGATGCACAACCTTTCTCAATGAGAAATGCAAACAGACTTGTCCAGGTTTAAAATAACCCTAGATGTGTTGATATGCCATTAAAAATAAATCAGAGGAAGAATTGAGACCATCCAGACAACAGCAGTGTTGAAATCAGCTGGAATATTGAGGAGAGTCCTGGAGACCTGAGGAGACTTGTTGTCACTCAAACTCCAGTGAAAGATCATCATCTTACACTGGTGTGAAAAACAATACTACTAATAATAATGGCATTGGAAATAGCCAACTCGCCCAGTCATATCAGTGTAAGACATTTATTTATTTGGTTTTTTGATATCCATGTCATTTCCCTGCTAGATATTACAAAGAGCTGTTATATTAATGTCAATCTTTACAAGTTGGACGAAGGTTAAATAGAGGTGTCAAAGAAGGGAGAATTTGTGAGCAAAAAGGATTGGGGGTAGGGGCTATTTGCCTGATCATATATACTGGACATTGGAAGCTGTGAGTTAAGGTCATCATGTAAAAGTCCTCTTTCTCTATCTTTCTTTTTCTTCTCTATCTTTGGCTCTTGGCCTTAAGCCAATTTCACAAACACCTGTCATCTAATTTAGGCTGAGACTTGTCAAGCCACAGACTCCAGGTAAGAAGTCCAGTTCTTGATTATGGAGACCTTATCACTCTGATTCCCCAGAAGACCCTATTTTTCCGCATTCCTCTTAGTTACTCGATGTTAAGCAATCTTATTAAGGCCCTTTGTGACAATGATTCCCAAAGAGGATTACTCACTTAGATAAGCATTGAGGCAAGCTGCAGACATCTCTGCCTTTTGTTTCTCTAAATTCTTCTTCTAAATCATTCCCAGTTCATGACTCTGTTTGAAGAATGGCCAAAAAAAAAAGAAAAAAAGAAAAAACTTATGGCAATGTCTAATCTGTCATTCTTGAAGAGGATCCCAAAGAAAAAGCAAGTTAAATAATTTTTAAGTTAATAATTAGAGTAATAAAATTATAAATCAAATATAAAATCGTTTTTTGTCGGTTAATTTTTTCATATTCCATAAAATGAAATAGGGGGGTAGACTCGTAAAAAACAATATTTCCCCTAGTATATTTTAGGAAAAAACTATTTCAGACATTTTCATCAAAAGGTAAGTAATTATGGAAATTTTCGTGAAAATCAGACCATTAATTGATTTTTCATAGAATTAAAAAAAAAGCCTCTAGTCATAACTTGTTTTTGGCTATGTTAAATTTCAATTGATTTAACGGTGTACTGGGTTGTGCAAGGAACTAAATTTTGACTATAACAAAATGGTACAAAACTATCTATAAAAATACACCTGTAAAGAAAACTTGAGTACCAGCTTTTGTCTCACTTAAATATTCTCAGATTTTTTCTTCTAAAATATTCTAACCTATTTCAATAATGTAACCTGGATAGTCTTAATTTTTTCCCAACTCTCCAATAGCCATACACATTTTTCCAAATTCTAGTTGTTTTGTGGGTTTTCATATTACTGTTACTTTCATGTTTCACAGCTTTTTTTTTAGCTCTCTGAAAAGATCCAGGTATTTATCTAGTTTTTTGCTTTCCTTTATTTAGCTCAGTCGTTAGAGTGTTTGGCTAGGAATCACAAGTTTCTTGGTTCGATACCAGTCCTCGCCAACTCAGCATATGATTAGTACAGGGATATGTGCAGTAAAGTGAGAAACTGGTGGTAGGTGTGGTGCACCACCTCAGATGCTAAAATAATCTCCTTGGTCTAGCACTAGGGAAAAGGGGATAGACTCCTTCACAGTCTGGCTGATACCAACAATAGGCTGCCCCGACGACTTTACAACTTATTTCAACTCTTTGATCTGTTGTACGGCTAAGTCCACAAGTTGGTATATTTATTTCTTCTTGCTGATTAACACTAGATTTGTTCTTCCAATTAGTCTTTTTAACATTCATTACACTTATTCCACCAAGGTCTGGTGAATATAGATGTAGAATAATCATACTAAGTCCAATTACCGTCAAATCGGCAAGACAAGACAGCAAGTATTTGTAACCCAATATGATTCTGGTTTGCTGCAAAGACTACTGCAAAATGGCAGGTTATTTATGAAGCCTCAGAGGATCATACAAACCAAGCAGCCAATCAGGACTCAAGGAATGGAATCACCCAAATGCATGAGTGGACTGTTCTGAATTCCCATAAGTATCAGTTGTCTTGACACTGGTTCAGTTGTGCTTGGCCAGTCACATTGTTCAAACCAAATGGCGCTGCAAACGGAATGATCCATGGCAACATAGGCCCTCAGGGTTCACTAGACAATGATAGTATTGCCCAAACAATCCTCCAATACCACAATACCTTGCACTTGCACAATCTTGTTTTTCGCCAAAAACTGCTCTTTCAAAAAGTATTGAGACTAGGTTCATATTTTTTTTTTTAATTGTCAATAACTCATCAACACTTTGTCTAGACATCATCACTTGATTATGTAAGTTGTTCAGTTGTGGATTTTTCATTTAAGTTTCTCTCTTCTTTGTCCCTTTTAGCATGGCATAAGGAATGTGTTAGCTTTAAATTTCAAATAAATGATTTATTTTAGAAACCAAACAAATTACTTGGTCATATAATTTTGCTGCTTATACAGACTCATAAGCAACATTCTCCTGTGGACTCCCACAAATGGACACACCAGTGAATTTTTCATTTAAGTATTTCAAATTTTCATTCATTGTCTGACACATCTTCAAAAAGTATAAAAACTAAAGCTTCATTTACCAAGACAGAAATGAACAAGGAATAAGTTTCTTCCAAGAAATTGTTTATGCATATATGCTGGGCTCTACCTTAATCTCTTTTGAATTATTTTTTATGATGCAAGTATCATTGAGGAATGGGAAAGTTTTGGTAAACATACCAATGCCTAGCCCATTTACCATAGATTCTTTAGAACTTTGCTTTGTTTTTTTTTTGTTTTATCCCATATTGATTGAGGTGATTGAGGTGATGGCAAGCAACCTACTAAAATTGCATTTTTTTTTTTTTTTTCATTTTTTAAATTAAAATTTTTTTAAAAATTATTTTCTTTCCATTCAAACGTGGCAAATCACTAGTTTGAGATTCCGCCTTCTGTAGTACATACACTATTGGTAATTTCAGTAAATCAGCCCTGGATCCTGCATCGGCTAGCCAAGATGCCAAAGATATGGAAAACTGGCCAAATGTGTCCCTTTGAGACAGGATTGTCATAGCACTGGTCAGTGTTGAAATTTCTGGGGTTACCTATGTACCACCACCATGTTTTAGAATTGACCTTGTGCCACATCTGGTATCATAATGAAGTTGGTAAATAATATTTTAGATCAAGATTAGCTATGTCAAGGAACTGCACTATTATATATATATATATATATACTATTTCACTACTACTAACGAGAAAAAAAAACTGGAACAAACAAACACATCACTCCTTTCAAATTTTTGAATGAATGAATAAAAAAAAATAGTCATTATTAATTGTATGAACATTATTTTTTGTGTGTTAAGACAAACATAAAATAGGATTAATAACAAAATAGACAGAGAGGGAACTATTATCTGTACATGTATTTTTCTGTAAGTTTTTTTAAAATGAGAACTGTATATACCACAGAGTGATGATTTGACTTTTACGACGTTTGACATGTTTTTTTTAAGAGCTATTGCAAATAGTTCAGTATGTGAAAAGTATAATAATCTCTGGAAAAATTATTTCTCTTCTACTTTCCCCTATTTTTCTAACTTTTTTTTTCTTTTCTTTTCTTCTTTCTGTGTTTCACCAAAACATATTAAGAATTGCTACCAACTCATCTAGATAACAGTCTAGACATCATCACTTTAAGTGGTTCAACTGTATACAGAGCTAGGATTAGTGAGTATGGAGAGTGCTGCACTTACACAATCCTGTGTTTTACCAAAAATTGCTGTTCCAAAAAGTATTGAGACTGGCTTAATATATTTTTTTTCAAATTTTCATGGACTGCTATGACATCACAGATTCTATAATGAATTTGCATGAAATATTTGCTCAAGGTTGTGATTAAATAAAATAGGATATTTAAGGAATTTGGTTCAAACAGAATTTAGAAATATATCAAAGAACTTGGTTGTTGTTTTCAGAATTAGTCTGCATCGATATGTTTTTAACCATGACATTCAGTTTCTGTTTGAACTGTCTGTTGATACACTGATCTTTCTATCTCCCTGGCTTCTTTCAATCAATCATTTACCAACTTTTGAAAATGCAAAGTAGATATGAATTTATCTGTGAAAAACGCAGCAGCAGCAGTAGATTTATGCCAATAAGTTAACTGGTCGACTCTGAAAAGCGAACAAGTGATAAATTGATTCGGTAATCACATTTAGATTATCTTGAGACCGGCAATCAATTTGTTTTTGCACATTCTTTATGGCCGTGTCAAAGAAATTAAGATCTCTTGGAGCTATTAGCAAACGTGAAAAGCCATAATAAATATCAATGGAATTGTAAATGACTTTTCACAAAGGGAGATAATCCAATACCTTATTCAATTAAGCCTAAATAATAATAATAATAATAATAATAATAATAATAAATAATTTGAAATTAAGAAAGAATAAAAATAAAAGAGAGAGAGAGAGAGGAAATTAAAAGAAAAATAAATAAAATAAATAAAAGGTATCTGCAATCTCTAAAAATTAAAAAAAGCAAAAGATGAAAATTGTTGAGAATTGACGTAGGGTAGAGTTACATTTGAGGTTATGAGATTTTTATATTATGTTAGGTTATGTTATGACAGATTGACTTGTCATCTGTGAAAAAAGAAAAAAAATACCCCGGCTACAACATCCCATTTTATATGTTTGAAACTGTCAATAATATTCAGACTAGGTTGTGTAGCTCATGTTGAAGTCCAGTGAAAAGGTGATTTGTGTATTGGTCAGTCTTTTAAAGTGACGAGTTTAAAAGCGAGAGGGGAGAATATAATGCCTATTAAAAAGGTTCAGGGGAAGATCTTTTATAATATGAAATGGTGAAGGTAATATTCTAATAAGTGATTCTTTTTAGCTCAGTGGGTAGAGCATGTGCATAGAAACCACAAGGTTCTAGGTTTGAGACTGGTCCTCACCTTCTTCGTTGTTTAGCTCATGTTGAAATCCAGTGAGAAAGTGATTTGAGTATTAGTCAGTCTTTTAAAGTGACTATGATACACCCTATCAAAAGAGTTTTCGTTTAATGGGATATCAACCTAGTGGATTATTTAATACCAAAGCCATCTTTGTAGAACAATAGTGTTACTATTTACGAAGCTAGGAGGATAAGGGGATTCATCCCTTTCTCAAGGGTATTAGTCTGAAAGTGAGTGTAATAGTTTAGATGAGCTTTAAGTGACAATGAATCGAGGGAGGGTGAATATAATGCTAAAAGTTCAGTGATAGAACATCTGCCTAGAAACCACAAGGTTCTAGGTTCAATACTGGCCCTCCCCATCTTGGTTGTGTAGCTCATGTTGAAGTCCAGTGAGAAAGTGATTTGAGTATTTGTCAGTCTTTTAAAGTGACCATGAGTCTAAAAACGAGAGAGAGAGAAAGCGAATACCATGCTTATTAAAAAGGTTTTAGGGAAGATATTTTTTAACATGCAAAGGTGAAGGCAACATGCTAATTAGTGATTCTTTTTAGCTCAGTGGATAGAACATCTGCCTAGAAACCACAAGGTTCCAGGTTTGATAATGACCCTCAGCAACTCGGTGCATGAGTAGTACAGCTTGGACCCGTGTATTAAAGTGGGGAGCTGATAGTAGATGCGGTATCCCACCTCAAGCACAAAAAGAATCTCCCTGGTATAGTGCTAGTGAAAAGTGGATAGACTTCCTTGCTGTCTGGTTAATACTAACAATAAGCCATTTGTTAACTCAGCACATGAGTAGCGCAGCTTGGAACTATGTTATTTACTTAAGTTACTCACTTATAATTCCCAACACAAACATAGTTCAGTGTTATATATTGTAATATTTATTAGAGTAAAAATAACATTGATAAATTTATGGTTTGTAGTGAATATAATAGCTGATAAGTTAGAATGTTAAAAATTAATTGAAAATTGAGCAAAAATTACCCTTCATCAGCATTATCTTTTTTTTCAAGGAATATGAAGACTTAAATAAATGTATATTGTGTTTACAAGTTTAGTACAAGTAATGGCCACCAGGGAGTCATCATCATTATTATCATCATTAATCATTCAGTCTTTCTCAGACAGGGGCTGCTCAGTTTGTTTGGGGTTTTTTTTCGGACAAAGATTACTGTATTCCAATCTGTCATTTTAGTCAAATCTCAACAAATATCAACTCCATGATGGTTATGTCATTATTCCTGCATTATCATTATTGTTAAAAAATTTTCTATCATCATTATTATTATTATTATTATTATTAGGGCCAGGTTAGCTCAGTCGGTAGAGCATTCGGCTAGAAACCACAAGTTCGATACTGGCCCTCGCTAACTCGGCATATGAGTAGCACAGGGATCTGTGTGGTAAAGTAAAGAGCTGATGGTAGATTTAGAGGTTTAAAAAAAAACTCCTTGGTCTAGTGCTTGTGAAAAGGGGATAGACTCTGATTGGCTGATACTGACTTTAGGCCACCCGACAACTTTATTATTATTATTAAACATTTTTCTAATATGTTTTACACCTTGCGAGTTTTTCACAGCAATGTAAGCTGATGGCTTTTCACTGAAGACTGAGTGACAACAAGTCTCCTCAGGTCTCTAGAACTTATCTGAGTATTCTAGCTGATCTTAACAATGTTGTTGTCTTGATGATCTCAATTCTTCCTTGGATTTCCACTTGCTCTCTTCACATTCCAAGTGCCCCAACTACAATTGGTATCACTTTCACCCTCATATTATACAGCTTTTTCAATTCTCTGGCAAGGTCCAGTTATTTGTCTATCTTTTCATTTTCTTTCATCTTCATGCTGTGATCTGCTGGGACTTCAAAATCTACCAGTTGATAAGTTCTCTTTTTCTTGTTAGTCAATACTAAGTCTAGTCTTCTGACTGGGATGAGGTGATCTTTCGTTCTCAAGAACCGCATATGGTTTATGCATATGTCATTTTGTTGTATGGTCAAAATTGAGTTTCTTGCATAATTCTCAGTAGATGACGTTTCCAGCCCAGTCATGCCTAGCTTTGTATTTTCATTGTGCTAGTTTGCTACATTCCTTAATACATGACGGATCGTCTCATTTCTGTCACCACACACCTTACATTTGCTGTTGTATTATTATAATTATCATTATTAGACATTTTTTTATCATCATTATTATTAGACATTTTTCTATTATTATTATTATTTATTCCTTTTGAGTTTTCACATATTATTATTATTATTATTATACCTTTTTCTATTATTATTATTATTATTATTATTATTATTATTATACCTTTTCTATTTTATTATCATTATTATTATACCTTTTTCTATTTTTATTATCATTATTATTATACATTTTTCTATTTTTATTATCATTATTATTATACCTTTTTCTATTTTTATTATCATTATTATTATACCTTTTTCTATTTTTATTTATTATTATTATACTTTTTCTATTTTATTATCATTATTATTATACCTTTTTCTATTTTTATTATCATTATTATTATACTTTTTCTATTTTATTATCATTTTATTATACCTTTTTCTATTTTTATTATCATTATTATTATATTTTTCTATTTTTTATCTATTTTTATTATATTATTATTATCTATTATTATATTATTATTATACTTTTTCTATTTTTATTATCATTATTATTATACTTTTTCTATTTTTATTATCATTATTAGATTTTGCTATTATTATTATTAAACATTATTATTATTATTATTATTTTATTATTATTATTATTATTATTAAACATTTTTTTATTATTATTATTACATTTTTTAAAATTATTATTACTATTATCATTAGACATTTTATTATTATTATTACTATTATTATTAGACATTTTTCTATTATGATTTTTTTTTCTGTTATTATAATAATAATTATTATTTATTGTGACTATTATCTTGATAATTAATCTGTTTGTGCCTCTTCAAACAAATTAAGCTGCTTTTCAACAAACACAAATTGTAACTTGTTTCTTCATCTACATTTATAAAACAAGATTTGAAACCTTTTTTTTTTAATTCTTTTCTTGTTGGTGGGTGGGAGTGTAATAGGAGTTCTCTATCTCTTTCATTTATCATCCTTTTTTCCCTCTCTCAAAGAAAAATAATAAATAAGGAGAAAACAGTTGGAGAGGGGAGAAAAAGAGAGGGAGTGGGATGGTTGGCATATCAAAGAGAGAGGGGAGAGAAAGAGAGAGAGGGAAAGAGTGAGAGAGAGGAAGATAAGAGAGAGGGGGAGAGAAAGAGAGAGATGGAAAGAGAGAGACATGAAAGAGAAAGAGAATGAAAAAAGAGAAATATAAGAGAGAGAGAGAGATGAAAAAGAGAGAAAGGAGGGGGCAGAGAGATGAAAGAGAGAGAGAGAGAGAGAGAAGGGGAGAGAGAGAGGAAAAAGAAGGGGAGAGAGAGAGATGAAAAAGAGAGAGAGGAGAGGAGAGAGAGAGAGAGAAGAGAGAGAAGAGAGAGAGAGAGAGAATGAAAAAGAGAAAGAGAGAGAGAAGAAAAAAAGAGAAAGAGAGAGAGAATGAAAAAAGAGAAGAGAAGAATGAAAAAAGAGAAGAGAGAGAATGAGAGAGAGAGATGAGAGAGAGAATGAGGAGAGAGAGAGAGAATGAAAAAGAGAAAGAGAGAGAGAGAGAATGAAAAAGAGAGAGAGAGAGAGAGAATGAAAAAAGAGAAAGAGAGAGAGAGAATGAAAAAAGAGAAAGAGAGAGAGAATGAAAAAAGAAAAGAGAGAGAGAGAAGAGAGAGAGAAAAAAGAGAAGAGAGAGAGAGAATGAAAAAAGAGAAGAGAGAGAGAAGAGAATGAGAAAGAGAGAGAGAAATGAAAAAGAGAAGAGAGAGAATGAAAGAGAAAGAGAGAGAAGAGAGAGAGAGAATGAGAGAAAGAGAGAGAAGAATGAAAAAGAGAGAGAGAATGAAAAAGAGAAAGAGAGAGAGAATAAGATAGAGAGAGAGATAGAGAGAGAGAGATGCAAAAGATAGATGAAAGTGAGAGAGATAAGGAGAGAGATGAAATAGAGAGAGAAGGAGAGAGAGAGATGAAAGAGAGAGAAGAGAGAGAGAGAGATGAAAGAGAGAGAGAGAAGGAGAGAGAGAGATGAAAAAGAGAGAGAGAGAGATGAAAAATGCAACAGTTATTGCCCAGCTTAAAATGAAATAAATTGGGCGTAATTTTAAATCCCAGCGGAGAAATATAAATGCCAACTTTCACAAATGATTTTTCAACTTATAAAGCAACAGATACTTTGAGAAGAAGAAGAGACCCCAGAGTTGGTGGGGACAGGAGGGACAAATCGGTTGGGGTCGGGTTTGCTTTCATAGTTTTTGTTAGTTTTTAAAATTTTATGTAAATATTTCTTTATTTTATTGGCTGTGATGTAATTTACAAATGCGTATACAGATAGATATAAATAATGTCATTAATAATCAGTGCATGTGCTTGCACAGACATATCATATATATATATATATGCCTTCAAGCAAAAATATAAATATTAATATATATATATATATATATATATATATATATATATGGAAGCGCGTGGTGTAATGGTTAAAGTCATGGGAAATGGACTCATCACCCCGAGTTCAAATCCTGGATGTGGTAATTGCATTTCACTTAGCGCTAATACCCTTAGGAAGGGTATGAATCGAACTCTCCCTCCAGCTATGGATAAATAGTAGGGCAGATTGGGCTCTTTAACCTTGGCTAGGCAACTGGTCTGGGAGAAGGAAAACTCTGAATTCAAACCTGTTAAACTCCGCTTGGAGTGGTCACTACTATAATAGGCTCAGTCCTAATTAGTAATCTTATTCACTAATCTAAATCTAGTTTTCCTTCTCCAACTATCAGTAAATAGTAGGGTCGATTGGGCTATTTAATTTTGGTATGGCTACCGGTTTTGATGAAGGAAAACTCTGAATTCAAACCTGTTAGACAAATGTGTCCAGGGACCACTTTTTGACACCAATACCTGAGAAACTACATTCATAAATACATGTGTAGAGCTGGCTTTAATCCACGTTGGGTGAATTCCATCACACACACACACACATACCTGTTAATAAACTCCGCTTAAGAAATTGACCTTGTGTCACATTCTGCTCATGCGGAGGAGTTGGTAAATATATATAATATATATATATATATATATATATATATTATACTAATAATAGCCAAAAAGATCTACTTGACCTATAGACAGGACCCTATCAGGTACTACTATTCTGGATCAGTTTGGATCTTGGAGAAATAGCAACAAAGAGGTATTTCACACTCCCCAGAGCTTCAGAACTGGAGCCTCACTGACAGATTCAGTTTAATATCATACCCCCAACATTTCTTTTTGGTGGGGTCTTATCTTGTGCATATATATATTATTTTTTTTTTTTTTTGGATAAAATGTGAAGCAGTCTTTTGTCAGTACAGTGCTGATTTTTTAAATTTTAAATTTTTAGACTTATTTCAGTGGGAAAGGATAGCATCATCCACCATAGTGTATTTATATGTATATATATATATATATATATATAAAGTTAGGATAGCTAGCCACAGACTTTCTCACCTTTGTGATCACATTGCATAGGTGAGAAACTGACAGTCATCAAGCGCCATTGATTCTGTGTCTACTATATATCCTAATTTAGATCGCCAGAAGCTCTGTCACCAATATTGAGCACTTTATTTATGAATGTGTATATATATATATATATATAAAGAAATCAGTTTTGACATGTTTCACTGTTTGATCATCAGAATGTATTCTTAAAGTAAAAACATGTGTGATTTGTACTGTCTTCCTTTCTTAACATTCTGCTGGATTTCATTACAAGTTTCTCATTACAAGTTTCTCTCTCTCTCTCTCTCTCTCTCTATATATATATATATATATATATATATATATATATATATATATATTATAGGATTAAGCCCAAACTCCAGTATAAGTATCTCCTACAACGGATACAAATACTAACATTCACCTCAAATATATATATATATATACATATATATACACAAAAGTAATCAGGTGACTTTTAGCCTATTGTAAGTGTTTGTATTCTCCCAAGCCTATTGTAAATATATATATATGCACACATATCAGGTGTGGAAGAGATATCTCCCACATTCTAAATTGTCACCTATGTGTTGCAAGTGTACTTGGGCAAATGATAATGGTAGCTCCATCTAGCTAATATCTTAGCATTTTCTTTCAGATATAATTGGTTATGTTCATGGTTTGGATTAGTGCACACTATGCATTTGCTGTTGAATCGATTTTTTAAGACTGTTAAATCTGTAATTGCTGCACAGAGTGCTTTTTGCACTCATTTCATGTTACATCAGAATGATGCTGTTCAGGATATAAAATCAATACTGCTATAGGTTTGAAAATTCTATCCAAGACAGCATCTCAAAGTCCCAGATATTTTTTTTTTTTGGGGGGGGGGGGGGTCCCACACACCTGGATTATCAAATTTTTAAAGATGTACAAAATTATTATTATCATTATTTTACTCTTGGGGGATCTGTTGTATCTCAAAATATCAGAGATTTCTTTATGTGTCTTAATTTCTAGAACAAATTCTGTTATGTGCAT
>CM042161.1:62673905-62678905 GCA_023376005.1 Doryteuthis pealeii | reverse complement strand
CGCTTTAGTATACACTGAATAAATACCCTGCAGAGGAGTAAGATCCCACCAAAAAAGGGTCTCCTGGGTATGACACTAAACTGCATTTGATCGTAAGGTTCCAGTTCTGATTTGCATTCTGACATCACTTTTAAGAAAGAGATCTGATAGTGAAACAATTTCTTGGCAATTTCAAGACATTCTTGAAGAATCTATGTCATTTGTCTATTGTCCTTTGATACTCATGGAACTTGGATGTCATCACCTCCCTGTTAGCAGCACAGAATATACCCCCTGCAGAGGAGTAATGTAACATAATAAAGAGAGAGAGAATGGAAAGAGCCAGTAGGTTAGCATGGAAAAAATTTAGTATGAATCAGCACAACACCATATAGCATTTTTACACTGATCCAGAAGACTCACATTGGTGAAGTGGGAGAGAGGAAGAGTGAGAGGTGATAATGTTAGGGTAGTTTTAGAATGGACTGGTGGCTGAGTGAGACATATTTCTCTTGTCAGACAAGAAATACTTGAAGAAGGCCGAAGAGCACATCAACCAAAACGTTGTGTAGATAACAATAAAGATGAGTACACTAGTCTGAATAATCAAAATAATACAAGAATTGGAAAGATGAAGGATAAAACTGCCCAAAAGAGCTTCATTTAAAAATACATAAGAATACTTGTAGAATAAAACAAAAAAATAACAGTATGACAATTATATAAGAATCAGTATGCCATAAAACTAGTTTATTCCTCATGCTAGGAATGAAACCTACATATCGGGAATAATTATTTTCCTCCAATGTTCCTATTTACCTTATTTACTGATAGTATATTATGATTTTTTTTTTTTTTTTTGCATTTAATATTTTAAATAGGGACACTGATTTTTCTCTTCAGATTGTCTGTGCTCTTTTATATTTTTTTATTTTTTTTTTTTTGCAAGCAACATTCTTGTGCAGCTCCCATGCTATATTTAAGTAAGTAAAGTAAAGTCGACAGGGCGGCCTAAAGTCGTATCAGCCAATCAGCGAGGGAGTCTATCCCCTTTTCAATAGCGCTAGACCAAGGAGATTGTTTTTGCGTCTGAGGTGGAGCGCCACACCTACCATCAGCTCCTTACTTTACCGCACATATCCCTGTGCTACTCATACGCTGAGTTGGCGAGGACTGGTATCGAACTAGGAACCTTGTGGTTTCTAGCCAAACGCTCTACCGACTGAGCTAACCCGGCCCTGTGGACATAAAGACAATGGTGCTTGGTTACTGACACATTTCTCACCTATGCGATTTTCAAACCAACTAACCACTTGGCTTGAAAATCACATAGGCGAGAAACTGTAGGTAACCAAGTTCAGTCATGTCCACACTACTTGAACTTGTAGAATAAAACAAAAAACAAAAAAATAACAGTATGACAATTATATAATAATCAGTATGCCATAACACTAGATTATTCTTATGCTAAGAATGAAACCTACATCTCAGGAAAATTATCTTCCTCCAATGTTCTATTTACCTTATTTGCTGATAGTAAGTTTTAGAAACATTGACTATAAGTGAAGTGGTATTGTGCTTATATTTTATGTAGCAAGCAATGGAACTGTTTCATTAATGTTTAGAGGCTTTGGAAATTAGCCGGCTACTAACTTGATAGATGCTATCCCAGGGGAATGGTTTCACTGGCTGGCACATGTAATCATATCAAGGATTATGGCCCGAGTCTTTCAAAATTCTGCTTGCTATCTCATTTTTCCTTCACCCCAGACACTGCTCTGGTCGTACAAACATGTCAATGGCAATTGACTCAAGAACTGAATAGATGATGATTTTAGTACAACTGCGCGTGGGGGGTTAGATGAGGTTAATTTACCTGAAAATCATAGCAAGAAAATCATTTTGGGTTTTCTTGGGGTTTAATCGGAGACTTGAAGCGTTAGTGAGAAATCTGTGGCAAAGTTGTCTGCAATGACAGTCTTCAAAGAACTGCTATTGTATTATTCAGGATTTGAAGATTCCTGATAGTTTCTAATGTTCTGCTATGCAAAAGGATGCAGAGTATGCTTTTCAGCCTGTGCACTTTGTAGAAAAAGGGTTAACAAGTTTTCTTAAAGAGTACTCTCTGATTCTTCTATACATATATAAAGGGCAGTGGACCATATGACCTTTAGGCACCCCTTATTGATCTAGATTCAGAAGGACATGTTTTTCATTTACACTGTCAATATCCGGTTGTTAGGGGTTAGTTTTATAATTTAAAAAAAAAAAATCTAAAAATTGTCTCTTAAAACCAACCAGAGGGTGTAAATGAAAAACATGTCTTTCTGAGATCAAAAAGGGGTGCCTAAAGTTCATATGATCCAAGGCAGTTGTGTGTATGTATGTATGTATGTCTGGTTGAAACTATGACAATAAAACAATTAACGGCAAAGTAAATATATATGCACATTCACTATCACCAGACCTTGCTTTTTGAGCAAAAATAATGAAGATTTGTATAGGCGAGAAACTGTCAGTAACCAAGTCCAGTCATGTCCACACTACTTGAACTTATATATATATAATATATATATATATATATATACAGCATGCCTACCATCATCTGCGAGGGATGCCTACGTTGGCTTGGTCACGTCAGGAGGATGGACAAATACCTACTGTATAGCAATTTAACAGAGGGAACCCGACCTGTAGGGAGACCATGTCTGCGCTTTAAAGATATCTGCAAGAGAAACATGAAGACGTGCCACATTAACACCAACATATGGGAGGCTTGTGCAGAAGACTATGTGACCTGGCAACTTCTAGTCAAACAAGGAACGAAAAGGAGTGAAAAAGAGAGGAAAGTAGCTGCCAAAGAAGAAGAGACAACAGCAATTCAACAAGCATCACTGTTTGTTTTGCAGTCACTGCACCAGAGATTGCCATTCAAAAATTGGTCTGTTCAACCACTCATGCAGTTGCAGATTAAAAAAAAATTTAAAAAAGGACACTATGCCATTGTCTTTAGTAGACGGAAGGATGCCAACATATTAATAAGGAGAAATCAAAAAAATAAAGGGCAAAATTATTTAATTAACCTTTCACAGTGCATTGCCACATACACGAATAGAAATATTTCAGTGTAAAAAGATCCAATGTTAAGATAGAATTTAATGTATACTCTAGTTCATCTTAATTATTTAAAACTAATTAATTGATAAATTTGTATTTCACAACCATAATTAAGGGTATATGCCTTCCTAGGTTAAAAGTCCCATCAATGGGTCAGCCATTTTGAATGCTTAAATGTTTTTTTTAAAAAACAAACTTGGACCAGAAGAAATCATAACCTGTGACAGAAAACTGGTAAAATAAAAATTCAGAATAAAGGGTGGCATTTCTGCAAGGTAAAAATAACCAAAGTCACCTGGCCACCCACAAAGTTGGGGTTCTTTGGTGGGTGGAGGTAGATTACTTGGCAAACAACTTAGTAAAAAGGTTATTCAATCCCCAGAACAATCTCACCAATTCTTTGTTTTTCTTGTTTGAGATTCTAATATAACAAACAAGATCGCTAAAGCTCACCCATTTTATATGTAGTGGAAATGTTTAGAGGGTTTGAGTTTTGTGTAATTCTTTTCAACACTTTATGGTGGGATTATCTCTAATACCTGGAAACATTGAGTTTGTTTAATCCCCTTGTATGAAACTGATGCTTTGAACAATGGGTGGGCTTGAACTGAGGTTATTAATTTTGGGGTGCCTTCAAGTTGTCCTTAACCCTTAGAACTTAAAGACCTTTCCCACACACTAATGCTTGTATATATATATATATATATATATATATATATAAAGATTTATCCAAAACTTGGTAGTAAGGGATGATTCTATATGTGATTTCTAAGATCCACTGTTACTAATATTGATGAATCCAGTATGTATAAATACAGCGAATCTTTAAATCACTGGAGAGCTCAATGTATAATAACCTTTAGATTATATACAGAGCAATATTTATCAATAAAGGAAGGAAGAACTCAACACCGTAATTCCATAATAAATTTATTTCGACCAAAATTGGGGCCCATATAAATCTAAGTTGATTTAAACTGGCTCCCCAAATTTTCGTCTCATCAGATGGGTCTCAATTCACTTATGCGAAGAGAAAAATGGAAGTAAATGCGACAGTATGTAAAATAGTGAAAAATTTTGAACTGAGGTTATTAATTTTTGGGTGTCTTCAAGTTGTCCTTAACCCTTAGAACTTAAAGACCTTTCCCCACACTAATGCTTGTATATATATATATATATATATATATTTATTTATGTGAAGAGAAAAATGGAAGTGAATCCGACGGTATGTAAGATAGTGAAAAAATTTTGAACTGAGGTTATTAATTTTTGGGTGTCTTCAAGTTGTCCTTAACCCTTAGAACTTAAAGACCTTTCCCACATAATGCTTGTATATATATATATATATTTATTTATGTGAAGAGAAAAATGGAAAGTGAATCCGACGGTATGTAAAGATAGTGAAAAAATTTGAACTGAGGTTATTAATTTTTGGGTGTTTCAGTTGTCCTTACCCTTAGAACTTAAAGACCTTTCCCACACCTAATGCTTGTATATATATATATATATATATATATATATATATATATTTAATTTATGTGAAGAGAAAAATGGAAGTGAATCTGACGGTATGTAAGATAGTGAAAAAATTTTGAACTGAGGTTATTAATTTTTTGGTGTCTTCAAGTTGTCCTTAACCTTAGAATTTAAAGACCTTTCCCACAACTAATGCTTGTATATATTAATATATATATGCGAAGAGAAAAATGGAAGTGAATCTGACGGTATTTAGAATAATGAAAAAATTTTGAAAAAACACAGGATCAAATAAAATGAGTGATATTTATTCAGCCAAAGCTGCAGTGTTTCAATCTGTTTAGTTAGATCTTCTTCCGGGCTTTTGTTGATATAAGGACTAATGCTACTTCGCATTTCCATACACATTAAAGCTCTCTCTTTCTCAC
>CM042161.1:62586895-62673805 GCA_023376005.1 Doryteuthis pealeii | reverse complement strand
TTCCAATCTGTCATTTTAGTCAAATCTCAACAATATCAACTCCATGATGGTTATGTCATTATTCCTGCATTAATCATTATTGTTAAAAAATTTTCTATCATCATCATCATTATTATTATTATTATTATTATTATTATTAGGGCCAGGTTAGTCAGTCGGTAGAGCATTCGGCTAGAAACCACAAGGTTCCTAGTTCGATACTGGCCTCGCTAACTCGGCATATGAGTAGCACAGGGATCTGTGTGGTAAAGTAAAGAGCTGATGGTAGATTTAGAGGTTAAAAAAAAACTCTTTGGTCTAGTGCTTGTGAAAAGGGATAGACTCTGATTGGCTGATACTGATTTAGGCCACCCGACAACTTTATTATTATTATTAAACATTTTCTAATATGTTTTTACACCTTGCGAGTTTTTCACAGCAATGTAAGCTGATGGCTTTTCACTGAAGACTGAGTGACAACAAGTCTCCTCAGGTCTCTAGAACTTATCTGAGTATTCTAGCTGATCTTAACAATGTTGTTGTCTTGATGATCTCAATTCTTCCTTGGATTTCCACTTGCTCTCTTCACATTCCAAGTGCCCCAACTACAATTGGTATCACTTTCACCCTCATATTTATACAGCTTTTTCAATTCTCTGGCAAGGTCCAGTTATTTGTCTATCTTTTCATTTTCTTTCATCTTCATGCTGTGATCTGCTGGGACTTCAAAATCTACCAGTTGATAAGTTCTCTTTTTCTTGTTAGTCAATACTAAGTCTAGTCTTCTGACTGGGATGAGGTGATCTTTCGTTCTCAAGAACCGCATATGGTTTATGCATATGTCATTTTGTTGTATGGTCAAAAATTGAGTTTCTTGCATAATTCTCAGTAGATGACGTTTTCCAGCCCAGTCATGCCTAGCTTTGTATTTTCATTGTGCTAGTTTGCTACATTCACTTAATACATGACGGATCGTCTCATTTCTGTCACCACACACCTTACATTTGCTGTTGTATTATTATAATTATCATTATTAGACATTTTTTTAATCATTATTATTAGACATTTTCTATTATTATTATTATTTTATTCCTTTTGAAGTTTCACATATTTTTCTATTATTATTATTATTATTTTTACCTTTTTATTTTATTATCATTTATTTTATCTATTTTATTATCATTTTATTATACATTTTTCTATTTTTATTATCATTATTATTATACCTTTTTCTATTTTTTTTATCATTATTATTATAATTTTTCTATTTTTATTATCATTATATTATCTTTTTTCTATTTTATTATCATTATTATTTACATATTTTATTTCATTATTATTTATTTTTCTATTTTTATTATCATTATTATTATACTTTTTCTATTTTATTATCATTATTATTATACCTTTTCTATTTTTATTATCATTATTATTATACCTTTTTCTATTTTTATTATCATTATTATTATACCTTTTTTCTATTTTTATTTCATTATTATTATAACTTTTTCTATTTTATTATCATTATTATTATACTTTTTCTATTTTTATTATCATTATTATTATATTTTCTATTTTATTATATTATTATTTACCTTTTTCTATTTTTATTATCATTATTAGACCTTTTGCTATTATTATTATTTAAACATTTTATTATTATTATTATTATTAAACATTTTTTTATTATTATTATTACACATTTTTAAAATTATTATTACTATTATCATTAGACATTTTATTATTATTATTATTATTATTAAGACATTTTTCTATTATGATTTTTTTTCTGTTATTATAATAATATTATTATTTTATTGTGACTATTATCTTGATAATTAATCTGTTTTTGTGCTTTCAAACAAATTAAGCTGCTTTTCAACAAACACAAATTGTAACTTGTTTCTTCATTACATTTATAAAACAAGATTTGAAACCTTTTTTTTTTTTTAATTCTTTTCTTGTTGGTGGGTGGGAGTGTAATAGGAGTTCTCTATCTCTTTCATTTATCATCCTTTTTTTCCCTCTCTCAAAGAAAAAATTAAATAAGGAGAAAACAGTTGGAGAGGGGAGAAAAAGAGAGGGAGTGGGATGGTTGGCATATCAAAGAGAGAGAGGGAGAGAATAGAGAGAGGGAAAGAGTGAGAGAGAGGAAGATAGAGAGAGGGGGAGAGAAAGAGAGAGATGGAAAGAGAGAGACATGAAAGAGAAAGAGAATGAAAAAGAGAAATATAAGAGAGAGAGAGAGATGAAAAAGAGAGAAGGGAGAGAGAAATGAAAAAGAGAGAGAGGAGGGGAGAGAGAGATGAAAAAGAGAGAGAAGGAAAAAGAGAGAGAGATGGAAAAGAGAGAGAAGGGGAGAGAGAGATGAGAGAAAGAAGGATAAAGGGAGAGAAGGAGAGAGAAAGAGAGAGAATGAAAAAGAAAGAATGAAAATGAAAAGAGAGAAGAATGAAAAAGAGAAGAGAGAAGAATGAAAAAAGAAGAAAAGAAGAGAGAGAAATGAAAAAGAGAAAGAGAGAGAGAATGAAAAAAGAGAAAGAGAGAGAGAATGAAAAAGAGAAAGAGAGAGAGAATGAAGAGAGAGAGAATGAAAAAAGAGAAAGAGAGAGAATGAAAAAGAGAGAAATATGAGAGAGAGAGAATGAAAAAGAGAGAAAGATGAGAGAGAGAGAATGAAAAAGAGAGAAAGATGAGAGAGAGAGAATGAAAAGAGAGAAAGATAAGAGGGAGGAGAGAGATATGAAAAAGAGAGAGAAGGAGAGAGAGATGAAAAAGAGAGAGAGAAGGAGAGAGAGATGAAAGAGAGAGAGAGAGAGAGAGAGAGATGAAAAATGCAACAGTTATTGCCCAGCTTAAAATGAAATAAATTGGGCGTAATTTTAAATCCCAGCGGAGAAATATAAATGCCAACTTTCACAAATGATTTTTCAACTTATAAAGCAACAGATACTTTGAGAAGAAGAAGAGACCCCAGAGTTGGTGGGGACAGGAGGGACAAATCGGTTGGGGTCGGGTTTGCTTTTATAGTTTTTGTTAGTTTATAAAAAATTTTATGTAAATATTTCTTTATTTTATTGGCTGTGATGTAATTTACAAATGCTGTATACAGATAGATATAATAATGTCATTAATAATCAGTGCATGTGCTTGCACAGACATATCAATATATATATATATGCCTTCAAGCAAAAATATAAATAATTTATATATATATATATATATATAATATATATATATATATATGGAAGCGTGTGGTGTAATGGTTAAAGTCATGGGAAATGGACTCATCACCCCGAGTTCAAATCCTGGATGTGGTAATTGCATTTCACTTAGCGCTAATACCCTTAGGAAGGGTATGAATCGAACTCTCCCTCCAGCTATGGATAAATAGTAGGGTAGACTGGGCTCTTTAACCTTGGCTAGGCAACTGGTCTGGGAGAAGGAAAACTCTGAATTCAAACCTGTTAAACTCCGCTTGGAGTGGTCACTACTATAATAGGCTCAGTCCTAATTAGTAATCTTATTCACTAATCTAAATATAGTTTTCCTTCTCCAACTATCAGTAAATAGTAGGGTCGATTGGGCTATTTAATTTTGGTATGGCTACCGGTTTTGATGAAGGAAAACTCTGAATTCAAACCTGTTAGACAAATGTGTCCAGGGACCACTTTTTGACACCAATACCTGAGAAACTACATTCATAAATATATGTGTAGAGCTGGCTTTAATCCACATTGGGTGAATTCCATCACACACACACACACCTGTTAATAAACTCCGCTTAAGAAATTGACCTTGTGTCACATTCTGCTCATGCGGAGGAGTTGGTAAATATATATATATACTAATAATTGCCAAAAAGATCTACTTGACCTATAGACAGGACCCTAACAGGTACTACTATTCTGGATCAGTTTGGATCTTGGAGAAATAGCAACAAAGGTGTATTTCACACTCCCCAGAGCTTCAGAACTGGAGCCTCACCGACAGATTCAGTTTAATATCATACCCCCAACACTTCTTTTTGGTGGGGTCTTATCTTGTGCATATATATATTTTTTTAAATTTTTTTTTTTTGGATAAAATGTGAAGCAGTCTTTTGTCAGTACAGTGCTGATTTTTTAAATTTTAAATTTTTAGACTTATTTCAGTGGGAAAGGATAGCATCATCCACCATAGTGTATTTATATGTATATATATATATATATATATAAAGTTAGGATAGCTAGCCACAGACTTTCTCACCTTTGCGATCACATTGCATAGGTGAGAAACTGACAGTCATCAAGCGCCATTGATTCTGTGTCTACTATATATCCTAATTTAGATCTCCATAAGCTCTGTCACCAATATCGAGCACTTTATTTATGAATGTGTATATATATATATATAAGTAATCAGTTTTGACATGTTTCACTGTTTGATCATCAGAATGTATTCTTAAAGCAAAAACATGTGTGATTTCTACTGTCTTCCTTTCTTAACATTCTGCTGGATTTCATTAAAAGTTTCTCTCTCTCTCTCTCTCTCTCTCTATATATATATATATATATATATATATATAAAGTAATCAGGTGACTTTTAGCCCATTGTAAGTGTTTGTATTCTCCCAAACTTATTGTAAATAAATATATATATATATATATATATATATATATATATGTGTGTGTGTGTGTGTGTATTTATTTATTTATTTATATGTGTGCACGAGATATTTCCCACATTCTAAATTGTCACCTATGTGTTGCAAGTGTACTTGGGCAAATGATAATGGTAGCTCCATCTAACTAATATCTTACCATTTTCTTTCAGATATAATTGGTTATGTTCATGGTTTGGATTAGTGCACACTATGCATTTGCTGTTGAATCGATTTTTTAAGACTGTTAAATCTGTAATTGCTGCACAGAGTGCTTTTTGCACTCATTTCATGTTACATCAGAATGATGCTGTTCAGGATATAAAATCAATACTGCTATAGGTTTGAAAATTCTATCCAAGACAGCATCTCAAAGTCCCAGAGAATTTTTTTTTTTTTTTGGGGGGGGGTCCCACACACCTGGATTATCAAATTTTTTAAGATGTACAAAATTATTATTATCATTATTTTACTCTTGGGGGATCTGTTGTATCTCAAAATATCAGAGATTTCTTTATGTGTCTTAATTTCTAGAACAAATTCTGTTATGTGCATATACCATTTGTCAGCATGGCCAAATTTTAATCCCTAGCACAATTCCCAATGGATCACCTTTCCCACCCAGTTGTGCCTAGTTTTGTATTCCTTTTGTGTAAGTTTACTGCATTTGCTTATGCAATTAACCATTTCATCTCTCTCTTCATTTAGCCTATACTTGCTATTCTATTGTGTATTATCAATTTGTGCTTTCATATAATTGTTTTTTTTATGACATTATTTTCTGCTGCTATCAAAATAAATTCAGAGAAATAAAAAAGATTCATAATATATTAATATTTTGAAGGCCAATACAATGCGTATGAAAAATAAAAACAAAAAGATGTTATTTTTGTCTTATCGATTTCAAAGCATGAACTTCATCATCAGAGTTTTGTATCAGAAATGGATGTGCTTATGTTTTTCTTTGTGTGGTTATAATTTCTCTTCTTATTTCCTTTTCCTCTCCTTTTTTTTTTTTCTCTTTCTTTTTTTTTTCTCTTTCTTCTTCTTCTCCTTTATGAATGAAAAGATTCAGTTTCTCTCTTGAGGTTTCTACTTCTTAGCCATATCTAGATTATCGTGTGTGCAGTCTCCCTAGTTTGTCACTTGAAGTATCCATATAGTTGTTTTTCTTCCCATATCATTATCATTATTATATACTGCTACTTTTACTATATTTTATTATTGTTGCTTTTTATCAAAACATTCACAGTTCATACTCTTTTCATAATTACTATTTTGTTACCATTTAAGCCCATTATGGTTTTGTTATCACAGTACTCTGGGCCAATACCTACATTATCATCATCATTATTATTAATAATAATGATAATTTTACTCCATCTTATTAATTTTTTTATCACAACAATCTTAGTCAATACACTCTTCATTATTACATTCACTTTCGGACTACTACTCTTGGGAAAGGTATGAACTCTCTTATACTCCCAGCTCTGGGTTAAATAATACCACTACTGTTCTTCTGTAAGGATGGGTTTGGCATTAGATAACCCACATAGGTTGATATGCCATTAAACAAAGAAACCAAATTTCATTATTATTATTATTATTATTCCTACTACTTTTACTGCATTTTATTGTTGTTGCTTTTCATTAAAACATTCTGAATTGATATGGTTTTCATTATTATCATTCTATTATTGATTTAATTCCATTACATCATTAATTCTTTTTTTATCACTGTACTTTAGGTCAATATATTCTATATTATTATTATATTAATAATTTTACTCTGTTGTTATTGTTTTTTTTTATCACAACACTCTCTATCAATATACTCTTCATTATGATGATAATAATAATAATAATAATTTCTTTAGGTCAATACATTCTATATTATCATTATTATTATTTTATTAATAATTCTACTGTCTTATTGTTGTTGTTTTTTTTTATCCCAACACTCTCTATCAATATATTCTTCAATCTGATGATGATAATAATTATTATTGTTATTATTACTTTAGGTCAATACATTCTGTATTATTATTATTATTTTACTCTATCTTGCTATTGTTTTTTTTTTTTTTTTTTGCAACACTCTCTATCAATATACTCTTCATTATGATAATAATAATTGCTATTATTTTTACTAATTTTGCTTTGTCTTTTGTTTTTTTTATCAGGATACTTTGGGTCAATACACCATTACTATTGTTTTATTTTATCAAAACACTCTGGATTAACACACTTCTTGACTGCTTGAATAAACAATCAGAAATTGGAAATAAAGAAATAATTTCCAATCTCATGTTTCTACATAGTGATCTTGATAAAGAATGCAATATATTGACCATGATATTATCTCTCCCTCACCTCTCTCTCTCTCTCTCTCTCTCACCCTCTCTCTCTCTCTCTCTCTCTCTCTCTCTCTCTCTCTCTCTCTCTCTCTCTCTCTCTCTCTCTCTCTCTCAATTAGTCTATCTTCATTTTTGGCATCTCAGAAATATTAGAATTTTCAACACAAATCTCCTAAGTGCTGCTTGAGGCTTTTGAAAATGCCTCTTTCTATCTTGAGGTATAGAAATCTGAAGAGCATAAAATTATTATTATATCCTTGAAAATAGAATATGATATACTTGAGGAAAAACTTAAAGAATTTTTTTTCTTCCTCTTTCCAGCTTTAGGAAGGTTACTATTTACAATTTTTGCATTTTATTTAATGGTATATTGATATGCATGCTATCACTTCAATGAGCACATCATATCAATTTTATCTAGTTGTACCGAAGTAGGAAGTGATGGATTTGAAAATCATTATGAAAATAAAATGAACAAACTGAGTTTTGATTTGCTTTCTGATGTCACTTTTAAGAAAGAGATTTGATAGTGAAACAGTTTCTTGACACTCTTGAAGAATCTATGTCATTTGTCTATTGTCCTCTGGTACTCATGGGACTTTGAAGTCATCAATACCCTGTTAGTAGCGCTTTAGTATACACTGAATAAATACCCTGCAGAGGAGTAAGATCCCACCAAAAAAGGGTCTCCTGGGTATGACACTAAACTGCATCTGATGGTAAGGTTCCAGTTCTGATTTACTTTCTGATGTCACTTTTAAGAAAAAGATCTGATAGTGAAACAATTTCTTGGCAATTTCAAGACATTCTTGAACAATCTATGTCATTTGTCCTTTGATACTCATGGAACTTGGAAATCCTCACCTCCATGTTAGCAGCACAGAATATATCCCCTGCAGAGGAGTAATGTAACATAATAATGAGAGAGAGAGAGAATGAAAAGAGCCAGTAGGTTAGCATGGAAAAAATTTAGTATGAATCAGCACAACACCATATAGCATTTTTTTTCACTGATCCAGAAGAGTCACATTGGGAAGTGAAGTGGGGGAGAGGAAGAGTGAGAAGTGAGAATGTTAGGGTAGTTTTAGAATGGACTGGTGGCTGAGTGAGACATATTTCTCACTCAGGGCAGTTTTTAACTTGGGGGAGGGGAAATAAAAAATCTTACGAGAACAAATAATTTGCCTTGTTTTTATTACAAAACACTAGAAATAGCACAAGGTAAGATGTCTCCCAGCATCCTAAGCTGGTTTACAGACTTCAAACATCAAAGAATTGCCAGCCAACTCAACATCAGTCCAGCAACCTGATTTGAGCCTCTCCAAGTAGTACTGGACCAGAGATAAATATACAATGATTATTTCTATATGACACATCATGACTCTATTTTGAAATGAAAGCCATAACATTACCCCACCAAGACCCCACCAAAAAAGGGCCTCCTGGATATGACACTAAACTGTATCGGATGGTGAGGCTCTAGTTTTGGAGCTCTGGTGAATGGTGTGAATCTCTTCATTGTCATTTATAAGATGAAGGACAATTGTTATGGACTAACCTATCTTACCTTTTTACAGAGAGTAAATGAACTGGTCCAAGACTATTTGTGAACTGCTGTTTAGAGCAGTCAGCAGAACATTATAAGAACTGTCTTCTTGCAACCTCAATCCTTAGCACTCTGTTGTGAAGTACTTTATTGTTAGCACAAACTCTTATTTGAATGTATTAGTATACCAAAACATTCTATGTTCCAGTATACAACAATAATACTACTCAAAATTATTAAATAGAATTAGGAAGATGAAGTATAGTAATAGTCAAAATTATTAATAAGAAAAAAGTAGAATTAGGAAGATGAAGGATAATACTAGTTAAAATTATTGATCAGTGTATAAGTACAATAGAATGATCTGCCTCTGTGTCTAAGCTGAACAGCATGATCTGCCATTGACCAGGATACAGTATAAATACAACCATGGAAGCGGCCATTTGCAATTTTACTCTTGATGTCTGAAGCACATCTTTTGTACTTTATAATAAGAAGCAAATAGAATTAGGAAAATGAAGGATAATACAAGTCTAAATGCTGCAATCTGCTAGAATACTCAGAAGAGTTCTAGAAACCTGAGGAGACTTGTTGTCACTCAGACTCCAGTGAAATACCATCAGCTGATGTTGGTGTGAAAACTCTATAATAATAATAACAGCAGAAATCTTATCAAAGGAATCAATATTTGGGTCATCCCTATTATAAGATACTCTGGACCATTCTTAAAATGGGTAAAAGAATAGACAGATTGATCAAAGGACTAGAAAATTAATGAATGCACAAGGTTTTACACCTTAGAGATTTAGAGGTAGACTATATGTATCAAGAAAGCGAGGTGGAAGAGGTCTTGCCAACATAGAGGACTGTGTAGAGGCCACAATCCAAGGACTCGAAGAATACACAAAAAAGAGCAAAGAATATTTATGGCAGCCAACAACAGCAGATGTAATAGATGGACAAACAGAAAAACAATGAAAACTATAAAACAAAGATGGGAAGAAAAATAATTATATGGACACTCATCTCAGAATGAAAAAATATACTTTAAATTACAAGTGTATAAAACAAAAACAACAAATACAGTGCTGACCAATCAAAAACACAGATATTGAGTACATTTAAGGATGTTAGTTAGACTTTTGTGATTCCATCAATGCTCTTGTAACTAAGTTGGCAAAGTAACTTGTACATAGAATCAGGCTTCTCTGAGACAAAAAAAAGGTGTGAGTTTGAATCTCACCGGGAACTTATTCTTCTTTCTTGTTTACAATTTATACTGTTTATCACTGTTAGAGAAGAGACAACTCTATTGAGTTGTGATAAAAAGCAACAGAAATTAGAAACTTTATTGTTATCTACACAATGTTATGGCCAATGTGCTCTCCAGCCTTCTTCAGATATTTCTTGTCGGACAAGAAATACCTGAAGAAGGCCGAAGAGCACATCAACCAAAACGTTGTGTAGATAACAATAAAGATGAGTACAATAGTCTGAATAATCCAAATAATACAAGAATTGGAAAGATGAAAGATAAAACTGCCCAAAAGAGCTTCATCTAAAAATACATAAGAAGACTTGAGAATAAAACAAAAAAACAAAAAAATAACAGTATGACAATTATATAAGAATCAGTATGCCATAACACTATATGTTATGGCATACTGATTCTTATATAATTGTCATACTAGTATTTTTTTGTTTCCAAAACATTTCCAACCTGTCTTTCGGGTCGGGGGTCCGGTGTGCTTCGGCCACTGGATCGGTGTGTTGAATTAATAGTGTCGATCCCAGGGGGCTTTCCCCCCAGGCAATACCTGCCCCCTTGACTTAAAGGGGCAGGGCTGGGTTTATTGCTCAGTGCCTGAGGTGCCCCCCTTGAGAGGGAATGCCGAAGGGATCAACACAATTTTTGTTCTTTCCCACCCATGAGCTTCGGCTTGTGGGTGGGCCCATGTTAAAACGAGGCCTTGTGCCCAGCCCATACAAGTGGGGTATGAGGCAAATACTCAGTATGCCATAAAACTAGATTATTCCTTATGCTAGGAATGAAATCTACATCTCAGGAAGAATCATTTTCCTCCAATGTTCCTATTTACCTTATTTGCTGATAGTATATTATGATATTTTTTTTTTTTTTTGCATTAATATTTTAAATAGGCGACACTGATTTTTCTCTTCAGATTGTCTGTGCTCTTTTTTTTTTTTTTTGCAAGCAACATTCTTGTGCAGCTCCCATGCTATATTTATAAGTAAAAGTCGTAAGTAAAGTCGTCGGGGCGGCCTAATGTCGGTATCAGCCAGTCAGCGAGGGAGTCTATCCCCTTTTCAATAGTGCTAGACCAAGGAGATTGTGTTAGCATCTGAGGTAGAGCGCCACACCTACCATCAGCTCCTTACTTTACCGTACATATCCCTGTGCTACTCATACGCTGAGTTGGCGAGGACCGGTATCGAACTAGGAACCTTGTGGTTTCTACCCAAACGCTCTACCGACTGAGCTAACCCGGCCCTGTGGACATAAAGACAATGGTGCTTGGTTACTGACAGATTTCTCACCTATGCAATTTTCAAACCAACTAACCACTTGGCTTGAAAATCACATAGGCGAGAAACTGTCAGTAACCAAGTCCAGTCATGTCCACACTACTTGAACTTGTAGAATAAAACAAAAAACAAAAAAATAACAGTATGACAATTATATAATAATCAGTATGCCATAACACTAGATTATTCCTTATGCTAAGAATGAAACCTACATCTCAGGAAGAATTATCTTCCTCCAATGTTCCTATTTACCTTATTTGCTGATAGTAAGTTTTAGAAACATTGACTATAAAGTGAAGTGGGTATTGTGCTTATATTTTATGTAGCAAGCAATGGAACTGTTTCATTAATGTTTAGAGGCTTTGGAAATTAGCCGGCTACTAACTTGATAGATGCTATCCCAGGGGAATGGTTTCACTGGCTGGCACATGTAATCATATCAAGGATTATGGCCCGAGTCTTTCAAAATTCTGCTTGCTATCTCGTTTTTCCTTCACCCCAGACACCTGCTCTGGTCGTACAAACATGTCAATGGCAATTGACTCAAGAACTGAATAGATGATGATTTTAGTACAACTGCGCGTGGGGGGTTAGATGAGGTTAATTTACCTGAAAATCATACAAGAAAATCATTTTGGGTTTTTCTTGGGGTTTAATCGGAGACTTGAAGCGTTAGTGAGAAATCTGTGGCAAAGTTGTCTGCAATGACAGTCTTCAAAGAAACTGCTATTGTATTATTCAGGATTTGAAGATTCCTGATAGTTCTAATGTTCTGCTATGCAAAAGGATGCAGAGTATGCTTTTCAGCCTGTGCACTTTGTAGAAAAAGGGTTAACAAGTTTTTCTTAAAGAGTACTCTCTGCTTCTTCTATACATATATAAAGGGCAGTGGACCATATGACCTTTAGGCACCCCTTATTGATCTAGATTCAGAAGGACATGTTTTTCATTTACACTGTCAATATCCGGTTGTTTGTTAGGGGTTAGTTTTATAATTTAAAAAAAAACTCTAAAAATTGTCTGTTAAAACCAACCAGAGGGTGTAAATGAAAAGCATATCCTTCTGAGATCAAAAAGGGGTGCCTAAAGTTCATATGATCCAAAGCAGTTGTGTGTATGTATGTATGTCTGGTTGAAACTATGACAATAAAATAATTAACGGCAAAGTAAATATATATGCACATTCACTATCACCAGACCTTGCTTTTTGAGCAAAAATAATGAAGATTTGTATAGGCGAGAAACTGTCAGTAACCAAGTCCAGTCATGTCCACACTACTTGAACTTATATATATATATATATATATATATATATATATTTATAGGAACAGCATGCCTACCATCATCAGCGAGGGATGCCTACGTTGGCTTGGTCACGTCAGGAAGATGGACAAAGCCCGCATCCCCAAATACCTACTGTATAGCGATTTAACAGAGGGAACCCGACCAGTAGGGAGATAATGTCTGCGCTTTAAAGATATCTGCAAGAGAAATATGAAGACGTGCCACATTAACACCAACACATGGGAGGCTTGTGCAGAAGGCTATGTGACCTGGCAACTTCTCGTCAAACAGGAATGAAAAGGAGTGAAAAAGAGAGGAAAGTAGCTGCCAAATAAGAAGAGATAACAGCAACTTCAACAAGCATCACTGTTTGTTTGCAGTCACTGCACCAGAGATTGCCATTCAAAAATTGGTCTGTTCAACCACTCATGCAGTTGCAGATTAAAAAAAAAAATGGACACTATGCTATCGTCTTTAGTAGACGGAAGGATGCCAACATATTAATAAGGAGAAATAAAAAAAATAAAGGGACAAAATTATTTAATTAACCTCTCACAGTGCATTGCCACATACATGAATAGAAATATTTCAGTGTAAAAAGATCCAATGTTAAGATAGAATTTAATGTATACTCTATTTCATCTTAATTATTTAAAACTAATTAATTGATAAATTTGTATTTCACAACCATAATTAAGGGTATATGCCTTCCTAGGTTAAAAGTCCCATCAACGGGTCAGCCATTTTGAATGCCTAAATGTTTTAAAAAAAAACAAACTTGGACCAGAAGAAATCATAACCTGTGACAGAAAACTGGTAAAATAAAAATTCAGAATAAAGGGTGGCATTTCTGCAAGCGTAAAAATAACCAAAGTCACCTGGCCACCCACAAAGTTGGGGTTCTTTGGTGGGTGGAGGTAGATTACTTGGCAAACAACTTAGTAAAAAGGTTATTCAATCCCCAGACAAATCTCACCAATTCTTTGTTTTTCTTGTTTGAGATTCTAATATAACAAACAAGATCGCTAAAGCCTCACCCATTTTATATGTAGTGGAAATGTTTAGAGGGTTTGAGTTTTGTGTAATTCTTTTTCACACTTTATGGTGGGATTATCTCTAATACCTGGAAAACATTGAGTTTGTTTAATCCCCTTGTATGAAACTGATGCTTTGAACAATGGGTGGGCTTGAACTGAGGTTATTAATTTTGGGGTGCCTTCAAGTTGTCCTTAACCCTTAGAACTTAAAGACCTTTCCTCACACCCAATACTTGTATATATATATATATATATATATATATATATATATATACAAGATTTATCCAAAACTTGGTAGTAAGGGATGATTCTATATGTGATTTCTAAGATCCACTGTACTAATATTGATGATCCAGTATGTATAAATACAGCGAATCTTTAAATCACTGAAGAGAGCTCAATGTATAATAACCTTTTAGATTATATACAGAGCAATATTTATCAATAAAGGAAGGAAGAACTCAACACCGTAATTCCATAATAAATTTATTTCGACCAAAATTGGGGCCCATATAAATCTAAGTTGATTTAAACCGGCTCCCCAAATTTTTGTCTCATCAGATGGGTCTCAATTCACTTATGCGAAGAGAAAAATGGAAGTGAATGCGACGGTATGTAAGATAGAGAAAAAATTTTGAACTGAGGTTATTAATTTTTGGGTGTCTTCAAGTTGTCCTTAACCCTTAGAACTTAAAGACCTTTCCCTACACCTAATGCTTGTATATATATATATATATATATATATATATATATATATATATGCGAAGAGAAAAATGGAAGTGAATCCGATGGTATGTAAAATAGTGAAAAAATTTTGAGAAAACACAGGATCAAATAAAATGAGTGATATTTATTCAGCCAACGCTGCAGTGTTTCAATCTGTTTAGTAGATCTTCTTCAGGGCTTTTGTTGATATGAGGACTAATCTACTCACATTTCCATACACACGCTTTCTCTCTTTCTCACACACACACAACGATAGAGATTGTTCAACGTCATCCTTCAAAACTGTTTATCCTAGCGTCTCATAAATTTTTGAATCTATTCTAAGAGTGCTAACTTTCCATTCAAAACATTGTAAACAAGCCGATCACAGTCTCCTTATTATTCTGTGATAAATTTTACTTTTCCTTATATCAACAAAAACCCTGAAGAAGATCTACTAAACAGATTGAAACACTGCACCATTGGCTAAATAAATATCACTCATTTTATTTGATCCTGTGTTTTTTCAAAATTTTTTCACTATTTTACATATATATATATATTTATATACAGACACACATATTAGTATTGCATAAGAAGAAATGAAGTAAAAAGATTAGTGCTTAGTTTGGACAAAAAAATATGGGCAAAAAATAAAAATCTTTAAATCAATAAATCTCCTAAGTGTCACTATTTTCTCTACAAATTTTTTGTACATTTTTTTGCATTACAATATTAACATTATAATCCATAAAAATATAATTGGTAAATTTCTTTTTGATTATATGGATTTATATTTTACTATAACAATTACCATTTGTAAATGTTTGTCATTATAAAATTGACAGTGCAAAAAAAAAAAGAAAAACGATTATAAAGCTACAATTCTAGTCTAGACTTCTTACCTGTCAAGAAATTCATAGAGATTATGTGGATATATATATATACATACATATACATACATATGCGTTAATGTATGAGTAGCGGCTTACCGGTAGGTATGGGTACGATTGTTGGGAGCGCACAGTATCCAGGGGTTGAGACCATGAAAAAACAAATACAAAGTGCTCAATACAATGTAGAGCAAAATTTATTTAAGAAATGGATATAAAGTAACCTACTCGAGTTTCATCATCTGAATTGTCAGGGTTACATCCGCTGAATTAATCGAGTTTTCGAATAATATCAGTTGGTACCACTTATGTCTGTTGAAACGAGTCTTATCTTTTATAGATAAGACCCGTTTCAACAGACATAAGTGGTACCAACTGATATCAATCGAAAACTCGATTAATTCAGCGGATGTAATCCTGACAATTCAGATGATGAAACTCGAGTAGGTTACTTTGTATGCATTTCTTAAATATATATATAATATATATATATATATATATATATATATATAGAATTACATTTTTTTAAAATTACATTTTATATGTAGAATTACATTTTAAAATGCTTATAACACTTTTCCTACCAATTCTCCTCATTCCACCCCCATACCCTTTAATATAATTTCTACGAGTTCCCCTCCTAGTTACTCTTACTACCACTGACTTGAAAAAACAGGAACATAAAGACATCACCCCTGATGATGGCACTTTGAAGTTCCAAAAGTACTTGGGATATGTACTTTCGTGGACTAATATACAGATTCCATTCAAATGTAAAAGGTTGGCCAGAAAGCTTGAAAAGATCGTTAATAAAATTGTTAAACAGGAGACATGCTTTTTGTTTAATTCTACATATATGAATGAAAAAATGCTGCCCAAATACACACAACATATATATATATATAATTTTCATAGAATTTTGTTGAACTATTGACTGATGATTTTAATAGTGATTGCACAAAACTAATGTCAAACCGCTTTAAAGAAATTACTTACAATTCAATTTATATATTGATCTAGCTCTTTTCTTGGGATATCTTGCACTTAGGAATTGTTAGTAACTGATAACAAAATTAAATTATATAGATATACATATATATATATATATATTACTTTTTTTTTTTTTTACTTTTTGAAGAGACAATGAGTTAACCGAAAATAAAAATAAAAAATAAAATATGAAGCAAGTTACAATTTTGACTCACAGCAAAATAAAAAAAAAGTGAATGAGTCAGAATAATAAAAAATATTTTAAAAAGTGCTCAATACATATATAGAACTGGTTTAGAAATCCGAATCAGTAGCAGAAATCAGCTACCCAGGTTTCACCAAAAAGGATCTTCAGGAACATTTATATATATATATATATATATATATATATAAAAGTTAAGAGTAAGGAAATGAATCCGACGGTATAAGTATAGATAAAAGTATATGAAAACACACAATGCGGTATAAGTATAGATAAAAGGATATGAAAACACACAATGCTGTTAAAATGAAAATATTTTATATCATATTTTCATTTTAACAGCATTGTGTGTTTTCATATCCTTTTATCTATACTTATATATATATACCCAGTGAAAAGAACTAAAAATCAGGAAGAAATGTATTGTCAGGGGTCATGAATTGAGGCAAAAATTATTTGCTTATGATTTTAGGATAGAAATACATTGAAAAAAAAAAAAAGGATTGTCAGTGATGTCAGACATGTATTATTGGGAGAATATGCCTATTGTATAATGTATTTGTTAACATATAAGATAGAGATTATAAAATATTAAAATATTACATGTGTCTAGTGTGCTGCAGGTAATATGACTTAAAAGGTGGCAACCAAACCTCAAAATTGACTTATATGAGGCTTCTCCCTCAAATACCATTGGAAACTATGCTAAAAACATAGATAAGTAATTTTCAGCATTTTTTATAAGGTATTTTTTTTTCATTACTTGAATGATTGATTGAGTGATTTTAATGGCATGTCATCCTGTCTAGGGTTATTTTATGCCTAGATATTTAGGAATTGCATTTTTTTTGTTCCTATTACATTTTTTGTAAGTTGTATAGTTAAGATTTTTTTTCATCATTTGAAGAATGATATATCAATTTTTAATGGCATGTCATCTATCTAGGGTTATTTTATGTCTTGAGGCTAGGGAATTGCATTCATTGTATGTTCATGATTACATTTTTTGTGTACTTTTTTCTTAAGTTTATTTTATTTTTGCACATGGTTCTATCAAATAAAATAATTTCAAAAGATTCCTATAGATGGGACGCTAACAGGTACTATCACTCTGAGAGTGGATCTTGGAGTAATGGCAATGAAGGATATCCGTAGATCTCCAGAACTGGAGCGACACCTTCAGATGCAGTTTAGTGCCGTACATTATTTTAAGGTCAACTTAGAAATTGTATACATAAGATTGTTTTAACCTAACAAAGGTTACAAAATGAGAAATAACCAACTAGAGGTTATAATTGAAATGGAATCTTTATAACATTAGCAAAATACAATACTCGTCAGTGGCATGAAGAAAGTTTTTTTTTTTGTTTTGTTTTACGGCATATCAACCTCAGTGGGTCATTTAATGCCGATAAAGTTTTGAAATAAATCAATTCTTAATGGATAATACAATTTTTTTATAAATATATTTTTCTATTTAACCCATAGATGGGACCCTAACAGGTACTACCACTCCGGGTCAGAGTGGACCAGGGAGCAATGGTGATGAAGGGGTGCTCCACATTCCCCAAACCTCCAAAACTGGAACCTCACCATCAGATAGAGTTTAACGTCATTCCCAGGACATGTAGACCCGCAGCCACCACCTTCTAGCACCCATATGATAAAAAGGTGTTGGGGCTTGCCATAAGGGCAATAGGGTTGGGAAAATCATATAGATGCTAGGGCTTGACGTGACCAGCCGATTGATTGGAGGGGGCCTCTCCGACCGCTCGTCTAGCCCAAGATAGGACCAAAGTGGAGTATTGCATGTTATGAACTGCTCATCCACCTGGGCTCTATCCTTAAGCATCACGGGTCACCACCCATGGCCAACAGGTGGCCCCATTGGGGGAGTCTTACCCCTCTGCACAGGTGCAGTCTGTGCATTCTAACGCCCCAGCCGACTGGGCGGTTGAAGAAAGGTAAACCACTGCTAGTGGTATAAGACTACACAGTCAGCATAATACTCCTGTATTTATGAGGATTGGGACATACCCATTCGTATTCATAGGTAGGGTATATAACAATTATATTGTGTGTAGTTAAAGGGGAAAACAATCATTTTATTGCATTTCTTATTACTGTGTGTTAGTTTATATTTTGTTTAAACAACAGTTCCTGATTGCAGTAGTCATTTTGTGTCATGGTCATATACAAAAATTTGTAGACAAATATCATTGGAGTGAAAAGTGAAAGGTAAACCAAGCTAGTGGTATAAGACTACTCAATCCGCATAAGACTCATATTTATGAGGATTGGGACATATCCATTCATATTCATAGGTAAGATATATAACATTTATATTGTGTGTAGTTGAAAAGAAAAAAAAATCCTTTTATTATAATTTTTTAATAGATACTTGATTGCTGTGTGTTCCTGATTTCAGTAATCATTTTGTGTCATGATCATATCCAAAAATGTGTAGACAAATATCATTGGAGAGAAAAATGATGATTAGGTGTGGGATAAAGAAGGGGAAAAAAAGGAGTACTATGAGAGTGGGCAAAAAATTCTAAGATGATTCAACACAATAATTTGAGTTGGGTTGGTTAGAACCTGAGTGGGTGTTGACGAAAAGGTTAATGGGGTTGATGGCCAAACTTGAAGAGGGTTAGGGAGTGGGTGATTGGTTGTGCTAGTGATGCTGGTTTTCAACTCACTTTCTTTTTCTCTGTCTCATTTGGGTCAGTCACAAAAACCAGGGGGTGACCCTTTTGCTGGGGAAAATCAATTCTGCAAACTAACGAGTAAGATCTGTTATCTGCGGCTTTTGATATGACTTTGAAGTTGGTTACAAACACGCCATAGCAAAAATGAAAAAGGAACAAACTGTCTTCACATGCTTAACATCAGGCATGGACATCTATCTCTCTCTCTCTGTCTCTCTCTCTCTCTCTCTCTCTCTCTCTCTCTCTGTCTCTCTCTTTCTCTCTCTCTTTGTCTTCTCTCTTCTTCTCTCTCTCTCTTTGTCTCTCTTCTCTCTTGTCTCTCTTTGTCTCTCTCTCTCTCTTTGTCTCTCTCTCTCTTTGTCTCACTTTCTCTCTCTCTTTGTCTCTTCTTTCTCTCTCTCTTTGTCTCTCTTTCTCTCTCTCTTTTTCTCTCTCTTTGTCTCTCTTTCTCTCTCTCTCTCTCTCTCTCTCTCTCTTTGTCTCTCTCTCTCTCTCTTTGTCTCTCTCTCTCTCTTTGTCTCTTTTTGTCTCTTTGTCTCTCTTCTCTCTTTCTCTCTCTTTTTCTCTCTCTTTATCTCTCTCTCTCTTTTCTCTTTCTCTGTCTCTCTCTCTCTCTCTCTTTGTCTCTCTCTGTCTCTCTCTTTGTCTCTCTCTTGTCTCTCTCTCTTTTTCTCTCTCTCCTGTCTCTCTCTCTCTTTCTCTCTCTCTCTTTCTCTTTGTCTCTCTCTCTCTTGCTGACTGTTGCGCTCATTTTTGTCAGTAGTTAGCATTTTGTCCTTCGTCACACACTAAAAAGAAACCTGAACTTCTCCACTACCCCTACCCTAAGAGCTAAACAGCGGGGAGTCGAGGTCCACAATTCTTTGCATTGGTTCTTCTGGTATGTCGTTTTTCTCCACTTAGTGAAGGGACCGCAGCTGACCAGAACTGAAGAAAGTTGGATAGACGCCATTACTTAGGCTTAAACTCTTTGCATTTGTGCCGTTCAGCACCGCTCTCCACTTTGGTATCATCGACCAGCCAAACAGTTGATTCAAAATCAGTCATGCTACACTATAAGATAAAATGGAAGCAGGCTCTGTTTGTGTAGAAAGAAGTTCAAAGACACCTTGGGACATTGTTAACCCTGACCCATGCTGGCCAAACTATTGATCCCTGAGTATCTCATAAAGACATCCGTGTTTTCACAATGATTTTGTCTACGACAATTAAATACACCTAACACTGAACTGGAAATTGACTTGTATCGTGCGTTCGTTCGTTCCTTGTGCATGCGTGTCTGTGAGTGGGTATTTAAGCGGTGTTGTCGTGTGTAACTTTTGACGGTTGTTTGTTGTCCTTCTCTCTTTAAGGAACCACCAGATCTTAGAGCTTTTCCATTTTTTTTTTTTTAACCCTTTTTTTTTTTTTACCTTAACACCTAATCAAATATTTCCATTCATTTTTTTTAGTTTTTTTTTGTTTTGTTTTTTTTTTTCTTTAATGCTCTTTTTAAAGGTGTTTTTGTGGTTTTTTTCTCTTTTTTTGCTTGATTTTCTTTTAATGTTTTTATTTATCTATTTCTTTTGTGGTCTTTGACGTTTTTGTGGGTTTTTTTTCATTGTTGTGTTGTATATTTTGTAATTTATTTATTTGTTTGTTTGTTGTTGCAATACTTTTTTCCTTTCATTTTTTTAATGTTTTTCTTTTGGTTTAGTTTATTTTTTTCTTGGTGCTTTTTTCTCTCGTTTTTGTTTTTTTGTTTTTGTGGGGTAGACTTTTGATACTTTTATTTATTTTTTTTACATGTTTTATCTCTCTTTTATTTTTTTCTTGTATCCTTGTGTTTTGTTTTTTTGATCTTTTTATTTGCTTAGTTTTGTATTTTTTCTTTGTGCTTTTTTTTCTCTCATTTTTTTTTTTTGTTTTTTGTGGGGTAGCTTTTTGATACTTTTAGCTATTTTATTTACATGTTTTATCTCCGTTTATTTTTTTCTTGCTTCCTTGTAGGTTTCTTTTTTTCGGGAGGGGGGTGGTGTTCTTTTTTATGTTTTTATTTGCTTTTTTTTTTCTATCCGATCATCTTTCTCTATGTTCCAGTTGTGTATTTGACTGAATCAACAAAGCATTTTGCATTCTTTTCTCTTTCTTTGCCTCTTCATTTCATTTCCATGTAATCTGGGACCCCGCAAAGTGGCTGTTTTTCTCTCTTTGGGGGAATAAATCTAAGGAGTACCTTGTTTACCAGCAAATAGTGACTCACACAGGCACGGCATATCATCTTTTGAATTGTTACAGTTCACAGAAAATCTATTGCTTTTTATCAGAAATCCTGAGAATTAAACAATTTCTTTCTAATTTTCTTTTTCTTTTCTCACCCCCCCTCTCTACATTAAAAAAAATAATTTGTTTACATTAAAGATTTGCCTCTTAGAAGACTTTACAACAATGTTAATATAAGGATGCCAAATTAAATCTCTTTGGGGGAAAAATATGAACATGCTTTCATAGTGCAGATTGTGTTTTTAGGTCATATAGTACTTCCATTTAGAATTTAAAAGAAAAATCTATCGATAGGATTAATAGAATAAGCAATGTTGTCATTCTTTTTTATCCTTTGTGGAAAACCAGCTGAGTGGACAAGAAAATGAATGTTGTTCAACAGGGTCAACTTATTTATTTTGACCCTCTGCTCTTTTAGATCAGCAGTCCCCAACCTTTTTTGCACCACGGACCAGTTTCATCTAAGACAATATTTTCATGGACCGGCCTTCATATGCTCGATAATCGTTAATGACGTAATCTAATAATAAATCAACCACAGTGGTCTTATGTCAAATGTAAACATCGAACAGACAATAAACAACCTTTTTTTCATAAATTAATAATCAACAACATCTCTGTAAATAAAAATATTTATCTTAGAACGAAAATCCTTCCTAATAAGAAATAATTATAATAAAAAACTTGTCAAGAGGCACAGAAGTCACTTTTCAAAATAAAACTTCAACATTTAGACTGATAATCAATAAAAAAACATTTTAAAAATTCAAATGTTCTGTGCGGACCATGGCCCGGTACTGGGTCATGAGCAGGTTTTTGGGGACCGCTGTTTTAGATACTCTCTGTCTTCCATTAGTACCTGAAATATTAGATACAATTTATGTTGAATAAATACATCTAACCAACAGAAATCTCAAAATATTAAAATATCATTTCACATAGAAAGAAAATGGTATAAGTTACTTTTCTAACTTATTTACATGAAAATCATTATAGATATTCATTTGAATTAAAATGTTTATGATATTGAGATCATATTTGAATTCATTAAAAAAAAAAGAAAAAAAAAAGAAAAATAACTTTACCTTATTTTTGAGAGGACAAATCCAGACTATGCGCCTAGTCTGACAATTTTCTTTTTTTGCGTTTCACATTAGAATTGGCATTTGACAAGAACAAGAAATTTCAAACAATGTATCCAGCTTTTTACCATAATTTTCTTTTGCGCTGAACAGAGATTTTTTCTATTTATCTGATGCGCAGGTCCTTTTCAATTTATTTACAATATACTTTTTACTTAACAGAGGCAAACAGGGATTAACCACATTCCTAATAACAATTATATTTTTTGCCATGAATTTTGAAATAGCAACGTTTATCAAATTTGAAAAAGTATTTTTTAGAAAATAACTATACTGGATGGCTTGTCGAAAAGTAGGCAGCTCTGTCTCATTTATCTATTTTGTTAAAAAAGAGTTAACGATAATAAAAACTTGTGTCTGATGACAGTGCTTAATCATGTAAATAATAACCAAATAAACTAAAATAAATTTAACCTTTCATTATTGATATGTCAATGTTTATTTCAATCACCATCAGAATGTTAATGTGTCTGTGTCAGCTCAGTTGGCAGAGCATCTGCCTAGAAAAAACAAGGTTCCTGGTTCAATACTGGTCCCTGCCAACTCAGAGTAGGAGTAGCACAGATTGGGTAAGAGTAGGGTGTTGACAGTAGGTGTGGTGCTTCACCTCAGCAAAAACAATTCCTGGTCTAGCACTAGCGAAAAGTGGATGGACTCCCTCACTTTATGGCTGATACTGACAATAGACTACTCCGCCAACAACAACTTATATGTGTGTGTGTGTGTATTTGGGTAGCATTCTTTCATTTATACATGTAGAATTAAACAAAAGGCATGTCTCCTGTTTAACAATTCTATTAACAATCTTTTCACATTTTTTTACATTTGGATGGAATCTGTGGATTAGTCCACCAAAGTTTTTATCCCAAGTATTTTTGGCACTTCGAAGTGCCATCATCAGGGGTGATTTGTTTGTGTTCTAGTTTTTTTCAAGTTAGTAGTAGTAGTGAGAGTAACTAGGAGGGAAACTCGTAGAAATGAATTCTCCTCCTTCCAGCCTCCACACCCCTTGATATAATTGACTTTTCTTAATACTGCCCACTGACTTTACCATTTCTTCACAACTATGTTGCTTAAAATAAGTTATTTTCTGTATGACCAAACTATATACTTTTGGTGGTAGGGAAAAAATAAATTGATTATTAAGCAGTAAATTTTATGAATTTTAACATAAAATCCATCCTTAGTACAAAATATCAACACACATACACGTATAGAATGACATATTTGTTAACGCATATATATTTTTTTTTTGGGTGGGGGAGAGAATATGTGCTTAATTGAAGTCGTACCTAATTTTGAAAGTTAATTAATTAATAATTAATTAATTAGGCGGGCATACCTATTCAAATGTGAGGCTAAACAAATCGAGAAAAATCAATCTCTGTATGTACATTTCGGCCTATTAGGCCTCATCAGCAGAGCTATAGACAGGAAGACCGCCTTGTGCGTGATTCGAACCCTGACTGTCAAGCTAATAGGCCGAAATGTACATACAGAGATTGATTTTTCTCGATTTGTTTAGCCTCACATTTGAATAGGTATGCCCGCCTATTTAATTAATTATTAATTAATTAACTTTCAAAATTAGGTACGACTTTTAATTAAGCACATATTCTCCCAAAAAATGTTGCTAAATAAAGCCATATCAAAACATATCGTTTGTGTATTTACTTTCTCATATATATATGTATATATATATATATATATATATATATATATAAATGTTTAGTTTATATTTATTTGCATTGGAACAATTTTGCTACCATTGGTTTCTTGTTGTGTAGCAGTCATTAGGCAACGAAAGTGTTTTGAAAATGATGCAAATGATATAAATACTTATTTATATTTATATCAAAAACACTTTTGTTGCCTGATGACTGCTGCACAGCAAGAAATCAATGGTCGCAAAATTGTTCCAATGCAAATAAATATAAACATTTATTTATTTATTTATTAACGCTCTATCACAGATATTGAGCACTCTTCTAATAACACTGTGCGTTGGATTACTACTGCTTCTTCAAGTATAATAGTGCCACCATACATATTGTATATATATATATATATATATATATATATATATATAAGCTCTATATTTATAATATATTGAGTACTTTTGGATTAATTACTAATGCCACTGCAGCGGAAAGGTTAAAGCAGCATTTGGACACTAAAATGCTCCACTATTTCAGGTTAAATGCTAATCTTAAATCTAAGATTAAATATCCAATTTGATGAATTAGTCATTTTATTATTATTATATTTATGATATATTGAGCACTCTTAGATAAAATACAAATGCTGCTGCAATGGAAAGATTAAAGTGGCAATTGGACACACACACACACACACACACACACACACATATATATATATATATAGGTATTTGCCTCATACCCCACTTGTATGGGCTGGACATAAGGTTTCATTTTTATGTGGGTGAATAAAAATTGCATTGATCCGTCACTGGGCAATAAACCCAGCCCTGCCCCTTTAAATCAAGGGGGCAGGTATTGCCTGGGGGGATAGCCCCCTGGGATCGACGCTATTGATTTAACTTAACCGATCCAGTGGCCAAAGTACACTGGACCCCCAGCTAGGCCAGGTGGAAGGAAAGTATATATATATATATATATGTTGTTATAGTATATACATAAATGACCTACTCGAGTTTCACCATAAGGATCTTCAGGGTTAAATCCACTGAATTAAGATATTTCACTTTAATTAATCAATATCTTGATTAATTCAGTGGATTTAACCCTGAAGATCCTTGTGGTGAAACTCGAGTAGGTTATTTCTGTACATACTATAATAATAAATTCACTCTGCTTATGTATTGAGCACTTTGTATTTGTTATATCGCTTACTTATCATGGTAAAACTCTTATCAACTAATCATTGAGACCAATTTCACCAGTAAGTCATCCCTTTTTCATATATAAATATATATATATATGCACACCAACATTGATACTTTGAGAAAAATGTCCAAGTATTTCAATTCATGATTATATATAAGAATATAAATCAGCATGTACACCAGCATAAAAAAAAGCTCAAATATCTGTGTGTGCAGACATGTACATTTCTCCTATCAAGTAGTATATATTTTCCTTGTGTAATTATATATACGAGAGCAAGAGAATATGTAAGTATGTGTGTGTAATATAGAAATTTGTGAACATGTAAGTACATGCCGATATGTATGTAATTACATGTATCTATATATGTATATACATATGTGACTAAAAAAAAAACTTTTAACGATACAGGTTAAGTCTGAGTCATTTGATTAAAATTCATTTAATTAAATATTTGATGAACCTATTTAATTTAGATCTTTCTTTGAAAATTTTATTGTCTTTGTTCCTTCTATACATTGATGTAAGACAGTATTGATTCCAAACTTTCAATGAACCCATACACATATATATGCCTATATATACGTTCAATACATGCATGCTCATATATACACACACATATATATATATATATATCACACTTTATTGACTTATACACAAGCAAATACATATATATTTATATATATATGTGTGTATATATATATATATGTATATATTTATATATGTGTGTATATATATATATATGTATATATATATTTATATATGTGTGTATATATATATATATATATATAGGCTATGGTTCCTGCTGTCATTATGTCAATTTTTCTTAGCCAAACTTTTCTGACAATGACAAATCAAACAGCAAACTTTACAAGGTTCCAATTTTAATTGGATTCTTGTTCTTTGGAATCGGCAATGTTGTCAATTTTTCGTGATTTTTAAAAAACATCTTCATCACAGTAGTGTTATGTTGCCTACTTATTTACAATTGGAGGTTAAATGAGCTGAGGTTGGGTGGAGTGATGGTCATATAAGTACAGTAGGTAATTTGAAGATGATGTAGGTTTTCGATGCTGAGTAGTTTGCAAATAGAAATGATGATTCTGATAGACACAAAGATGATGCCAGTTTTGTAGATGACTAGACAACCTGGGAACCCATTGGGTTCCTCTACTAACAAGGTCCATGATGATATTGATCCTTCTATTTAGGAAGAAGTAAAAGATTATAATTAGCATTTCATAGTTAACAGCTGTCCATGATGATATAGATGTTTCTGTTTAGGAAGGAGTGAAGGATTATAATTAGCATTTCATAGTTAACAGTTGTCCATGATGATATTGATCCTTCTATTTAGGAAGGAGTAAAAGATTATAATTAGCATTTCATAGTTAACAGCTATCCATGATGATATAGATGTTTCTGTTTAGGAAGGAGTGAAGGATTCTAATTAGCATTTCATAGTTTACAGCTATCCATAATGATATTGATCCTTCTATTTAGGAAGGAATAAAAGATTATAATTAGCATTTCATAGTTAACAGTTGTCCATGATGATATAGATGTTTCTGTTTAGGAAGGAGTGAAGGATTATAATTAGCATTTCATAGTTTACAGCTATCCATAATGATATTGATCCTTCTATTTAGGAAGAAGTAAAAGATTATAATTAGCATTTCATAGTTAATAGCAGTCCATGATGATATTGATGCTTCTATTTAGGAAGGAGTGAAGGATTATAATTCTTTTCATAGTTAACAGCTACCCATAATGATATTGATGCTCTTTTTAGGTAGGAGTTAAGAATTTTAATTGGCATTTCATATTTAACAGCAATCCATGATGATATTGATGTTCCTATTTTGGAAGAAATGAAGAATTCTAATTAGCATTTCAGAGTTAATAGCAGTCCATGATGATACTGATGCTTTGATTTGGAATGAGTGAAGGATCTAATTCTTTTCATAGTTAACAGTGATTTATGATATTTATGGTTCTATTTAGAAAAAATGAAGGATTTTAACTGGCCTTTCATAGTTAAAAACTTTAAAAGGCCAGCTAAAAAAAAACATGATTATATCTATGCTTCTATTTAGGAAGAATTTAAGGATTCTAATTCACATAGCATAGTTAATAGTGGTCTATGATGATATTAATGCTTCTATCTTGGAATGAGTAAGGGATACATAGTTAACAGCTGTCCATGATGACATAGATGCTTCTATTCAGGAAAAAATGGTGGATTATAATTAGTGTTTCATTATATTAAAACATTTTGATGATAAAAAAAAATGTTCAGCTTAAATGCAGATAACATAAAATTATCATTCATTTGTAAATTGAACTGGAAATTGATTATTTTTCAAAGAGAGTTTTAAGTGTGTTGCTCTACTAGAAATCAAGTTATGATTTAGTGGAGTTGTTTTTGTTTTTTTGAGGGTTGAAGTTAGATTCATGTATACATATACAAAGACAATAAGTATTTTATATCATTGAGAAAGGCAAAAATTCCTCCCTGTCGTCTCTCTCAACCTATGGGTAAATAGTGGGTCAGACTAGGATCTTTACCTTTGGTACAGCAACTGATCTTGATGGAAGTGGTTGAGCAGTCCATGACATGCAACACTACATTAGACCCCTACTTAGACTAGACGGGCAGTCAGAGAGACCCTAGCCCTTATGATTGCCCCAACCCTATTGCCCTTATGGCAAGCCCCAACCCCTTTTTATCATATGGGTGCTAGAAAGCAGTGGCTGAGGGTTTTCATCCCAGGGAATGATGTTAAACTCTATCTGATAGTGAGGTTCCAGTTCTAGAGTTTTGAGAAATGTAGAGCATCCCTTCATCACCATTGCTTCCTGGTCCACTTGGACCTGGAGTGATAGTACCTGTTAGGGTCCATCTATGGGTTAAATAGAAAAATGTGTTTCTAAAAAAAATTGAGTATCCATTAAGAATGAATTCATTTCAAAACTTTTTCAGCATTACATGACTCACTGCAGTTGATATGCCAGAAAACAAAACAAAATAAATTTAATCCAGATGGAAAACTTTGAATTGAAACTAGCTGTACTCTACATAAAAATTGACCTTGTGTTATATCCTACCCATGGTGGAGGGATTGGGTGAAAAAAATGTTTGGTGAATTCATAATAAGAATTTAAGCCATTCTGGAGATGATGATGATTGTTTTGTATAACTGGTATGTTATAGAATTTGATGATGATGGATAAATAGATAAGGATGGGGGGAGGTGATATGGATGAGAATAATAATGATGAGGAATTAGATAATTGGGTTTACGATGAAAAAGATGATGATAGGGGGCAACAGATAAAAATTATTGTGCTGATAGGGATGACAGTGGTGATACCAATGATAATATTGGCTTTTGATTGATGCAAAGAAAATGAAATAAAGGAGATTTAATTCTGAAAGACTCGAAGATCATGGAAGGATTATCATGTGTTCTACTGTTTGGATTATTTGAATTATCTAATTATTTACAAATGGAAGAAAATGGATTTCTTACAGATGGAAAAGGAAGATATAGGAATTGGGGTGGTCTTTTTGATAACTGAGGTAGTTAGTTTTTTTTTATTTGGTGGGGAAGTTTATTAAATAATAAGTTAGCATTCAAAAGAACAATGGATGAAACATTAATTTTCTTCAAAAGTATCAAGACTGAAGCTGTATTTACCAAGATAGAAATGAACAATGAATGAAACATTAATTTTCTTCAAAATATGAGGTGTGATAAAAGTATCAAGACCAAAACTGTATTTACCAACACAGAAATGAACAATGAATGAAACATTAATTTTCTTCAAAATATGAGGTGTGTCCATAAAAGTATCAAGACTGAAGCTGTATTTACCAACACAGAACGAACAATGAATGAAACATTAATTTTCTTCAAAATATGAGGTGTGTCCATAAAAGTATCAAGACTGAAGCTGTATTTACCAACACAGAAATGAACAATGAATGAAACATTAATTTTCTTCAAAATATGTCCATAAGAGTATCAAGACTGTAGCTGTATTTACCAAGATAGAAAAGATCTATGAATGAAACATGAATTTTCTTTAAAATGGTCTCCTTGGCTGAGACTGAAGCTGTATTTCCAACACAGAATTGAACAATGAATAAAACATTAATTTTCTCTACAATGGTCCCTTTTGGCCTAGACTGAAGCTGTATTTACCAAGATAGAAAGAACTATGAATGAAACATTAATTTTCTTTAAAATGGTTTCCTTGGCTGAGACTGAAGCTGTATTTACCAAGATAGAAATTAACAATGAATAAAACATTAATTTTCTTCAAATTAGGGATGCATTCCAAAAGTATCAATGCTTGTTATGTACAATTAATTATAGAAAAAAAAATAAAAAGAACTTATATTTCTATTGTTATTTAGATATCCTTCACTTTTGGAACCTTGACGTTTTAAAACTTTCTTTCGGGTTCCTTGATATTTGGCGCTTTGCCAAAACAAGATAAATTTAGTACCTGTATTGATGGTGTTAATGATAAAGAAAATAATCTGCATATACAAGATAACATAATGACTAGATAAGGATGGTAATGGTGGGTTACTACCAGATAATGATAATGAGGATTATACAGATGATGATGATGGATTTATCACAGATAATGATAATTAGGGTTATATAGATGATGATGATGGGTTTCTACCAGATAATGATAATTAGGGTTATATAGATGATGATGGGTTTATACAGGTAATGATAATTAGACATGTAGGTATTAGGTGATTCAGGTATCCATAGGGTTCCCATTATAACATATTGTGTGTGTGTGTGTGTATATATATATATATATATATATATATAGTGTCATCCACAGACTCAGTGTTTCAACATTTATGTCCCATCAGTGTGGCTAGACTTAACAACTACTTCTAACTGAGACCGAAACTCAAATGAATTTTCATCAGTCCAATTCCTTTACCTCTCGGCCGTCAGTAGCTGTCAGCAAGAGACAAATATCTAACTGATAATTATATACATCCGGAGATGTATGTTATGATCACCAGAGAACTCAAGTTTGTAAAAAGCAGTCTTCCTGTCTATAGCTCTGCTGGGGCCTAATGGGCTGAAATGTACATACAGAGATTGACTTTTTCTCGATTTGTTTAGCCTTACATTTGAACGGGTATGCCCGCCTAATTCATTAATTATCGATTAATTAATTTTCAAAAATTAGGTGTGATTTCAATTAAGCACATATTCTCCCCCTATATATATATATATACATGATTATATTGATGCTTGTATTTAGGAAGGAGTGAAGGATTATAATTTGCATTTTATAGTTATCTGTTATATCAAGAATTTGAATGATTGAACAATGACTTTTGGCAGAAACACTGAACCCAGAAAAGTATCATTCAGTTGCAAATTTGACTGGAATTTGCTTTATTCTCTAAGTTAGAGCATTTTAAGTGATTTGCACTAATAAAAATCTTGCCATGTCATTGTTACATACAAACCTAATGAGAAATTCAGTTATTTCTAAGTATTTGTATAAATAAAGAAAAAAAAGACCCAAAAACATGATATATGGCTATATACGCATAGATGATGATAATTATAAAATTGTTTTGCATAGAAAGATATGTAATAATGATTGTTATTTTATAGATAATTATTGTAAGAAATAGTTATTCAAGGATAATGATATGGTAGATTTCCCTTTTTTTTATTTGATTGTAGTATCATTCTGACAAAGTAATTTGTTTTGAGTAACAAGAAAAATAAAGCTATATCAAAAAAGGTTAGATGTGAGAATGTTGATGATGCGGAATTGTCGGTTATGAATGATGCTAGCAACTCGCTGAGAAAACAATGATAAACATATTGTTAGAGTAAATATTATATATAGGCTTATTGCAAAATAGAATGTTGATTTTACTGATAACTATCTGAAGTAGAAAAGTGCTGCAAGGTAATGTAATTAGGATCGAGGAAGAAAATGAAACTAAGCCAACCAAGTTGAAACTTCAGCTGATATTGCTTAGGTGCACCTGGCTCATGCACCTTTGAGAAAGGCATGAATCCTCTTCTCCCTGTATTGAAAGTATATGTAACTTCAAATATTAAGAAATATAACAAATTATAAAGTTAAATTGTTGTTTCTTTGTTTAATGGCATATAACTCTTTGTGCCTTAGTTAATGCCAAAACCACTCTTGTAGAAGAACAGTAGTGGTACTATTTAACTCATAGCTGGTAGCATGAGGGGTTTCATACCTTTCCCAAGGGTATTAATCTTAAAGTGATGGTAATAGCATGACAGGAGTTCAAACAATGCCATAGTCCAGCACATTGTGTGTTAATTATTAGTATTTAGTAGGTATACTTGATATATCTAAGTCTGTTCATATCTATCTATCTCAGTCTGTTCATATCTATCTGTCTATCTATCTCGGTCTGTTCATATCTATCTATCTCGGTCTGTTCTATCTATCTATCTCGGTCTGTTCATATCTATCTATCTATCTCGGTCTGTTCATATCTATCTATCTATCTCGGTCTGTTCATATCTATCTATCTATCTCGGTCTGTTCATATCTATCTATCTATCTATCTATCTCGTCTGTTCATATCTATCTATCTTGGTCTGTTCATATCTATCTATCTATCTCATTCTGTTCATATCTATCTATCTCAGTCTGTTCATATCTATCTATATATCTATCTCAGTCTGTTCATACCTATCTATCTATCTCAGTCTGTTCATATCTATCTATTTGTATCAATCTGCCTATTTATCTATCTATATATTAGTCTGTTCAAATCTATCTATTGATCTAGCTTAGTCTGTTGTTCATATCAATCTATCTATTTATATCTATTTGTGTGTGTGGAGAACTCATATGATATAACTGCACAATATAAATGTATAATAAACAAGATTCCCTAACCTTTAGGCATAAATTAACCTGAGGCAGGTTGATATGTTAAAATAAAGTATTAAACCACTATCCAATGGAAGTTTTACATTAGTATTTTTTATTCACTGTTCTTTCATCTTCTATTGACACAAAAATAATCTCCTTGGTATAGCGCAAGTGAAAATGGAATAGACTCCCTCTCTGACACTCCACTAAATTTACATACTTTATGATTATATATATATATATATATATATATATATATAATGAATTATTAATGATTTATGTATGTATGTATATATATATATATTCAATGGATAAGGTAATAAGTGTAAACTTATATGAATATAAATAATTTACATATATATATGTGTGTGTGTATATTATATATATACAAAACTTATTGGTAAACCCTTGTGGTAAGAAAAAAAAAACAAATACTCATTAGGTTTAACTTATATATATATAAGAGAGAGAGAGAGAGTTAAACCTAATGAGCATTTGTTTTTTTTCTTACCACCAGGATTTACCAATAAGTTTTGTATATATATAATATATATATGTAAATTATTTATATTCGTATATATAATATATATATGTAATTTATTATATTTATATATATATATATATATATATATATATATATATAATTTTACATATTGAATGGATATGGTATTAAGTTTAAACTTTCAGCAAGGTTCAAATACTTATCCCTTCAACCTCAGAAAGCATATGTGTTTATTCTTTAGATTCCCAGTTATGTTATTTAACCATTGAGCTACCAAATAGAAATCTTATATTATCATTTACCAAAATTTCACCTGCAATCTGAAATCGTTTAAGTCATTCTCTGTTTATGCGTACAGCAGATGGTGTCTCTATTGCGGTTCGTTTTACAACCGAGGAATATTTTGGAATCTTTTTTTTTTCTTAGTTAAAACCAACTCGAAAGTTATTAACATATTAGCAGTATTAATTCAAAGATTCTTTTCTTATTAAATACAAGTAGTCAATCTAATAGAATAGGAAGTAATCTGTAGCCCACACAAAAATAAACAGCAATTACTATCCACATAATTATATTATAACTTCCTTATTATTTTATAATTATACTAGCTGACTTAAACCCCTGGGGTTGGTTTAGCTGAGTCGGTAGAGCATTCACCTCGGAATTTTAAGGTTCTTGGTTTGATAACAGTCCCCACCAACTGGGTGCATGATCAGGCCGGATTAACACACGGTCTTTTTTATGTGGGGAGCAACACACAAACCAAAGCTCATGCAATGTCCACTGCAAAAAATGTGTGGTCTCATGGGCATTACCCCTTTGGGGCACTTGGCAATAAATCCGGCCCTACCCCTTTTAGGCAAGGTGATGCTGCCTGGTCAGGATAGCCCCCTATCACCATATAATTTATTATACCTCACTCACTTGATATAAAGTGAAGCTCCAGTTCAAATCCTGAGCAAGTCTCTTTATATTTCACTCGGTGCTAATACCTTTGGAAAAGCTATGAATCTAACTATTCTTACTCCAGCTATGGGTAAATAGTAGTACAGACAAAGTTATTTAACCTTAGTATGGCAACTGGTCTGCAAGAAAAAAAGTCTGAATTCAAACCTGTTAAACTCTTCTTAAAAAATTGACTTTGTGTCACATCCTGTTCTTGAGGGTTGGTAAATAGTATTGCAGAATGGGTTTCTAAAATTTAATATGGCAACTGTTCTAGGAGAACGAAAACTCTGAATTCAAACCTGTTAAACTTTGCTTAAGTAATTGACCTTGTGTCACATCCTGCTAGTGTGGAGGGGTTAGGTAAATACATATATCACTTTTGAGTAAGTTTCTATCAACCATTTTAGTAACTGGTACGTTTTTAGTGCAGGTATTTGAAATCTTTGATTTGGTGTTTGTCGAGTTGTTACTAAGGACATTATTTTCTTTGTGATTCCTGACACTGCAACTTAGGAGGTGGTGGCTGCTGCTGCTTCTTCCTATCTTTTGGGGCCTTTGACTCTTGGCATCTAGCCTGATCCTTAAAAGTCAAAAATAGAATGATTTTGCCCCCTTCTCCCTACCTACCTCTCTTCCATGGGAGTGTTGATTTCTAATGGGCATTTGTCCAAGGTGCTTTTAACACAAAGGGGACACAAGCTGACATCAACACCAAGTTAGGGAAACTATAATTTTTTCTCCCTCTTGACTAAAAAAAAAGGGGGTGGGAGTTGGGGCATGGTTTTTTTGTTTTTTTTTTTTTTTTTTTCATTTTTTTTTTTTTTTGATTTATTTTATTTTATTTTATTTGTTCAGCCAATTTGTTTTCACCATTTTCATCTTGAACTGTCCTTTCCTCACCAATTTGTTGAGGTTGAATAATTCTTTTTCTTATATAGATATATTTGACCTTGACCTTTTAGTGGTCATTGAGGCATTTCTAATGACCTGCCAACGTTATTGGCTGTTCACTATGTTCACAGAGGTGGATGGAGGAAATATTTTTGCATTATGTTAAGAAGGGTAAAAACATTAAATTTGAAAGAAAGCAAACCCGAATAATGAATAGTTGTCAATCCAAAGTTAATTGACCATTTAACAAGAAAAACCTCCATTATTCATATTTATGTTAAAGGTTTTTCAGTGTCAATGATGACCAAATAAGGCTTTCACAATATGAACAGGCTCTTGGATAGGGTTAAGCTTTTTTTCTGGTAAGTACAAATGAATAATTAAAATAAAAAACAATAAACATTTACTTGGAGTTAAACACACAAGGAGATATTGAAAAGTTATCAGTCTAACCAAAAGGGAATGACTTAGTCATGAAATATATAATATTGGACAAAAAACAGATATTGAAAAAACTGAACCATCTGAACTGGTGCTGCCTGGTCAGGATGGCTCTCTGGGACCATGTAATTTATTATACTTTATTCACTTGATATGAACTGAAGCTCCAGTTCAAATCCTGAGCAAGGCTATTTACATTTCACTTAGTGCTAATACCTTTGGAAAAACTATGAATCTAACTAATATCTCTCCAGCTATTGGTAAATAGTAGGGCAGACTGGTTTTAAACCTTAGTATGACAACTTTTCTAAAGCCATGAAATATACAGTATTGGGGAAAAAAAAATAAAAATAAAAATAATAGACATTGAAAAAACTTAATCATTTATAAGAGAGTTTTATAATTTGCTTGAAGCATTGTGTATATATTGGTTAGGAGGTTGATTTAGAAGGCTATCACAATGCAGGTGTAAAGAAAAAATAATAATTCGGTAACAATGATGATGTGTGTTAACTTGTATTTAATTCTTGAATTTTCGAGATAATATCTCTTTTTCAAAAGATCACTGGAACTGAAGCAGTCTAGTTATGACATTTATATATTAATACTTGTGTTCCTTATAAGTACAATTGTTATGATCTCGCAACACCCCCTGGTTAAAAATGAGTCTATCCAAATTGTCCAAGATGAAATGCAAAAATGTGAATCTGGATTATCTGGTATTGCTTATCCTTTGAATTCTAATTTTTTATTAGTGCTGTCACCTCAGCTAAATAATGGACCATTCTGAAAAAAAAAAAGTGAGACTATCCAAATTGTCCAAGATGAAATGCAAAAATGTGAATCTGGATTATCTGGTATTGCTTATCCATTGAATTCTAATTTTTTATTAGTGCTGTCACCTCAGCTAAATAATGGACCATTCTGAAAAATAAAAGTGAGACATTTTCTTGATAGAGCTATCATTGCCACTCACTAAAGTTTACTTTTACAATATAGGTGACAGTTTAAAGATGTGGGAGGTATTTCTAACATACACTGTATGTATGTGTGTGTGTGAAACTGACCTGAAGGTACTGTTGCTTATCTGATAAACAAATGCAAAATATACCATATCCCTAATCTCATTTCTTATCTCAGGAACACCAATAGCAGTAAGATTTCGATACCTGCTACTTGTATGGGTTAAAAAGGGATCTTTAGCCTTGGTCGGCAACCCATCAATGTCATGGAAAAGTCTAACACAAAACCTCTGCTGATTTCTACGAAAGGCTACGGGAGTAAACCCCGAAAACAAATCAGGAGCCGGAGCCCTTAAAGGTGGTGTGATATTGAAATCCAGTGCTATCCATCAACTCCTGCGACACTACCACTGCCAAACTGCATTGGTACCTTACCTTTCCTTTGCATCACAGCGGCAGTGTGGAGAGGGGGATTTGCTGCATGGGCAACAGCTTATCCTCCATGCGAACCCACCCAGGCTATGCAGTACAAAGGAAAAAAAAAATGTTGACACTGTTCCATCGTCTCTCATAGATGGGAAGCTGATAACCATAAAGTTAGGTTAGTGTGGACATGGTTTGAAAATCACATAGATGAGCTGTCTGTAACCAAGCACCGTTGACTTCATGTTAATGCTACCCTAACTTAGCTATACATGCTCTATCAATGATATTGAGCACAATTTACTTATAAATATAGCACTGTATATTATCAGTATAGATATATAATGTGATAAAGAAGATGACTTACTGGTGAATAAAATATCGATTTAATCATAATATTGACAGTCGATACAAGTATTAACCGAATAAGTCAGTGTTATAAAGTGCTCAATACGTTAGTAGAGTGGATTTAGTATTAAGGTGTGTTTCGCCACAAATGATCTTCAGGGTTAATTGCAATGAATTAATCAAGATATTAATTAATAACAGGCAATCATATATATATATATATATATATATATATATATATAATATTATACTATTATAATATATATATATAGTTTTTTACTATTATAATATATATATATAGTTTTTTACTATTATAATATATATATATATTACTATATATATATATATAGTTTTTTACTATTATAATATATATATATATATATATATTACTACTATATATATATATATATAGTTTTTTACTATTATTATATATATATATATATATATAGTTTTTTACTATCATAATATATATATATATATATTTTACTATTGACCAATCACTTTTTACTATTCTCTTGTCTGAGGATTGTATTATACCCATGACACTCAAGTACTTTTCTTACTTCATTATATTATGTATGTTTACTATTATAATAGGGTCAGTTTAGCTCAGTCGGTAGAGCATTCGACTGGGAACCAATTCGTTCCAGGTTCAATACCAGCCCTCGCCAACTCAGCGTATGAGTAGCACAGAGATCTGTATGGTAAAGGGAGGAGATGATGGTAGGTCTGGTGCTCCACTTCAGACACCAAAACAATCTCCTTGGTCTAGCACTAGTGAAAAGGGGATAGACTCCCTCGCTGTCTGGCTGATACTGACTTTAGGTCAACCCAACGATGACTATTATAATTCCTTACACATCTAAGTTTGAATCTTTAACAAGTCTCAACTTACTGCCAAAGATTGAACTATAACTCTCTATGTTGAGTCCAATGTTTTGACCATTGGGCCTTCCACCTCTTTCCCATAAATGCCATGTGATTGACAGATGAAAGCTTGAATGATCTTTGCGAAGAAGATCCAGTGTCTGTGATGGGCATTACAAGTCTCACAAAATGGATCAAGCAGACCCTTATCTGCACAATTAAGACGCCGATTCGTAAACCCGTTTCATTAGCTTTATGCTGGCACGAGCCAGAGCCATGTAGGGTAGAAAGGGTAGAAACTTTCTTTCTTTTCTTTTTTTTATCTGGGCAGAAGGCATGGATTTATTATTTACAGAACACTCTTTCCAGATCTTTGCCCATCACCCGCACCCCCACTCTAGGCCCAGGATTTATCAGCTGGGAAGACTATTTAAATAATTTAGAGTATAATGACCAAAGCAGGTGCTTGGGTACAGGACTTGTCCGTTGATGTTTCCAGCTGTTCTTTCCTGCGGAATGTCTGCTCAATATGATGGACATTCTGAAGGCCTTTCCTGGATGGTTCTGAAATTGGTAACCAGGTTAGGAAAGTCAGTTTTTCCTTTTTAAGCTATGGAATTCTTTGAGAGTCTCTTCTTAGCGTTTAAATCCTGTCATCACCCTAAAGTGCTAACCTGGTTTTGGATAAAATATTTCAATATGGATAACACTGAGAATTACAGATTTTTCTGAACTAGGATCATGGGTATTTTCATGACATTTCAGACTGTTGTCCTCATCTTTATTGTAACCTCGGGCTCTGTGTTAGGTGTTTTTTTTAATTCATTATTCTAATTACCTTAAGTCATCTTCAGACACTTAAGGTCCAAAACTGCATTTGGTTTTTCTAAAGATGACTTATTTTATGTCCCCATCTATTAATTATAAAAAATGGATATCCTTTTTAATTTTTTTTTTTTTTTCATATGGAAACTTTAGAGAAATTTTAGTTTTTCATCCCTTTTATTATCAGGGTTTCTTTTTAAAATGTCTTATGATATTTTCATAAAGTGATTAGAATTTTGTTGACAATTTACTTCATAAAGATAGACTGACTGCCGATTCTGAGTAATGATTTGTGGCATATGACTGATATATATGCATGCATATATATATATATATATATTTGTGTGTGTGTGTGTGTGTGACTGATATATATGCACATAATTTTAAATACACATGTGAAAGTGTTATATGATATTTTAATTTTTCTTTAATACTGAAGATAAATTAAAAAGTTATCCTTGGCCGTAAAATGATACCAGGCTATTTCCAAGTTTAACTCAAACTCTTTTTTTCCCCCTTTAATCATGTGGGTAAGTTTTTCTTCTTTCTTTAAACACACACACACACACACATATATATATATATATATATATATATATATATATATATATATATATTTTTTTTTTTTCATCATATGGGTACATTTTCTGTTTTACTTGGATGACTATTGCATCTTGGCTTCATTAACCCAGGTGTGGAGATTCACACCTACCCGCTTCCCACACATCCACCCTTGATCTGCCGAGCCGATTCATTCAGGTTTTGAAAATAATGGTGCCACAAACTGCAAGCAGACCTTAAACCTTCAGTTTAAGTGCAATTGCAATTTTGACTTGTGATGTTACGTAGAAGTTTTATTTGTATTTATTAAAATGATGAGACATGTAATTTGTTTAATTAGTTTAGCCAAATCAACTCAGATTTTCAAAAGACACAGACATTTGGATATCTGTATGCTTATGTATTTATTTAATTAAATATTATAATATCTTGCAAGCCATTCTATAGACCTCCTCTGTACATGTGGGTTTATATATATATACTAGCAAATATATGCACCCTCCGGGTGCAAGTATTTAAGTTTTAATATAATAAAATATCATATTAAATTAGAAAGGCTAATGAAACTGAATAAGAATGCAGATAAAAAGATTTGGAACAGAGGGGGTATGATTGAAAAATAGAACAACTTTGAAACAACTCTTCCATCATTTTCCTTTACTCCCGTCTTTCATTGGTAAATTTTCCTAATTTAACTATTTAGTTAAATTAGGAAATAAAGAATAAAATGACAGTTATTTTTTCTTGTTAATGGATTTCATTTAAGATTCATTGAAGAGATTTTTGCTTATATTCATTAAAATAAAACCAAACAATTAGAAATCAATAATACTAAGCACATATTTAATAAAATCACATTTTTAATATCAATATGCAAATTAGCCTTCCCATTCACACTGTAAACCGCTATTTTTTGTATATATAAATACAATTGCATATTATTTGTATGTAGATATGGACAACACTAATAAAAAGGTGAAGCAATTTTATTAATAATTGAGGCTTAAATAAAAATAAAATCATGGAGAATGTGATGTAAATAACGAAGGGAATTGTGACTTGAGTAGTAATATAGTTTCGGTTACAGACAGAAAAACACACAATCTCCATTATAATAAGATATATATATATATATATATATGTGTGTGTGTATGTTGAAAAGATAAATAAATAAAGGAAAGAAAATGTTGAATGGATATAAATTTTTTATTGGAGTGCTGACATGTGTTTCGTCCAAGAGATTGTTCTTGTACCCATTGTATTCTATTTATCATTATTTTAAATACGAAATAAAATAATAATGATAATAATATAATTTTTTAAAAGTTTAGCCAAATCAACTCAGATTTTCAAAAGACACAGACATTTGGATATCTGTATGCTTATGTATTTATTTAATTAAATATTATAATATCTTGCTAGCCATTCTATAGGCTTCCTCTGTATATGTGTGTTTATATATATATATATATATATATATATATATGAGAAGTAAACAAACAGACGATGTTTGTGATATGGCTATTTTCAGCCGACAATATTTGGGAGAATATGTGTTTAAATGAAGTCGAACCTAATTTATGAAAGTTAATTAATTAATAATTAATTAATTAGGCGGGATTACCTATTAAATTTAAGGCTAAACAAATCGAGAAAAATCAATCTCTGTATGTACATTTCGGCCTATCTATAGCTCTGCTGATGAGGCCAAATAGGCCGAAATGTACATACAGAGATTGATTTTTCTCGATTTGTTTAGCCTTAAATTTAATAGGTAATCCCGCCTAATTAATTAATTATTAATTAATTAACTTTCATAAATTAGGTTCGACTTCATTTAAACACATATTCTCCCAAATATATATATATATATAAACACATATAGAAAAAAATAAAAGAATAAAGAAATAAAAACGGAAAAATTTAAAATCATCATAAAAACATGGGACCCAATGACGACAAATAGTGATGCTGTGGTGAATGACGAAAGCAAAATGCAAGAACGAATAATGGATCATGTAAACACGAGCCAAAAGTTTAAAAACTGTCCATTTTTTCAAAAGTCAACATCGCTGACGACGAATAACACCGAAAAAGTGATTTTCAGAAACCAATGGTTAGACAGACTTTTCATTTGTATTAGTAAATATGAATAAATAAATATATATATATATATATATATGTGTGTGTGTGTGTTGTGTGTATGTTGAAAAGATAAATAAATAAAGGAAAGAAAATGTTGAATGGATATAAATTTTTTATTGGAGTGCTGACATGTGTTTCGTCCAAGAAATTGTTCTTGTACACATTGTATTCTATTTATCATTATTTTAAATACAAAATAAAATAATAATAATAATAGAATTTTTTTTTAAATATACATAATTCAGATACATCCAAATTTTTTGTATTCTTACTTCCATTTTTCAACTTGCATATATGTATATGTGTGTTTATATATAATATATATGCTCTCTGCCCCCTCATTGATTATTACTCTGGAAGGGAATTTCACTGATGGCTGCTGCATACACTGTAATTGCAAGGCTCTCTTTTAATCTAATTGAGGTCTCTGGTAGATTTTACATATTTATTTACCAGTAAAATTCCTGCTGGTGAATGTGCCCTAGCCTGGTGGTTAGAGGTTCTGAATGATAAAAAATCAGTAAAGTTGAAGCAATTTTCAAAATCTAGTCACACTGAGAAGATATGATATGTCAAAATAAGTGTTTCTGTGGATGACTAATATATATATATATATATATATATATATATATATACAAGGTGTGACATTAAAGTATCAAGATTGAAGCTGTATTTACTAAGATAGAAATGAACAATGAATGGAACGTTCATTTTTTCAGAAAAATGTGGCATAAAGTACCAAAAATCTTGATACTTTTATGAGACACTTTATGTGTATAATATATATATATATCATATATAATGGCTTGCTATATATATATATATATATATATATATATATATATAAAATTAATGACTATATAAACACAAGTGTAAGCATAATTTTACATGTATCTGTTTTTGCTTTTTAGGGTGTTTTAATCAGGCATAGATCATTTTTAGACATAAGATTAAAAAAAAGATCCTAGATAAAAATTTTATTTCCCACATTGAAAAATCATAGACCACAAAAAAAAATTTAATGAATTATATAAAAACTAGAAGCGGCTACGCAGCGTCAACTGGGTAGAAGAGGTGGGAAAAAAAACTGTTGTATTGATTTGTTTACTTCTGAGATTAACGAATGCTGGACAATTTTTAAGTAGAATTTCAATGCAATTTCTATGTATATTTTAATCTTTAAAATATATTTGAATATAAATCAAATCTCCATAATTTTTGCACTAAAAAGCAAGAACTGGTGATATTTAATGTGTATATATATATATTTTGTCATTAATTGTTTTATTTTCATAGTTTGATCTGGACATACATACATACACACCAACTGTCCTTTATATATGTATAGAAGATAGATGTCAAACATATACTAATAATAGTAAAAATGACAAAAACTGTTCATATTTTGTTGATAATTCAGTGTTTATTTACATCATCATCAGAAGTGTATAAGAAACATTCATGCCACACTTTCATCAAGTAGGTATTTGGATAAAGGCAAAATAATCAAACCACCTTTAAATGGTTTGTGTGACTGTTGAAATGTCATTTTATTTGACTGTTAATCAAATCATACGTTTTTGTATACATATTAGTTAGCAAGCTAGTCTGGAAGATCCATTTCTACTAAATAGACAGATCCTTGCTGGAGGCCCCCTTTACTTTTGATCCATGTCACAGGTTACCCATAGCAAAAAGGTTGTGTAAACACCTACTTCATGACCCCTACTTTTAACTCTTAACATAAGTCCAGTAATGAATGACCCCTACTGAGGTTATAGGAAGCCACAAGGAAGGTGTTTTTATCATATATGGGGTGTAATGAACAACCTCCAAATTTTAAGTAAAAAATTATTCTTAAAAATTTGTTAGAAATAGTATATCAACAAATAAATTGATAGTATAACTGTTTTATATAAGCTTTTGTTGGTTTGCCAACACTGGTGTGTCCACAGGAGAACATCAATTATGAGTTCATCCTTACTTCCAGCAGTGTCCAATATGTCTTGTTTGTCTTACTTACTTATGCAGTATCCTTGTGTAGTTTTCAATTAACTTTTTCTCTTGTTTATTTTTCAGTAATTTTTTTATTTTGGAAAAATAATTTCATTATTTTTTTTTTTTTACTTTGAATAATTACAGGTTATTTAGTTGGAAATACTCACACATATTTCTGCTTTAAATTAACAAAATTCAGAGATGCTGATAGGTATGTGTCCTGCGTCACTCACACATAAAAATCTAAAAAGACACAGAAAAAAACGTATCCATGCGTCTGTGGTTTTTTATAGGATAAAACTTAGTGAAAAGTAAGGAAATTGTATCAAATTTACATTTTTTTAAAACTAATTGACTAAGCCACAACATAGTGTCATTGGAATAAATATCTTGCAACACCTTCTGGTTAAAAATGAGACTATCCAAACTGTCCAAGATTTAAATGCAAAAATGTAAATACTGATCGCTTATCTGCTGAATTCTTATTTCTTATGAGTCATCACCTCAGCTAAATAATGGACTATTCCAGCTTTTATTAGAAAGAAGACGAAAAAGAACATGCTACTCAGAAAAATATAAGAAAAAAAAAGAAAGAGTAGGTGAAAGATACAGAGAGGGGTGAACACACATAAAAGCGGTAATGCTAATCTGTTTCAATTGAACATAATGAAAAGATGAAAAGAAGGATAGAAAGATTTTTTAAAAGTTAAGGGAGAGTTAAATCAATATGAATAAAACCGATTCTGTAAAATTTTATAAATTCATTGGTGGGTGTGCAGTCCATGACATGCAACACTCCACTTAGACCCTTACATAGGCTAGATGGGTGGTTAAAGAGACCCTCTCTGATCAATCAGCTGGTCATGCCCTAGCATCTATATGGTTGCCCCAACGGCATGCTCCAACCCTTTTATATATATGCTAGAATGTGGTGGGTGAGGGTCTTCACATCCTTGGAATAACATTAAGCTCTATCTGATGGTGAGGTTCCAGTTCTGAGGTTTTAGGAAATGTGGAGCACCCCTTCATCATCATTGCTTCCAGGTCCACTTTACCCAGAGTGGTGGTGCCTGTTGAGCTCCCATCTATGGGTTAAATAGAAAAATGTGTTTATAAAAAAAATAGAGTATTCATTAAGAATTAATTTATTTCAAAACTTTATCGGCATTAAATGACCCATTGAGGTTTATATGCTGTAAAACAAAACAAATCAAACCGAACAAATTTATTGGTCAATTAAATACTTTTTATGCATAAAAACCTAATAAGTCCTGGGCCTGATATATAGATGGCACCACTAATAAAAAGATGTATGCTTTTTTATAAAGTACTAACCTTCAAATGGCACGTGTCAAAATTTGAGCTTAATCGGATTATTAGTTTACAAATTACAGTTATTTAAGTAAAGCTACTGTTGCAAATTTTCAAAACAATGGAAAAAAAATCTTAATTTCATGTGTTGATAAAGCATTGTTTTCTGATGGGAAATGATACTGTTCAAGCAAAGCAATGGCTTGATAAGTGTTATTTGGACTCTGCTCCTTTGGAAACAAATAAGAGGTGGTATACTGTCTTCAAATGCGGTTGTAAAGATACAAATGATGCTGAATGCTCAGGTCACCCAAATTCAGCAGTTATCCTGGAAAACACTTGAAAGCTTTGAAGAGTGTAATTTCCTCTGACCAGTCTGAATTGAATTCCTTTGATAAAATTGATTTCAGGTGAAAATTGGTTCAAGTCCATAAAATCATTTAATCTTTAGGAGAACCTACTTGTGCCAGTTACTGTCAGTTTCCCCATGATAAGCATTTAAGGAGTGAAAGATTACAAATTAGCATTTCATAGTTAACAACAATCCATGATGATATTAATGCTTCTATTTAGGAAGGATTAAAGGATTCTAATTAATATTTCATAGTTAACAGTGCTCCATGATGATATTGATGCTTCTATTTAGGAAAGAGTGAAGGATTCTCATTAGCATTTCATAATTAACATCAATCCATAATGATATTGATGCTTCTATTTAGGAAGGAGTTAAGAATTCTAATTAGCATTTCATAGTTAACAGCAATCCATAATGATATTGATGCTTCTATTTAGGAAGGATTGTAATTAATATTTTATAGTTAACAGATCTCCATAATTATATTAGTGCTTCTATTTAAAGAGCGAAGGATTCCACTTAGTATTTCACAGTTAATAGCAGTCCATGATGATATTGATATTTCTATTTTGATATGAGTGAAATATTCTAATTAGGTATTTCATAGTTAACTATGGTCTATGAGGATATAGAGGCTTCTATTTAGGATAAATAGATGAACAGTTGGATGCATACCTTTCCCAAGGGTATTAGCACTATGTGAAATGCAAACAGCTTTGTGTGTGTGTGTATATATATATATATATAGAGAGAGAGAGAGAAATTACTTTACATAGTAAATTACTGAAGGATCCACAGTGATGAGAACCTAATAACCTATCTAATAAAACAGATTTGGTTGATCACATTAAAAAGTTATTTTTGGCAAAGTCACCATTTGAGAAATTCTATCATTAATGATTTCCATAATTCCCTCCACATTTGCCTGTGTAAAATTAGAAGTAACCATATACTGCATAGGTTTAAAAAATAAACAATTTTGGTTCTTCAGTATCATTTTTTGGTCATGGGAGAGTTGCATAGAAATATTTCTAAATTGGTAGATGGCTGCAAAGACATTGTAGGAGGTAATAAACATGTTGCTTTCTAGATGTCAAGTTGATATTAAAAGTATTATTATATATATATATATATATATATATATAAATTGATATATATATATATAAGTAAAGTAAAGTCGACGGGGTGGCCTAAAGTCAGTATCAGCCAGTCAGCGAGGGAGTCTATCCCCTTTTCAATAGCGTTAGACCAAGGAGATTGTTTTATTTAGCATCTGAGGTGGAGCGCCACACCTACCATCAGCTCCTTACTTTACTGCACAGATACCTGTGCTACTCATACGCTGAGTTGGCGAGGACCGGTATTGAACTAGGAACCTTGTGGTTTCTAGCCGAACGCTCTACCGACTGAGCTAACCCAGCCCGGAGATAATTTGATTTATATGGAGATTGAATATCCAGCTGTAATAGTATACAAAGTTTTTGGTAAGCAGTTACCTGTGTGACGTCATTCTTTGCTTTGTTTTGTTTTTTTTTTTAAATTTGAAGACTAAAAAATGGAACATCTACGCTTACCTCTCTATCTATCTCCCTGTCAAGGTGATAGATATTTTAAATTCCTTATTTTCCCAGAAACATTATTCATCTTTCTTTAAAGGCTTAATGTGATTCTTCTATTCTTTTCAAAGAGTAAATTCCACCATTTCTCTGAATTTTTGAGATGAGGCTTGATAATTTGGATTATTGTCTTCATCTTCATTGTTATTTGCACAACGTTTTGACCGATGTGTCCTCCAGCCTTCTTCAGATATTTCTTGTCAGACTCTGGAACCTTTTTTGAACTCGGGAACCTTCTTGTAATCAGGAACATTCTTGCCATAATCGGGAGCCATCACGGAACTTTGAACCTAACCCTTTATTAAGTCCATGGGGGTATCCTGTTCTCATTCCACTAACCATAACTGGGGTACAGGTGTTAAGCAGTGTTAATTATTATTCTATGTTACTGCTGCCCCTGACCAGGATTGTCCCTGCAGCCTAGAGATAACTGTCACTTAGAACTGTCTTAACCTAACTCCTTTATCCACTAGGCAATGTGTCCAATTGAAGATGAGAACAATAGTCCGAATAATACAAATAATACTAATTGCTTATTTTATCCTTGAGAAAAACCTTGATAAACTTTTTATTTACAAATAAGCTAATGTATTTGATCACCATTAGTCCTGGTGGCTGGAGCAGTCCATGACATTCAACACTCCACTTGGCAAAGGTTGATATGCCATTAAATAAAGAAACCAAACCATCTATTGAGTGAACCATTGTTGAAGTTAGTTTAACAATTAAAATAATTTAATTTTGATTTTATTCATTACCAAGTTACTATGGATAATAATCAAAATTTTGGGCCTGATAGCTGAGTAGTCCATGACATGCAACACTCCACTTTAACCCTTACTTAGGTTAGACTGGTGGACAGAGAGGCCCCCTCCAATCAATTGGTTGGCTATGTCAAGGTCTGGCAGTTATATAATTCTCCCAACCTTATTGTCCTTATGGCAACCCCTAACCATTTTTATCATATATGTGCTAGAAGGCAGTGGCTGAGGATCTTCATGTCCTGAGTATGACGTTAAAATCTAACTGATGGTGAGGTTCCAGTTCTAGTGTTTTGGGAAATGTGGAGCACCCCTTCATCACCATTGCTCTCAGGTTCACTATGACCCGGAGTGGTAGTACCTGTTAGAGTCCCATCTATGGGTTTGATAGAAAATATGTTTATAAAAAAAAAATTAATTTTCTATCAAACTATCACTACAAATCTTTCAAAACTTTGCCAGCATTAAATAACCTACCAAGGTTTGATATGCCCTAAAACAAAACAAATAAAAAACTAGATCTTTTCTTGAAACTGTTTTTTTACAAAAAATGTAATAACAAAACTACAACTGTAAACAACCTACTGTCAAAATCTTTGAAAAAGATATAACAATAAATTTGACACAACCTATCGCTTGGCATAAAATAACCCTGGATGGGTTGACATACTATTAAAATGAGTCAATCAATCAACTCAGCATTAGTGCCATTTCCTTACATAACTTTTTTACAAAGGCTTGAAACCATATTTCCCTTTATACTGTTAATTTTCTTTATTGAAGTCTAATTCTATCTGCCAATGTGAATATTAAATAAAATGTTAAGTTATAATTGCTAGATAACAACAAATTGTTAATTCATTCATTTTTTTTCCATTTATTTATTTGTTTTTATTCATTGTTTTTTTCCCTTGTTTTCTTTCATTCATTTTTTCATTTATTGCTTTGTGTTTTTTATTTATTGTTTTATTCCCTTGCTCTTTCATTCATTCATTCATTCTTTTGTATTTCATTCATTATTTCATTCATTCATTCATTCATTTCATTCATTCTTTTGCATTTCATTCATTCATTCTTTTGCTTTTTTTATCACTCACTCATTCATTGATTTTTTTTGCTTTTTTTATCGCTCACTCATAGTTTTGCTCTTAGATTCATTCATTTGCTCTTGCAATCTTTCATTCATTCTTTCTCTTATTCTTGAATTATTTCATTCTTTTGCTCTATAATTCATTCATTTTTTTTGTTCTTGAATTCTTTCATTCATTTCTTTGGTCTTCCATTAATTCATTCATTTCTTTCAATATTTTTTTTACTTTTCAATTCTTTATTTCATTCATTTTCTCTTTCATGCATTCATTTATTCCTGTGATTTTCCTTAAATTCATTTATTCTTTTACTCTTTAACTCATTCATTCATTTAAGGATCACATTTTTTTTCTTTTTTTTTTTTTTTTTTTTTTTTGTTGCTTAAACAACAGCAGGTGAAATTAATTAGTAATCAGCCACTTCAAAGGTAGAAAAGTAAATGAGAAGCTAGAATTGTATTTGGTGGAAAGAGCCCCAGGGTGGCGTCAGAAGAAGAAATTAGGAGGGGGGGGGCAAGGGCAGTTTTAGAATAAAGTCCTCTGTTTTTAATCCTTTACCTATCCTAAAATATTTTTGTAAAGAGAGAGAGAGACACAAGAAAAATAACATTTTGCTGTTATTGCATGTGCACTGTAAAACATGTGCATATATTTGATAGACATGAGAGAGAGAGAGAGAGGGGCAGTAAAAGGCTGAGAAAGAGAGAGAGATTATTTTCCCTTTGAGTAAGAATTAATGATGTTGCATTTAAATAGTATTTATTAGTCACTAATTTGTTTTCCTTTACTTTACAGTAATGAAATTTGGTTCTTTTTGCATTTATTATATAAAGATAAAAACCACACACAACTTGATGTGTTCAAAAGTTAGATTTCTTTCTGTTTTAGGGATTTACACATTCTTTTACACAACCACTCTTTGCTTCTTCTATTGACAAAATTAAGGAAGCTATTTTGTATTATTTGGATTATTCGGACTATTGTTCTCATCTTTATTGTTATCTACACAATGTTTTGGTCAATGTGCCTGTTACAGTTTTTGTGGCCATTTGTAGGCTTCAAGTGAGAGCACTTTACAGTGGAGATCCCTTGTGTTAAGCAGGGGTTGATCCATAGTGAAGAAACCTTTTGGTTGTTCCTCACTGTCCCTTAGTGTTGGGCTGAATACTTTGGTTTTTCCTCGGTGTCCCTTAGTGTTGTGTAGAATCCTTTGGTTGTTCCTTGGTGTCCCTTAGTGTTGGGTAGAATCCTTTGGTTGTTCCTTGGTGTCCCTTAGTGTTGTGTAGAATCCTTTGGTTGTTCCTTGGTGTCCCTTAGTGTTGGGTAGAATCCTTTGGTTGTTCCTTGGTGTCCCTTAGTGTTGGATAGAAACCTTTGGTTGTTCCTTGGTGTCCCTTAGTGTTGGATAGAAACCTTTGGTTGTTCCTTGGTGTCCCTTAGTGTTGGATAGAAATCTTTGGTTGTTCCTTGGTGTCCCTTAGTGTTGGATAGAAATCTTTGGTTGTTCCTTGGTGTCCGTTAGTGTTGGATAGAAACCTTTGGTTGTTCCTCGGTGTTCCTTAGTGTTCGGTAGAAACCTTTGGTTGTTCCTCAGTGTCCCTTAGTATTGGATAGAATCATTAGGTTGTTCCTTGGTGTCCCTTAGTGTTGGGTAAAAAGATGATGACAATAGTCCTAATAATCCAAATAATCAAGCCTCATCTAAAAAATTAAGATAAATATTAAGGAAGCTATGTTTAAGATTTCTTTCCAGAAAGTTTAAAAGTTGCAAATATTGAAAATATAATAATTTTTTTTTTGACAACAAGTCACTCAATAAATCAGTTGATCTTGCTGTTGGTTTTTATTGAATAAATTTTAACCTGATTGCAATCAATATGAAGGCACTTGAATTTGACAAGGAACACATGAAGAAGGCTGGACGGCACATCGGCCAAAACCTTGTGTATATAAATATGAGGACAAGAGTTTTCGGGATGAGATTGTAATAAATAAGAAAGTCCTCAGGGTGGCCTAAAGTTGGTATCAACCAATCAGCGAGGGAGTATATTCCCTTTTCACTAGTGCTAGACGAAGGAGATTGTTTTTAGCATCTGAAGCAGAGCGCCACACCTACCATCAGCTCCTTACTTTACCGCACAGATCCCTGTGCTACTCATACGCTGACTTGGCGTGGTCCTGTATCGAACTAGGAATCCTGTGGTTTCTAGCCGAACACTCTACCGACTGAGCTAACCCGGTCCCTTGTAATAAGTAATTGAGAGTTACTTCCCCTGTTTTATTATTACCTCTCCTTTGTGGAACTCTTTGACGTTTCTGAGAGTATATAAGCTCTCAGTAAACTGTAACAGTATTCTAGGTAGAATAAAGCTTTCTTAAGCCTAACTCTGTGAGTTTGTTTATTATTACAGGGATTGTTCTGGTTTTATCTCAAAATCCCAGATTATTATTAGTAATTATTATTATTATTATTATTATTATTATTATAAGGTATAACTAAAGATGATTATTATCAAGTATCATTATCCAAATTATCTGTTGAATATATATAAGCCTGATTAGTGGAGTAAGATATTTGTTGATTTTATTATGTGTTATTTGTTAGTGTTCAATGATTGATTGATTTTAACAGCATACCAACCCATCAGAGAGTCACATTCATTGTATGATCATATTTACATTATTTATATAGTTGTTTCCTAAGACATTTCTTTAAACTCTTTGCCTACTTTAAACAACTCAGAGCAGCTCTCATGCTACACCCAAGAAAAGTTCAAAATCTGATGGTTAGTTCATTATAATTGTGCAGAAAGACTCCGGTCACAATAATAATGAGACTTTATATGAATAGAAGTAGTTCTGAGGTGAATAGATAGTGAACTTTGAAATATCCCATCATACAGGTAAAAATACCCAAAAATATGGTAGGCAAAGAGATAACACAGTAGCTTGGTCGGTAGAGCATTCGGCTAGAAACCACAAGGTTCCTAGTTCAATACCAGCCCTCATCAACTCAGTATATGAGTAGCACAGGGATTTGTGTGGTAAAGTAAGGAGCTGATGGTAGGTGTGGCACTACACCCCAGATCCAAAAACAATCTCCTTGATCTAGCGCTAGTGCAAAGGGGATAGACTCCCTCACTGATTGGCTGATACCGACATTAGGCCACCCCAACAACTTTACTTTTTATTGAATATAAATTATTTTAGATCTATTTGACCCATACTTGGGACCCTAACAGGTAATACTGCTCTGGAATAGAGTGGACCTGGAAGCAATGGCAAGGAAGAAAGACTCTATACTCTCAATACTTCCAGAACTGGATGCTCACCATTTGATGCAGTTTAACATCCTACCTAAGACAGCACTTTTTGATAAGGGTCTTACCATTCTGCAAGGGATGCAGTCAGTGTATTCTAAGGGCAAATTTGTGTGTAGGACTTTTTGGGATTTTTTCAGGATGAGTGGGGGTTGTGGTAGTGTGTGTAAGACAGGCATCTGTGGGGGGATAAAGTCTCCATATTTTAAGCCCTGCTAAAATAAAGAGGTTATGTAAGATAATCGCCTTCAAATCTTTGATAACGGGGGAAATTTTTTTTAAAGTTTATTTAAGGAAAAAAAATTACTGTATGAATTATGAGATTCAGAAAAAAAAAAAAGATTTTTAGAAAACTTGAGTCAGCTGAATTTTAAGCTTGCTTATTTCCTGCAAGCAGTACTGGGCAACCTGCTATGCATAGGGTTAATCTAAGTATTACTTACCTGGAATATCTATAAACAGGTAATCTCTTGATATTAAACCAAAGCTTTCACACTCTATCAAGTGTACCGAGACATGCACGGAGATTAAAAAGATACAGAGAGAGCGGCAGAGAAATGCAAAATTATATATCAAAATAAAGTTTTCTTGATAGAAATCCCAGTCTTAGTGGATTTTTAAAAAAACAAAAAAAACTCAACCTCAGTGTAATGCTAAGATTGAAAAAACAAAAATACGCAGGCAGCATTGAAATAGTTTATAGCCACTGTTCATTCATTGGAAATTGTTTTTTGGCAAATAAGAGAACCTTTACGGCAATACGTAAATTGAAAAAACATTATCTGACCACCAACGAAACAAATGAGGGTTGATAATTGGATCATTCCAGAAAGAATTGGGCTACTTAGAAAAAAAATATTTTTGGCAACTTAGTCTTCAAGTAATAAAGTTGCAAGAAACAATACAAGTCAAATATTAGAGAGGGGGAAAAGTGACAGGCAGAATGTGAAGTAAGAGATGGCTCAGTTTTTTATTTAAATACAAATTATGACTAATTCAGAATCATTTTAGGTTATTCGGTTTTTGGTGTAAACAGGGCCTAATGCCTTAAAGATAGATTAAAATGAATTTTGCTTTTGGTAGACTACTTGCTTTGCCAATGCTAAAGAACCCAGTCTGCCCTACTATTCACCCATAGCTGAAGCTAGAACAGATAAATTCATGACTGTTTCAAGAGCATTGACCCAAGGTGAAACTCAAACAGCGTCAAAATAGTTTACAGCCACTGTTCATTCATTGGAAATTGTTTTTTGGCAAGTAAGAGAACCTTTACGGCAATATGTAAATTGAAAAAACATTGTCTGACCACCAACGAAACAAATGAGGGTTGATAATTGGATCATTCCAGAAAGAATTGAGCTACTTAGAAAAAAAATTTTTTGGCAACTTGATCTTCAAGTAATGAAGGTGCAAAAAACAATACAAATCAAATATTACTTCCTAACCAGACACAGAGCAACGATTAAAATCGATTTAGTAAATGACAATAATAATAACACATCTGATTAAGGAAGACTTATGTCTGAGGGATAGATATATATATATATATGGTGTGATGCTGAAATCCAGTATTACCCATCAACTCCTGCAACACTGCCATTACCAAAACGCATTGGTACCTTACCTTTACTTTGGATCATAGTGGCAGTGTGGAGAGGGGGATTTGCTGCATGTGCAACAGCTTATCCACCATATGAACCTGCCCAGGTAGTTGTAGTTCAAAAAAATAAATAAATAAATTTGACACTATTCCATAGTCTCTTGTAGACGGAAGACTGCCAACCATATATATATATAGGGTGACCACAAAATCTGGGTACATGAGATTTCACTATTATATCTATGTTATTTTTCTGAGAAGGCAGATATAGTAATTTAGCTGTAAATAAAATAATAACAAGCAATTAAATATAAGAAATAATAATTTTCCTTTTTACTTTTTGTTTAAATTAAATAAAAAATACTTTACTTTTCTAAATTTATTTGTGTTATTTTTTCTACCCAGATTGAATGATGGCTCTGTCTAAAGAAGAAAGAATTGAGTTAGTACTCTTATGTGGATGAGAGGGATGGTCTTATTGCAAAGTTAACATTATGATTAAATAAAATAGTTTTGTTTTAAAAGTATGCGTTAGTCCCCATGTACCCAGACTTTGTGGACACCCTGTATACATATATATATATATATGGCATCCACAGACACCGTGTTTTGATGTATCACATCTCCTCAGTGTGGCTAGATTTAGCAGGCTACCTTGTGATTCAAAGATGGTTCTCTACCAGCTGAGCTAAACCAGCCACTACTACTAATAGGTGCTAAATACTAATATCTAAAATGATATTTATTCTAAGGGATACTAGTTATCTCAGCTAGTATTTATTATTATCATGATATTGTACTAATATAGTTAGAATCATTAAAAGAAAAGTTAAATTAGTGATGATAATAAAGAAGAGAGAAATCTGATTCAATATATTATATAATTCAAGTCATAATAACAGCGATAGGAAAAGTAGAAAAAGATAAGCTAAAAATAATGACGATGATAATAATGAACTAAATAATTATGTTTCTATGCAGATACCTGTCAGCAAATCCTTAAAGAATTAGAAATAATCAAATTCTTCCTGCAATAAATTGTGGCATATTTTCTGCAAACATGTCAGAATAAGACAAAGAATTAACATCTGCTGCCGTGGACCATTATAATTTTACCAAAGTCTTTCAATCTACAGCAAACATCTTGTGTTAGATCTCTGGAGGACAGAATTGTTTGCATATACCACAAACATACAGGGTAATGAGTTTGAGCGGCTGCAATTATCTAGATATTTTAATTAGTCAGTTGGGAAAGAGTTCTGTGTTTGTCTTTGCTGAAAAAATTCTTCCTGAACAGCGGTGGGAACTTTAGACAAAAAAAAAATATAAAGATGTGGAAAAATGATGAAAATAGATACTTAGGTATGTATGTGTGTGTGTGTGTGTCTTTTTTATTTTATTTTTTTTTGTGTGTGTAAAGAGAAGTATTTCCTTTTTTTTTTTTGTGGAAGACGAGGATTTCTGATTTCTGATATATTTTGGCATAGGTCTCTATGGGTAAAATTTGCATTTTAAAAGTCATTTGGGTACATGAAAGATTGATTTTTTTATAAATTCTGAAGTAAATAACTAAACTACTTATCTGTTACCCTGTTTATATTGACAGTTGATTAAAGAATATCTGAATTATGAAATTTAAATTCTGTTTGTATTCTCATCCCCAACAAGTGCTTTATTATATTGGCATTCAATGTTTTTTATTGTATTGATTATTAAGGATGATTATTATTAAATAGTTATATATGATATACTAGATTCTCATCCACAAGTGCTTCATTAAATTAGCATTCAATGTTTTTTTATTGTATTGATTATATTAATAAAATAAAAATGCATGTCTTGTATTAATGATGATTATTATTAAATAGTTATATATGATATACTAGCGCGTGGTGTAATGGTTAAAGTCATGGGAAATGGACTCGTCGCCCCGAGTTCAAATCCTGGACGTGGTAATTGCATTTCACTTAGCGCTAATACCCTTGGGAATGGTATGAATCCTACTCTCCCTCCAGCTATGGATAAATAGTAGGGCTGACTGGGCTCTTTAACCTTGGTTAGGTCACCGGTCTAGGAGAAGGAAAACTCTGAATTCAAATCTGTTGAACTCCGCTTAAAAAAAAAAATTGACCTTGTGTCGCATCCTGCTTGTGAGGAGGGGTTGTTAATATATATATATATGATATATTAGATTCTCATCCCCAAGTGCTTTATTATATTAGCATTCAAGGTTTTTTATTGTATTGATTATATTGATAAGTTGATGATTTTGTTAAAATAAAAATCTATGTCTTATATTAATGAGGATTATTATTAAATAGTTATACATAATATACTAGAAGTGGCTACTCAGCATTGCTGGGGTAGAGGGGGGATTAAAAAATTAGTTAGTTTTGCAGAACCATTGATTGCTTTGGTTTTCCATAATTGGTTTATGTTTATGTTTTAATCACGAACGCCACCAATGAATTTTCCTTCTCTTACTATTCAAATTCTAATTTTTAAATAAGAAAAAGCAAGCTCTGGTGATAGTGAATGTGTATATATATTTACTTTTTAGTTAATTGTTTTATTTTAGTTGTTTCCTCTGGACATACATACACACCAACTGTCCTTACATATGTATAGATAGATAATATAGTTATGTTATATACAAGGGTCATTCAATAAGTAAAGTAAGTAAAATTTGCAGAGTGGCCTATTGTTAGTATCAGCCAGTCAGTGAGGGAGTATATCCCCTTTACGCTAGTATTAGACCAGAGAGATTTTTTCTGCTGACATGGAGCACCACACATATCGTTAGCTCCCTAATTTACTGCACAGATCAAATTACCCAATCTGTGCTACTCATATACGCTGAGTTGGTGGGGACCAGTATCAAACCAGGAACCTTGCAATTCCTAGACAAGTGTTCTATCAACTGGGCTAAGCCGGGTCATTCAATAAAAAAGGGCAATTTTTTTTATATAAAAGCAAAATACATCTTTTCTTTTTTTTCTAAATTTATTTTGATGTGAACTATGCATTGTTTGGGATTCGTTTATAGCAAAAATTATTCTAATCTCACAAAAATATTTGTTTCTGCAGCCTAGAGACAACTGTCACTTAGAACTGTATTAACTCGACGCCTATATCCACTACTCCAAGTGTTCAATTCTTTATTTGGAAGATGGCCGCCACAACTGAAGAGGTCACAGAAATCAATCCCTATTTTTATTTATTCATTTTTTAACAATTGGACAGACTGTTCTCATTCCATTAACGATGACTAGATACAAGTCTTAAGCTGTGTTAATTATTCTATGTTACTGTCGCCCTTAGCCAGGATTGAACCAACAGCTTAAAGACAACTGTCACTTAGAACTGTATTAAATCAATACCTATATCCACTACATCCATGTGTCCAATTGGACAAATGGTATAGTCGAAAAAGGCAGTTGTTGTAAGTAACCAGATATCAAAATGACTTGATTTGGCATTAAATGACCTGAAAAGGTTGATATGCCGTAAAACAAAGCAACCAACCAATTGAATATCAAAATGACTTGATTCGGCATTAAATGACCTGAAACGTGTTGATATGCCATAAAACAAAACAACCAACCAATTGAATATCAAAATGACTTGATTTGGAATTAAATGACCTGAAAAGGTTGATATGCCGTAAAACAGAACAACCAGCCACTACACCAAATGGACCCCTCCCCGTTTTAAGATGGGTAACTTGTTAGGAAGTGCAAGTATTGTAAGCAATATACTACAATGTCCCAGTCCAGCACATTAGTCACTACATTGCAAGCACCAGTTTCCACTAGATCACCAAAGTTAAACAGTGATGAGCCTTTTCATAACTTAGATGGGTGACCATTTAAGCAATAACTGGTACTGTAAGTAACCTGATATCAAAATGACTTCATTCGACATTAAATAACCCAAAAAGAGTTGATATTCCATAAAAGAAAACAATCAACCAATTGAATATCAAAATGACTTGATTCAGCATTAAATAACCCAAAAAGAGTTGATATTCCATAAAAGAAAAAAATCAACTAATTGAATATCAAAATGACGATTTGGCATTAAATGACCCAAAAAGGGTTGATATGCCATAAAACAACCAATCAATTGAATATCAAAATGACTTGATTCGGCATTAAATGACCTGAAAAGGGTTGCTATGCCATAAAACAAAACAACCAACCACTACACCACACAGATTCCCCTCCCCCCTCCTGAAGTCTCTCCACCAGACTAAGCAAACCATAATAAATTACAACACCTGTGCTACTGGTGCCAAGAAAAAAAAAAACTAAAGCGGTTATCACCTGGAAGATAAAGCGTTCCATTTTGGTCACTAGTATGTTAGCCACCATTAAGTTCAGATCTGACAGTTAGTGATTTTTATTTTTTTCGTTTTTGATTTCTTTTTTCTTAGGGAATCTGTCAAAGAGAAGGTATTTGTTTTTACCTTTCTTGTTTATTGAGATGATTTGAAACAACATATCACAACAGATGTTGCTAGTTTAGACGAAGATATGTTAATGCGTGCTTGGCAAGAATTTGACTACCACCTAAACATGTTGCATTCAGGACCAGCACATATTATTCCCGAACACCCAAGCAGGAGGGCACAAGCCTGCTTGGGGGCCAAGGAAGGGTGCTTTCCAGATATCTTCAATGAATACCACCTTATGAAAATTAACATGTAGTAGAGTGGGTATTTTCCTCATACCCCACTTGTATGGGCTGGGCACAAGGCCTCGTTTTAATGTGGGCCCACCCACAAGCCAAAGCTCATGGATGGGAAAGAACAAAAATTGTGTCGTTGCCTGGGGGGATAGCCCCCTGAGATTGACGCTATTATTAAACTCTCGACAAGCCCAACGTCCGAAGCTGCTGGACCCCGGCGTTAACTGGAAAACTGAATGTGCAATGAGTCTATTTAAAAAAAAGAAAAAAAAAAAAAGATACATGTAGTAGAGTGTGTGCGTGCATGTGTGGAGGGTAATAATATTTCTATGAATACTAATTTATCAAAATTGATATGTAGTAGAGTGGGAGGGTTCATTTATTTTCTATGAATATTACTTCATGAAAATTCACATGTAGTAGAGTGAGGGAAGGGTTCATATATTTTCTATGAATACTACTTTATGAATTCTGACATGTAGTAGAGAGGACCCCAATCATAAATTCAGAGGTGGGGGACAAGACTCTAGCACTGGCTCTGGTTACGGTCCTCAGAATGTAATGGTTATCGTTGTAGGTAATGGAATTAGTAACCTGAGTTCAAATCCTGGATAACACTGTTTAGGATTGACTTCATGCTAATTCCTTTGAGAAAGGCATAAATTTATCTGTTTCATTAAGTAGTGTTCATAGAAAATATATGAAGCCTACCCTTCCAGGGCCCATAAACATGCTTCCCCCTGTTAGGGTATTAAAGAGTTTAAAAAATCGTTTTGTATGGGATTATTTGAAATCAACCATGGTAATCACTTCCCAAACTGCAAAAGTCCACTGAAAAAGTCTTTCTGCCTGCAACAATATTGCAACAGTCTTCACTCAATCCGCCAAAGTTTACTCGTTTCTTGTCTGATGCATGTCTGTGTTCTCATTAGCAAGATCAAACACAACTCTCTTTGGTGTGGGAAGTCAGGCCTTAAATAATAATTAACTGCTCTAACCAAGATCCCACATCCGGGCCATTCATGCCCAGCACTGCCGATTGTAATGTAGAAATGTGTATATGCGTCAACAATGGTGCGAGTTCAATCTCCGCTACAAGAGCCCAGGTGGCCCTACTATTTACCCATAGCTTGAGGAGTTGGATTCATAGCTTTTCCACTATATGAAATGCAAACAGCCTTATCCAGGATTTGAACTTGTTTCGCTGTGTCCATTTATAAAAAGATAAATTAAAATTGTCATCAACCATCGATACTCAGTACAGGTAATACCCTATTTTATTCAAGTTATTCATCACAAGAAATATCCAGGACTGGTGTGTATTTACTCTAGAACACCCTGACAAGTTCAAATCCTGGACAAGGCTGTTTGCATTTCATATAGTGCTAATACCCTTGGGAAAGCTATGAATTCAACTAGGGCTCTTTAATTTTGGTTAGGCAATCAGTCTAGGAGAAGGAAAACTATGAATTCAAACCTGTTAAACTCTGCTTAAGAAATTGACTTAGTGTCACATCCTGCTTGTACAGAAGGATTGGTATATATATATATATATATATATATATATATATATATTTGGGTGAATATGTGCTTAATTGAAGTCGTACCTAATTTTGAAAGTTAATTAATTAATAATTAATTAATTAGGTGGGGGACTTGAATTAAGCACATATTCTCCCAAAAATTGTTGGCTAAAAAAGCCATATCAAAACACATCGTTTGTGTATTTACTTCTCATATATATATATATACACACACACACCTTTATGTTTATTATATCTTGACCATGCTATGACTTAGACTTATCCCATAACCTGGAATGGTCCTATAATATATATATATATATATATATATATATGACCATTCCAGGTTATGGAATAAGTCCAAGTTATAGCATGGTCAACATATAATAAAAATATGATCAGTATATTAGTCTGATGGATTGTTTTTGTTCAAATTTAATTTACTTTTAAAAGTGAACATTATATAAATCCATATTCAAGGATTATTCTCTTTTGGCTTTACCTAATGTAAAATTCAGAATAGGCAACGAATTAAATCTTTTACTAAAAGTTCATATTTATTTTTTTATCATTTATTTAGAAAATCCTACAACCAACATATCTGAAAAGCTTCTGCTTACTTAAACTTTGGTATAATCTCTGCTGGAAACCATTGGCTGCGAAAGACACATTTCTAATCATTGATTAAATTCTTTTATTATTTTTGTTTTGTTTTTGTTTTTTGGAAGTAATAGACTCTTGGAGCAAGTGATATATTCAACACAAGACAAGTCGGCTTAACACAGACTATCCTCTTTGTTCTACTGATAAATAACATGTTTGCAGTCTCCGGCAGATTTTTAACAATTTCAGTTTGACAAGTAATTAATTTCATTTTCTAGCCCTGCCAAAGTCGGTTCATGTCGAAATAATCTGTTAGGGAGATGAGGTAGGATCATTTTTCCAAATAGGGACTATCAAACAAATATGCCTGATTGTATAATCTGAGATAAGCCTTGAAGCATGAAAATGATCTCTGTAAACGTCATTTGGAATTTAATCATGCAAATTGATCCTCGTTAGAAATTACAACATTAGGGACATGCCACTTTATTAAATTTGAAGTCAATCTACTTTTATTTTTTTTGAATTTTTTAAAAGTTTTTATTTATTGAAAGTAGAAACGAACAAAAAGGAGGAAACATAGTTTAGGATACATTATATGTAATATTTTAAAATGACATCAACTCCATTAGTTAAAAAGTAATCAGAAGTATTTAGCCACCAGGTATGACAAGCACATGATCTGTATTTTTATTCTGTAATATTGCCTGCACCTCTTTCAAGAAAAAAAAAATAGAATATTCATTTCAAAGATGAAGATATTCAAATAATCTTAATAAAAATGTATTTTTGATCTGAAAGTGATATTTCATCATCTATACTAAATAGAATATATTTTTTGAGACTGAAAATTATTTTATTATAAATGAATTTGTTTCATTTATGTTGTATACTGAAATTTACAATGTTTTGGTATACTATGTAAGTAGCTTGCAGCAGAGTACTAAAGCACATGATCTGTACTTTTATTCTGCAATTTTTTTGAGTGAAAGCAGCTAGAAAAATAATTAATTAACACAACTCCTACCCCAGCTATGGTTAGCGGAATGAGAAAAGGGATACCCCCGTGGAATAAATAAAGGGTTAGGTTCAAAGTTCCGTGATGGCTCCAAATACGACAAGAAGGTTCCCGAGTCCGACAAGAAATACTTTAAGAAGGCCGGAGGGTATATCGGCCGAAACGTTGTACAAATAACAGTGAAGATGGGGACAATAGTCCAAATAACGCAGATAATACTAATCTTAATAAAAATGTATTTTTGATCTTGAAAGTGATATTTCATCATCTATGCTAAATATTCGGATTTTGAGAATGAAAATTATTATAAATGAATTTGTATTTATGTTGTATACTGAAATTTACAATGTTTTGGTATACTATGTAAGTAGCTTGCAGCAGAGTACATGATCTGTATTTTTATTCTGCAATTTTTTTCCTGCACCTATTAGGAAAAAAAAATATCATTAGAAAAAAAGTTTTAAGAAAAAGTTAATTTCAAAGTGAAAAAAATTCAAATAATCTTAATGAAAATGTATTTTGATCTGAAGAGTCTTTTTTTCTTGAGTGGTATTTTACTAATTAGAAAAAATGGAGTCACCTACCACACCCCTTCAGATTACGTAACTTTACCACAGCCCACTAATATATACGGCCCCATATGTCACATAAGCAGGCAGAATTTTAACAGGCTGATTCGTTTTATAGTCAATTTATGTCTATTTCCGAAAAAAAAAAATGTTAAAAATATACAAACTTGTCTTTTTTCTTCAGAAAGGTAATAAAAGATTGTAAACAAACTAACAAAAAAAAAAATGTTAAAAATTATGCAGTTATACAAAATAAATACACCAACAATTTATCTATGATTTCAGGTTATATCAGAAAAAAAATTAAATTTTGAGAGTGAAAATTATTTTTTTATAAAGGAATGTTTTATTTATCTTGTATACTGGAACTTAGAATGTTTTGGTGTATATATATATAATGTTTTGTGGGGTGCTACTTCAAGGATTTGTTCAACACAGCATGCAGCTTCATTGTGTAGTTCCCATATAAGCTTTTACTCCAAGCACTTTATTAAAGTCCAAGTAGTGAAGCCATACATTAGTACTGATACAGCTACAGCTTGGAAGAATTCTTACTTTATTTTACCATATGATTGATAACCTGTCAATAACAGTCCATGCCTTTCCTATACGTATACTGACATGGTTTTCTGTAGATGAGATATTGCTACCTAGGTATGTGAACCGGTCTATTAATCTCAGAGTGCTAAGAATTGGTATTACATGATGGTTCTCATAAAAGTCACCATAAGTTTCACTAACTGCTCTAAACAAGTAGTAATAGACCAGTTAATTTTCTCCCAGAAAAGGTATGATAGGCTAGTCCACAACAATGTGTTAGGAATAAGGATGCCCCTTTCAGCGGGGCTTAATATATGCTGACATCCACCCACCGCCAAAATGTGTGTGAGGGGCATCTTAGGTATGACAGTAAATTGCATCTGTTAGTGAGACTCCAGTTCTAGAGATCTGTGTGTGTCATGGGTATAACATTAAACTCTATCTAATGGTGAAGTTCCAGTTCTAGAGGTATGGAGCACCCCTTCATCACCATTGCTTCCAGGTCAACTCTGACCCGGCATGATAGTATCTGTTAGGGTCAGATCTATGGGTTAAATAGAAAATAGATATTTAAAACAAATTGGGTACCCATCAAGAATGAATAAATCAAAAACGACATTAGCATAAAATGACCCGATGGGTTTGACATGCCATAAAACCCAACCAACCAGCCTCTGCTATTCTTTGCCTTTGTATCTTCTAAGGATCTCCCTTTTTACTTACTGTATTTGAGAGAATATAAGACATACCCCCATTTCAGCATGTCAGATTCAAGAAAACCTGACATCAAAATGACTTGATTTGGCATTAAATGACCCGAAAAGGGTTGATATGCCATAAAATAACTAATCAATTGAATATCAAAATGACTTGATTCGGCATTAAATAACCCAAAAAGAGTTGATATTCCATAAAAGAAAACAATCAACCAATTGAATATCAAAATGACTTGATTCAGCATTAAATAAAACTTGAAATCAAGTTTTTAGTGTATTTAAGCATATATTGGTGAAAACAGTCTAGCTGTGCATTACACAAGCAGAAACATAGCTGTATAAAAGCAATTTGGCAGTTTAGGGTAGGTAAAAGTACTGAGCGTAAGCTGGGTTACTGAGCATCATAGAGAAGATTAGCCTAGGCCTACAGGAGTTCTCAAACTTCACCTATGATGTATAAGACACAGGGCAATTTTTTGAACCAAAATTTTGGAAAAAAAGTGTGTCCTATATGCTGTCAAATACAGTATGTATAAAATATCTCCTCTTTTTTCTAAATTGTTTTTTTTTTAATGCCTCAGCCCTGTGTGATATCTATGCATTGTTCTATTTAGTATTTTTAAGTGGTTGGAATTGACACAGTTATGAAAACAATTTTATTTTAATACAAATAAATGACATAATAAACCTCACAAGAAATTATGTAAATGAAAATAAATGAGAAATAAGAAATGTTATTAAATAATAAATCTATACTTTCTTTATCACATAAAAAAAAAAACATTTTTCTGTCAAATAAGAGTGAAAAATTAGGTGGATTAATTATATTAATCCTATTTCATAAAAGCTGGAAGAAAGAATTTCAGTGACAGTTTCTGATCCAAGCACAGAAAATATCCAGTTAGGATTATTGTGTTGGATCCCTTATTTGTTGTAATTGAAACCCCAAAACTGTCTGGGGGTTGGTGTGGGGGTGTAAATTTAAGAATCAATATATATATATATATATATATATATATATATATATATAAAATCTGGTGTGTTTGTGTCAGATTCTTTGATCATCAAAATTTAAATAAAATAATGATTAAAAGAATTCTTTAAATGTTTTATGGGATTTTTTGTTTTGTTTTGCTAATAATGATAATAATAATAATAACAAACTATATCAAAGCAAAAATTGATAAGATGCAACAAAAAGTAAATGTAGACTGTGCGGTGACAAAGATGAGACTGTAAACCATGTGTTAAGTGAATCTAGCAAACTAGCACAACGGGAATACAAAGCTAGGCACGACTGGGTTGGGAAGGTGATCCACTTGGAATTATATTAAAAATTAAATTTTGACCATACAACAAATGGTATATGCATAAACCAGAGTCTGTTCTTGAGAATGAAATGCATAAAATTATCTGGGACTTTGAGATAAAGACGGATCACCCCATTGCTAAATCATTTGACAAAATAATAAAAATTTTCCTGATCAACTTCCTGTTATGAAAAATTATCATCATCTTTGATACTGTAATAGTAATTCAAGATTCTTATATCATTTTCAATTAAGATTTGTGATAGATGTGTGCATCAATTATGGTCAAGACATACTGAAAGCACCAGTACCCACTAGATCACCAAAATTAAGAAGTGATAAGTCTGTTCAATGCTCAAAATGTTCAATACACACATAAAGTAAAAAGTAAAGTCGTTGGGGCAGCCTAAAGTCGGTATCAGCCAATCAGTGAGGGAGTCTATCCCCTTTTCACTATCGCTAGACCAAGGAGATTGTTTTTGCATCTGAGGTGGAGCGCCACTCCTACCATCAGCTCCTTACTTTACCGCACATATCCCTGTGCTACTCATACGCTGAGTTAGCGAGGGACTGGTATCAAACTAGGAACCTTGTGGTATCTAGCCGAATGCTCTACCGACTGAGCTATACACATCGTTATATACTCACACACATCTTTATATATTGATTAACTCTGTGCGAACACAGGATGCCATGATCAGGACTTGCCAGAGTGATGACCAATATGGATTGGTGGCAGGAGAGAATCATGGGAATCTGTATTACCGACATCATTTGATAATGGGTGTGTAATTTGTGTGTGTATGTGATAAAAAAAACTCAATTCAATTGATATTTTGCCTCAGTATGTACATTCTCAGACAAAGCTTCATGTACATATCGAAGCGAAATATCAATTGAATTAAGTTGTTTTGTGCTTTATCCGTCTTTCCTCAATTTTAATCACATTTTGTCGGATTTACTGAATCTGTTACTCCTCATATATATATATATATATATATATATATCACAGTTACCATTAAATCCATCAAGAAAATAAATATAAAATCTTATTTACTTCTGAATTTTTTTCTAAAACTGATTAAAAAGTGCTCAATATAAAAAGCTAAATAGATGTTTTAAATCGAATGGTTTAAAAATTATCAACTTAAGTTTCTCGCAGTAGCACAAATTTTCAGGGAATACCCTAAAGATTCTCGCTACTGCAAGAAACTTAAGTTGGTAGTTTTTAAACCATTCGATTTTAAACATATATATATATATATATGTAAAAATGAAATTGGAATTGAATCCGACAATATGAGGAAGAATGAATAAAGAAAAGAAAGTACAGAATAGATAATAAAAGATGAATTTAATCAATATCACTTACACATGTGTTTCGGTCAGTTTATCCTTGTGTACACGATTCAAACTATCATCATCATTAAATAAATAAATGAAATGAAATAATAATAATAATAGAAAAATGTAAACAGAGAAAATTTGACTTTCATCAGAGTGAAATTTTATTTTGAGTGGAAAAAAAAAAAAAAATCGTGTACACAAGGATAAACTGACCGAAACACATGTGTAAGTGATATTGATTAAATTCATCTTTTATTATCCATTCTGTACTTTCTTTTCTTTATTCATTCTTCCTCATATATATATATATATATATATATATGTATTGTTGATAATGAGTTTTTGGTTTGCATATATCTCACTTAAACTATTTTTTAGAATTTCCTTCCAAGAGCATTTGTGAAATTATTGACTGATCTGATTTTTTTTGAGAAGTGTGACTGTTTTTCAAATTCTATTGCATGAATCTTGTCACTTTATGTAAACAATAGACTAAATTAATATTGAATTTGTATTTAAAACACAAAAATCTTGGTTTGCAAATTTTTAAAAGAGTTTGTGCAAATAGCTTTGAATTAGTCTGATGAATTCAAAGTGGTAAATAAAAGAAAATAAAAATGAAAAAAAAAAAAGAAACTGGGTTAGAAAATGCGGAAATACCAAATAATATTCTTAGTGGGGAGAAAACCTCTTCAATATAATAGGCTAATTTGAAAAAGCAAAAAAAAAAAAAAAAAAAAAAAAAAAGAGAGAGAAAAGGGAAAGAAAAATAGATGAAAGTTATAAGAGACAGATAAAAGAAGACTTAGACAAAATTCTTTGAAAGAACATCTTTTTTTATTATTTTTTTTAGATATTTATATGAACAGCCATTTTTTTTTTCTTCTCTCTATCTGTATGAAGAAAAATGACTGTGACAAAGACATGCCTTGCTCTTTGCTTACCAAATACAGACAACGCCAGACGCGAGACACCAGCCATCTTTTGATAGATACATGAATAACAACTTAATTTTTAGGAAAGAGGAGGGTAAGATTTGAAGGAAAAAATAAGAAAAACAAATAAGATACAAACAAAGTGTATAAGAAATGCCATCTTGTGTAGATATAAAGGACACACAGACAGACACACATTCACATATGATGAATTGCAAAATAAAAAATAAAAAATGGCAGCATATGCAAATCTTATTCAGCCATCTTGTTATTGTTTTTGTTTTTTCTTCAAAAAGCCATCTGCAATCATTTCTGTTTTTATTGACAAAGGAGTATGTAAACTAAAGAATGAGGCACAGGACAGCTTTGATCGTAAAGGACTAAGGGGAGAGACAGAGATTTAGACATAGCTGATCTGACCAAGATTTTCTGATTTTTTAAAAAATTTATTTATTTATTTATATATTTATTTTCTGATTTTTTTTTTTTTTTAGTAATGTCACTTAGAGAGGAGGAGAGTGAGAAGTTAAATAAATAGAATGCTGGAGGACATGCAAACAAATTTAAAATCAAAGTACAGCAGAAAATATGAAAATCATACAAATCAGCATCATCATCATCATCATCATCATTATTATTGTTTAACATTGGAACAATAAAACATGGAGGTTTATCAGCACAGTAGCCATCAGAAATTATGTGAGTTACATATAGATGATCAGCATTTCTGTCTTGGATCAGAGTATCCAGATGCTCCGAGGATCCAAGTGTTGCTCTCTTGCATTCGGTCTAAGGGTGGTAGTACCTGTAAGAGTCCAATCATAATAGTAATGTCATTTGGGAAAGAGAGGAGAGTGAGAAGTTAAATAAATAGAATGCTGGAGGACATGCAAACAAATTTGAAATAAAAGTACACAAGAAAAATATGAAAATCATACAAATCATCATCATCATCATCATTATTGTTTAACATTGGAACAATAAAACATGGAGGTTTGTCAGCATAGTACCCATCACAAATGATGTAACAGGTTACATATAGATGATCAGTTTATTTGTCTCATACCCCACCTGTATAGACTGGGCACAAGGCTCCGTTTTAACGTGGGCCCACCCACAAGCCGAAGCTAATCGGTGGGAGAGAACAAAAATTGTGTCGATCCCTTCGGCATTCCCCCTCAAGGGGTGCCTCAGGGCAGGTGTTGCTTGGGGGGGGGGGGGTGGCCCCCTGGGATTGACGCTATTAATTAACAGCACCTTATCCAGAGGCCGAAGCTCACTGGACCTCCCAGTTGGGAGTTGTAAGGTCATATAGATGATCAGCACTTCTGTCTTTGGATCAGAGTATCCAAGTGTTGCTCTCCTGTCTGTCAGCACTTCTGTCTTGGATCAGACTAACCAGATGCTCTTACCAAGGATCCAAGTGTTACTCTCCTGCATGCTGTCTTGTGCCCCTGCATTGTGTCTAAGAGTGTGGTAGTAACTGTAAGTGTCCCATCATAACAGTAATGTCACTTGGGGAGAGGAGGAGAGTGAGAAGTTAGACAAATAGAAATGCTAGAGGACATGCAAACAAATTTGAAATCAAAGTGCAACAGAAAAATATGAAAATTATACAAATCATCATCATCATCATTCTTATTGTTTAACATTGGAACAATAAAACTTGGAGGTTTATTAGCATTACTAGCACTGAAAGGATGTAATGAGTTACATATAGATGATCAGGAACTTCTGTTTTGAATCAGAGTATCCAAGTGTTGCTCTCTTGCACTCTGTCTTGTTCCTCAGCATTTTGTCTAAGAGTGATAGTACCTGTAAGAGTCCCATCTATGGATCAAATATATTTGTTTGAAAATTGTTTTAGATAGGAATACTAGGTACTGTTTAGATGCAAGTCCAGCACTCTTCATATTCTACTGGCCTGGCATTATGTAATATATATACATATTTACCAAACCCTCTGCATGAGCAGGAAGTGACACAAGGTCAATTTCTTAAGCAGAGTTTAACAAGTTTAAATTCAGAGTTTTCATTCTCTTAGACTGATTACCTAGCCAAGGTTATAGAGCCCTGTCTGCCCTACTATTTACTCATAGCCAGAGGGAGAGTAGTTGGATGCATACCTTTCACAAGGGTATGCGAAATGCAAACAGTCTCATCTAAAATTTGAACTCGGGTTGACGAGTCCATTTCCTATGACTCTAACCATTAGACCACCCGCCTCCTTATTGTTAAATAACAAAGCTCTTTAGCATCAACATAGAAAACTGTTAAACTTTACCCACCAAACTGTATCTGATAGTGACTACAGTTCTAGGGAGTATGAAGTATCCTTTTATTGTATTTACTTTGCAATTCACACTGGCACAGCATGGTAATACTTGTTAGGATCCCATGTATGGGCCTTCCTGTCAGCTAGGGCGTTAGAATGCACCAACTGCACCTCTGCCGAGGGGTAAGACTCCCCCAATGGTGCCACCTGTTTGCCGTGGGTGGCGACCCATGATGCTTAAGGACAGAGTCTTGGTGGATGAGCAGTCCATGACATGCAACACTCCACTTAGAACCTTACTTAGGCTAGACGGGCGGTCAGAGAGGCCACTTCCGATCAATTGGCTGGCCATGTCAAGCCCTAGCACCTATATGATTTTCCCAACCCTATTGCCCTTATGGCAAGCCCCAACCCCTTTTTATCATATGGGTGCTAGAAGGCGGTGGCTGCGGGTCTACATGTCCTGGGAATGACGTTAAACTCTATCTGATGGTGAAGTTCCAGTTCTGGAGGTTTGGGGAATGTGGAGCACCCCTTCATCACCATTGCTCCCTGGTTGACTCTGACCTGGAGTGGTAGTACCTGTTAGGGTCCCATCTATGGGTTAAATAGAAAACATGAGTTTATAAACGAAATTGTTTCAAAACTTTGTGGGCATTAAACATTTTTGAATACCAAATTACCTATAGAAGTATTCAGCATAAAATAACCCAAGGGGTTGACATGCTGTAAAACCCAACCAACAAACAAACCCATGTATGGGTCGAATAGATATGTAGAAAATTATACATATTCAATAGGACCATGTATAAAACAACCCCCTCCCCCAGAAAACTCCTAGGGAACAACTACACAATAAATGTAAATATGAATATACTATGAATTTGATTTCCTCACCTCTAGGTATAAAATGAGGAAGTGAAATCTGTAATGAAGAAGTGGCTCAAAGAACAGTCAACAGAATTTTACAGGGCAGGGATACATGCTCTAATTCAAAGGTGGAAAATTGCTATTGAGAGAAATGGTGACTATGTGGAGAAGTAGGGTGTGGTCCACAGAGGACCAGCTTAATTTTTATGTATGATACATGTTCCTGTGTTGGTAATTATACCTGTCCTAAACAAAATAGCATTACTTTTTGACTCACCCTCGTACTATGAAAGTGATTTCCTCACCTCTAGGTATATATATATTTACCAACCCCTCCGCTCGAGCTGGATGTGACACAAGGTCAATTTCTTAAGCGGAGTTTAACAGGTTTGAATTCAGAGTTTTCCTTCTCCTAGACCGGTTGCCTAACCAAGGTTAAAGAGCCCAGTTTGCCATACTATTTACCCATAGCTGGAGGGAGAGTAAAATTCATACCTTTCCCAAGGGTATTAGCGCTAAGTGAAATGCAATTACCACGTCACCTCTAGGTATAAGATGACCCTAGACTGGTTGACCTGCCATCAAAATCAATCGATCAGTCGTTATCAATCAAAGATGGATAATATTTGCTTTTATATAACAATGCACTCATTTTCATTTAACATTTCCATTACTTCATGGACTCGATTGCCAAAAATGAAAGCTAATCAAGAAGAAAGGTTGTATCTATAGAGAATGAACGGAAAACAACCATTTATTTATTCTGTTGTTGAGTTATTTTGGGACAGTTTTTGCAGCAAACTCATCCAATAGAAATGTAGCATATAACTCAATCACCCAAAAATGGACTAATGAAATATATGTCTAATTATAACAATGGACACTCTTGCATCTCTCTCTCTCTTTCTTCCTGGCTTGAATGTGAGTGACCATTGCTGGACAGGCTATTTTCTGCTCACCACTTACATGCTTCTTACCTCTCTCTCTCTCTAATGATGGATAGGGTGTCCCTTTGTAAGAAATTTGAACCATTTCTGCTCTCAGTTAATAGAAGAGCGCCTGCAACTGTGTTCGCCTTGCAAAATGCTATCCACTTCTTTGTTGGAAGCAATCCTTCATTGTCTTTGACAGGCTGTGTGCTTTTGATTTGGTCACAAGCCACCAGAGGGGGAAAAAAACTTTAACCCTTGACCACACAAGTTTTTACACTATTTCTCTGAATTTTTGAGATGAGGCTTGATAATTAGTATTATTTGGATTATTCAAACTATTGTCCTTATCTTCATTGTTAGCTGTACAATGTTTTGGCCGACATGCTCTCTGGTTTTCTTCAGATAATTCTTGTCAGGCTCGGGAACCTTCTCGAATTCAGGAACCTTCTTGTTAATGTAGAATAATCAAGCTAAGTTCCAATTACTGTTAAATTGGTAAGACACAGCAACAAGTAGTCATAACTGAATACGACCCTATCTTGCCGCAATCCTACTGCAGAATGACAGGGTATTTATGAAACTCCACAACATCACAGAAACCAAGCAGCCATCAGAACTAAGGAATGGAATCACCCAAATACATGAATGGACTATTTTTGATTTCCATAAATACCAACTGTCTTTGACACTGCTTCAGTTGTGCTTAGCCAGTTGCTGTTGTTCAAACCAACAGTTGACTGACTGATCTCAATAGTTATAATCGGGAAACTTCCTGGAACTTTGAACCAAACCCTTTATAATAATATTTAGGTTTTACACTTTGCGAAAATTTAGGGATGGTTTACAGTTCGTTGGTTTGAGACAGGTGTGAAGTTTTATCTCGTTCTCTGCAATAAAATGACTTTACTATTTCTTGGAATTTTTGGGATGAGGCTTGATAATTAATATTATTTGGATTATTCGGACTATTGTCCTCATCTTTAAATCTTACAAAAAAAAATTAAAAAATAGTGAAATAGATCACTAATTAGGACTGAGACTATTCTAGTAGTGACCACTTCAAGCGGAGTTTAACAAGTTTGAATTCAGAGTTCTCCCTTCTCCTAGACTGGTTGCCTAACTAAGGTTAATGAGCCCAGTCTGCCCTATTTTACCCATAGTTGGTGGGAGAGTAGTTAGATGCATACCTTTCCCAACGGTATTAGCACTATTAGCAAACCAGATGGTTTATTCACAACTCTCTATTTCTCTCTATTATGAGGGTATTTCTTATCTTTATGCATGTGTGAGTATATATACACACGTTTTGTTTAACTCAATGGACAATTCTTGTTTCTAATTGTCTGGCCATCTTTTTTATATCAAGATGGAAGAATTGGTGTATGAATCCACCGATGGATCTAACACTAGTACTTTCTGCACTACTTTATGCCATCATCAGGTGTGAAACTATGAGATGTGTCCATTGTTTCTTTTTAAACAAACAGTAGCAGTAGTAAGTAGGAGGAAGGGTTCACAAGCTTATAAGAATGTTATGGAATGGTGGGAGAAGAATTGGTGGGAATTTGAGAATATGTTGACTGGTTTCGAAGTTAATTTGTTTTTAGGTGCTTTTTTTTTTGTTTAATATATAGAGCTTCTAGTATTTGAAGTTTCTCTCTCTCTCTCTCTCTCTCTCTCTCTCTATATATATATATATATATATATATATATATATATATATATACATACACACACACACACCCTCTACGCATGAGCCGGATGTGACACAGATCAATTTCTTAAGCAAAGTTTAACAGGTTTAAATTGAGATTTCCTTATCCTAGACTATTTACCCATAGCTGGAGGGAGAGTAGTTGGATGCATACCTTTCCCAAAAGTTATGTGAAATGCAAACAGCCTCATCCAGGATTTGAACCATGGTTGACGAATTCATTTCCTATGACTCTACCCATTACACCACGTGTTTGTGTGTGTGTATATATATATGTATATATATATATATATTTTCTTAATTCAATTTTCCTTTTCACCAGTTCTCACTTGATCACCAAAGTTAAGCGGCGATAAGCCTGTTTAGTACTTAGATGGGTGACCATTTAAACAATAGCAAAGAAAGAAAAACTCAAACTGTCATTCAACTATGATAAGTTTATTTCAACCAGAAACTCAAAATGAGTCTAGTCTCATCAGAAAGATTTAACAAAATATTAAGTAATTTGTTAAATCTATCTGATGCGACTAGACTCATTTTGAGTTTCTGGTCGAAATAAATTTATCATAGTTGGATGATGGTTTGTTAATTTTATCTTTCTTTAGTAAGTTATATATATATCTTTTTATTTTTATATTTTTTTTGTTTTACTAAAAATAAAAATAAAAATATATATATATATACAACTTTATAAAAATAAAAAGATATATATATATATATATATATATATATATATATATATATATATATATATATATATATATAACTTTATAAAAATAAAAATATATATATATATATAACTTTATAAAAATAAAAAGATATAACTTTATAAAAATAAAAAGATATATATATATATTTTTATTTTTTTTTTTTTTTGTTTTACTAAATTTCTTTGAAACATAGTAAGGAGACTCGCTTCCTTGACAGTCTGCTTCTCAGAACAGTGAGCCAAGTCTGTCAGTTGTGTTGTCGTTCTATTACAAGTCTCTTGTAATAGAAGTTCCGAATTCAGAAAGGTGTTGGTCAGGTAATTGCAAACAGCTATAAGTGTCTCTTTCAAGCTGTGACTCTGTCTCTTGGGGGAAAGTGTTCCTCAAGAGGTTATTTATGGCCACTGGCCTCTCTCAGGTTGTATGTTCTCTATGCTTACTTATTTCCCTACTTCCTGACCAATTCCATAAGTTAGTCATTGTCCCTGCTGTGATAATTTGTCCGCCTCAGGTCCAAGCAAAGCGTGGCTTTCTTTCTTTCTTTTGTTTTCTGTGTGCTGTTCATTTTGCTGTGACACCTTTGCAACACACTCTTTCCCGCCTTGCTCCTGAGGCAAGGCAATGTCCTCAGTGAGTTGCAAGTGGACATTACCTTTGTTGTGTACAGAGGCATCTGATCACACCAGCAAGCTGACCAAATGCCAAATTTCAGTCTTGTTGGACTGACAGTTTCACCGAAAAGTAGTGTCCTTACAGAGTAATAGAATTACTTTAATTGCAATATTTTACTCCAGTTGCCTTGAGACCTGGGCAAGTATATCAGCAAGGTGAACTGGTGATGTTCAGGATGTTGATGATAACTTCAGCTAAGATATATGTTCTCGTCTCTTTCAAAGATTTGTGATGTAAATGAAATTGCTATTGTAGAAGAATTTTTATATTTACTAAGATTGTATTATTAGTTTTATCAACCTTGTCAGTGTGGCTCAGAATATGCTGATTGCATCTGCTAAATTGGGGTACCGTATACCCCCCCCCCAAAAAAAAATGTCCTGGGTATATATTTACCCAACCCCTCCACATGAACAGGATGTGACACAAGGTCATTTTTGAACTCTGCTTAAGAAATTGACCTTGTGTCACATCCTGCTCGTGCAGAGGGGTTGGTAAATATATATAAGGAATAGTGCTCTTAAGAAAAATTAGTCTTAAATTTTCAGGCTTAGCTCAGTCAGTAGAGCGTTCGGCTAGGAATCACAAGGTTCCTGGTTAGATACCGGCCCTTGCCAACTCAGCATATGAGTAGCACAGGGATCTGTGCGGTAAAGCAAGGAGCTGATGGTGGGTGTGGCGCTCCACCGCAGATGCTAAAATAATCTCCTTGGTCTAGCACTGGTAAAACGGGGATAGACTCCCTCACTGTCTGGCTGATACCGACATTAGGCCTCCCCGACGGCTTTACTTACTTATTTGTGTAATATAAAAGGAAAAATATCACAAAATTCGTTTTTCATTCTATTCCTCTTTTTATGTTATTTATTTATTTATTTTTACTGAAGATGAGTATCAGGCTTTTTAATAATCCATTAAACAAAGAAAAAGATTTTTTTTTAATGCATTGTAATTTAAATTCTTACTGTTTTTCATTTTTCTCACCTTCTCTTTCTTTTTATTATTTCTTCTATTTTTATTTATTAAGGTCAAGTTATGTTAAAAACGCTGGTTTTTGCTAGATCATCAAAGTTAAGCAGCGATGAGGCAGTTCAATACTTGATTGGGTGACTATATAAAGAATAGCAGGTACTAGAAACAACCTGAGTCCTTTGTTTATCAAAATGACTTGATTCAGCATTAAATGACCTGAAAAGGGTTGATATGCTGTAAAACAAAACCAAAACATTTTTTTTTTCACTGAGATGAATTTTTTTTATTTTAGGGCGTTTTTTTATTTTGTACTAGTCTATGTAATAATGCTGGTGTTCCTACAAAATATGTCAGTTATCATTTTAAAATACCCTATATTATTATCATGGGTGGCGGGTTAAAAAAATGTGTTGATCCCGTCGGCATCCTCCCTCAAGGAGGGCGCCTCAGGCACTGGGCAATAAACCCAGCCCTGTCCCTTTAAAACAAAGGGGCAAGTATTGCCTAGGGGATAGCCCTCCTGGGATCAACGTGATTAGCTTGTATATTATAATTAGTATTGTTTACGCTAAAATAATCTCCTTGGTCTAGCGCTAGTGAAAAGGGGATAGACTCCCCGCTGTCTGGCTGATACCAACATTAGTCCACCCCGACGACTTTACTTACTTACACTCCTTGTGAGTTTTTCACATTAACGTTAGCTGATGGTATTTACTGATAATAAAAAAAAACATTAAAATAATGGAAATTTAAATTCTTACAAAAAACATAGAATATCTGATTTATTGAAATACCTATTTTTTTTCATTTGTAATCTACCTTGTATAGAAAGTTTCACCCTTCTTGCATACACGTCTGATCTTGATGTTGGCTTGAGGATTTTTCTGTCAGCGAAATCAAGTGTTTAGATTTGAACTTCAGCACACTGTGTTTCTAATGTAGATTATAAAAGATACATCTTTACAGAATGAGCCATGACTAAACCCAACACAATTTAGAGACACATTAAAGAAACTGGCTTATTAAATATTAAAAAAAAAAAAAAAGAAGTTCATCTGAGATTGATTTTTTGACTGTTTTGTATGTTCCTTCGAACTGGTGTATCATCCAATCAGTAACCTTTGAGATGCAACCATCAGGTTTTTGTTTTTAAAGATGAAATTGGTCTTCACTTAAATTCCATTTCTCGTTTTGTTTTTCTTTCTTTTTTTATTTTATTTCATAGTTGTTTGTGTTTGAGAAATCAGTTACAAAATTGAAAATTACACCCTAGCCAATTGTCAGAGATAGACTCCTCTTCTGGACTTGTTTCTTCTTTTATTTATGAATGAATAAATATTTAAAAAAAAAAAGAATAGAATAAAATAAGGATGTGAAATCAATCAGCTGATAGCAAATAACAGAGCAGTAATGACTTTTTACCACCACATGATCATCATTAACACATTGCAGTTCATTGGTGTTAATATCATGGATAGAACCTGGTGAAATTCATCTCTTTATGATTAAACCTTTTCAGAAGCAGAGGTTAAAAAAAATATGAAAAAAGACACAGTTCAGGAAATAGGGATAAATTTCCTTGGATTAAAATGTTTCTTTATAATTTTCAATCTTTTTCAATTCTAGTAAAAAAAAAATATTCTGAATCTCATTTTCTTCTTGGGCCCACAGGTAAAATGTTTTCCAAAACTCTTGGGTGCTTTCCTGAATATAGTTATATTGAGGTGTATGGAGACAATAATAATTATCTCCCTTAGAGGAGGAGTTTATCATCTGGGGCCTCATGGGGTGTCACATGTCACTTTTGCCTTTCTTTTTTTATAAATAGAGACATATCTCAGATCCAGTAAAGCCACATGGCTTTTTAAAAAAAATTTTTTGTACCCCACATACTGCTGGTTTATATAACAACATGTGTATATTTTTATCTGTTGAAACATTTTTGTGTATTCATTGGTATGTATATAAAAATTTAAATGTCCTTGTATGTACAAATGCATTTATCTTGTTTTTTCCTTCCACTGTATTCAGTGTTAGTATATCAAGATTATACTAATGGTAATATTGGTTCTCAGTGAGTGGGGATTTGATTAAATATCTTCCTTAGCATCATAGTACTGCTCCAGGAAGGATCTTAATTGATTGATTTTAATGGCATGTTAGCCTATCTTGGGTTATTTTATGCTTAGAGGTTAGGAAATTACATTCATATTTACTTTTTTGTGAAATTGTTTCTTAAAAGTTTTTGGTTTTTTTTCATATAGTCCTATTGAATATAGTTAATTTTTAAACATATCTATTTGACCTATAAATATGGCTCTAACAGATATTACCACTCCAGGTCAGTGTCGACCTGGAAGTAATGGCAATGAAGAGATACTCACACAGCTCACCATCAGATGCAGTTTGATGTTATACCCAGAACACCTTTTTTTTTCTTTTTTTTGATAGGGAGTCTTAACCCTTGTTTTAATGATATTTCAAAATCCTCTGGGATAGATTTTTAATAATTACTTTATATTACTTATTTACATTTCTAACTTTTGGTATGATTTTATTTCTTTTAAGAAGGACATGTTGACATTTTCAAATAGGCCCTTCCTATTTTTTTTTTGCTGTGAAAAAACACTGTCTGATGAGAGCTAAATCTCTACATTCTATGAAAAACTGTTTAACAGTGTAGAGTGTTTGACATGTTATAAACTGTGTTTGTCTCTCTTGAGTGTAAAGGATTGTGTTAGTCTTGTGCAACCAATGCACAATCCATATATATATATATATATATATATATATAATATACCAACTCCTCCGCATGAGCAGGATGTGACATATGTTTAGTTCTTAAGTGGAGTTTGCTAGGATTGAATTCGGTTTTCTTTCTCCTAGACTGGTTACCAAGCGATGGTTAAAGAGCCTAGTCTGTCCTACATGTGTGTCTGAGTATATATATATAAACTGTAATGCTTCTGATTTTTAAAAATTGAATTAATTTTATTTTAAATAAAATTCATTTTATTTTTAATACAGATAACGCATTTTTTGAAAAATTCCAACTTTGACTAACAGCGTTCTATTTGCGCATTCTTCTTCTAACAGTCATTTCATCCCGTCCGTTTTGAAGACCAATCTATTACATACGGTCGATACAGATATTCAGAGGGAAGGGGGGGGGCCGATGTGCAGTTAAAAACCGTTGAAGGAAGGCCCCGAAACTGTGCACATTCTCTCCTGATGATCCCAAGCATTTGTAAACATCATTTGTTTTTTCAATATATCAAATTCACACTGTCGGATTAATTTCCTTTTATTTCACATATATATATATATATATATATATATATGATACAAATGTGGAGCAATGTCACAATATATTTCAAGTATAGAATAAGATGATAATAAAACAGGTGTTGAATACCAGCTCACCTGAGGATGAACAATTGTTAAACTTTGAGTGATGAGTTATTATCCTGTTTTATTGTTATCTCATTTTATAAGATGTGACACAAGGTCAATTTTTAATGCGGACTTTAACAGATTTGAATTCAGTGTTTTCCTTCTCTTAGACTGGTTACCTTAGGCAAGTTAAAGAGCTCAGTCTACCCTAGTATTTACTCATAGCTGGAGGGAGAATATTTGGATGCATACCTTTCCCAAGTGTATTAACGCTATGTAGATGCAAACAGCCACATCCAGTATTTAAATTTGGGTTGACATGTCCATTTCCTACGATTCTAACCATGCACCTCCTATCCGGATATAGCGACTTGTTCCTTTATGGATTTTCTGAAAGCTGGTTTCCATTCTCCTAGCGTGAGTTTTATCAGGAAGACTTTATCGTATATGTTCTTATTCCAAATTTAAGAGAAGATACTTAAGATGAAATTTGACAGCACTGAAAATGAATAAGAAATGAAGTTGAAAAAATTTAGAATAAATTGCATAAAAACAGAAATATATAAATTTCCAAATATTGTTTTGAGTTGGGTTTTTTTTTTTTTTTTCTTAAAAATTATTTTCAAAGAATATTTTCTTAGCGAAAATGCCTTTCAGTAAGTGACTTATTGATTTTTGAATGTTATTGATCCGAGAGACCAATTTGTCAATCAGTACCTTGATAAATAGGTCTGACTGGTGGAGGAGGAATGGAGGGGAGGGTTCAAGATTAGATAGTAACTACCAAACTGCGTTTTTTTTTTGGGGGGGGGTTATAAAGAAAACATATTTGTATTGCAAGACGTAATGACTAGAGTCAATATTATTACTAATTTTTATCTTGTTTTTTTTTTATACTGTTTTTGTTGATTTTTATCACAACTCTCAGGTGATTACCCTGTGTTTCAATAAAACAACATTGTATCATAGTGGAGATCAAAGAATGAGAGAACATAACTGTACATACCCAACCTCTCCCTCATGGGCAGGATGCTAGAGTAGGTCAATTTTCAAACAGATTACAGCTTGTTTGAATTCAGAGTTTTTCTTTACTATAGGGTAATTCCATTTCGAATCACCCAGAAAAAAGTAAAATTGTCACCCACCCACTTCAATTTTTCTTCAATTTAAAGTCTTAAAGGTAACCAATTTTAAGTTATTAATGATTTCTGATTTTGAAAATTTTTACTGATGTTGTAGCTTTGGTTCTGAGCAAAAATCAAACTATCTTTTTGGTAAAAATAATGTGAAATATATGGGAAATAATGCTAGAAAAGTTTTGTCCTAGATGCAGTGCCACATCGGGATATTGATCTTGCTATGAAAAAATCAGGAATGATCAATAACTTAAAATTAGTTGACTTTAAGACATTTTAATAGCATTTTTGGATTCCTTAGGCAAAAATACTTTTATAAACCAATCTTTAGGAGTAGGGAAGCTCTAAAACTCATTTTACAGACAAAAATAGGTTACAGAAAGTCGCCATTTTTTGCGACCACCCTTCAAATTTGGAGAGCTAAAGATCGACATAAGTTCACCAAATTTTGGAATTGGAAGCTCAAATTTTGGGATTGTCTAATGTTGTCATAATCCACACTTGGACAAAAATTCAGAAAAATTGAAGGAGTGGATGACTTGACATGGAATTACCCAATACCAAAAATCTGTTCATAAAGTGTTTTGAATATCTCGAGAACCAATCATATTGCTGTGACTGCAATCTTACTGATGTACCTGTATAAATGCATTCTTGTAGTCTTTTTTTCTTTTTTTTTTTCTATCTTTATTTCTGTTTTTTATTTCTTGGTTTTTATTTTTACCATTAAGGAAAGATTTTTGCTTTTTTTTTGTTTTCTTGTAAAATTAGACTTATAATAAAAAAAAAAATAAAAAAGATAAAATTTGAAAGCAATTTTATTCTTGTTTTTGATAATGATCATTTCCCATTGGTCATTGAATGTCATCAAAAATCTTCTTTTTTTTCTAATTATGAACAAAAAAAATGTTTCAACTGATTAATCTTGATTAGTAACTTTATCAGTGTTATTTTATTTGCTTTCTTTTGTTTTTATGATGATAATGTCGATCAATTTTATCATTATCAATAACAACAACAATAATAGAACTTTTTAAAAAATCAAGATAAATGAATAAAATTAAATAAATAATATTAATAAAAATAATATTTATCATAAAAAAGATAATAAAGACATTAAGAAGAATGACTTAATGATATGTAATTGTTTTGCACATTTTATTTTATTTCCACGGAATTTTCATATTAAACTTTAAAACTTTAATATGAAATTTCTGGGGAAATAAATCTGAAGAGATTTGTTTTTATTTGACTAAAAAAAATTATGTGTTTGGAAATTAAAAAAAAAAATAAGCCTAAAAAAATAAACTACATAAAATGGAGGCACATGGTTTGATGGTTAGAGTCGTAAGAAATAGACTCGTCGACCGAGTTCAATTCCTGGCCAAAGCTGATTGCATTTTCACATGGTGCCAATATTCTAGGCATGAATCCAATTCTCCCCAGCTATGGGTAAATAGTAGAGTAGACTGGACTCTTTAACCTTGGCTAGGCAACCAGTCTAGGAGAAGGAAAACTCTGAATTTAAACCTGTTAAACTCTGCTTATGAAATTGACTTTGTGTTGCATCCTGCTCGTGCGGAGGGGTTGGTAAATATATAAAATAAAAAAAGTAACCTCAAATTTAGCCTCTATTTTTAAGTTGAAAATTTTTTAAATTTTACATTTTTATCAAAATATTCATTAGAAAGAATGAAACTTTCTTTTCTATTGCCAGATTTCTACAAATGTACAGACACTCTGAAAAGAAAAATTTTAATTTAAATGCAAAAAATCCATGCTGTTACTATTTATATTTTATTTTTTAACTATGTTCACGAATATAGATAAAATCTTAATTATTTTTGCTCAAAAAGCAAGATCTAATGATAGTGAATATGTATATATATTTACTTTGCTGTTAATTGTTTTATTTTTGTAGTTTTCTCTGGCCATACATACACACAAACTGCACTTTATATATGTTTAGATAACCAAGAGTAAACAAACTGGTTTCAAATTACAATAAATAATTAATATCTGATGACATATAAGTCTTAGTTTATTTTGCTTTTTTTATTTGATTGAATATCAACTCCTTATGGGTCATTTAATACTGATATGTAAATCATTGGTTTGGTCTGTTTATTTTATGGCATATCAACACTTTTTGGATCATTTAATGCTGAAACAAGTCATTTTGATAAAAGTTTCTGTGTTTCAAGTTCTTAGTATCTTCAAATTGGTATAGATAATTTTCATTAACTTCATTTTGTTTACTTGGGTTCAGTTTGGTTTGTTTAATGGTATAGTAACCCTGTGGGTTATTTATTGCCAAAAACTGTTGGTGTGAGATAAAAGTTGGTACTCAAGTTTCCTTTACAGGTATATTTTTGTAGATGTATTTAATGGTTGTATTTTATATCTGATTCATAATTTTATATATATTTTTTATTGTAATCAATGTTGTAGAGTAGCTAGCTAACACCCCTTCAGCACTCTACCATATGGACTGGCCCAAAGCCATAAAATAGCCTATGATTTAAGTAGATTGACTAGCTGAATAATATTCAGATTGACTTTGCTGCATTGGCTATGCCAAACTAACCCTCCCTATTTAGTGTAAGTTTTGTCTTGTTAATTGTTTTACTTATTTTTCTGTGTTTGTATGTATCCGTTTATCACCAGATGCTGGTGCTTAATAAATGTATTAAGCACAACATTCATCTGTATATCTTTCCACCTTGCGATACATCATAATCATAATTATATTTTTATTTGTGATTTGTCAACATTTCAAATGCACTGAAAAATTAGTGTAGCACATTTCAGTTGATTGTGTCAATGTCCTTATATTAGAATTTTAATATCTGATGACATATAAGTCTTGTGGAGGTGCTTGGTGTAATGGTTACAGTCATAGGAAATGGACTCATTGACATGAGTTCAAATTCTCGACCACGCTGTTTGCATTTTACATAGCGCTAATACCCTTGGGGAAGGTATGTATCCACATTCTCTCCCTCCAGCTATGGGTAAATAGTAGGCTAGACTGGACTCTTTAACCTTAGCTAGGCAACCAGTCTAGGAGAAGGAAAACTCTGAATTTAAACCTGTTAAACTCCGCTTAAGAAATTGACCTTGTGTCACATCTTGCTCATGCGGAGGGGTTGGTAAATATATATATATTAGAATAAGATTTTTGAATGTTTTTTTTAGAGGCATTGTTGATAAAGTATATATTATTATTTATATTTTTGCTTGAAGGCAATTACAATGCATGTATCGCATAAAATTTGATACTTATAGAAAATAATCTTGAGAAGTGAATCCCGGCAAAGGATTGTTCGGTGTGTAGAACATCGAAAGGTTAATTTCGCAGGGATTGTTCAGTGTGTACCATGGCTGAGGCAATATGGTCTCTGACTATGCCTGCTGAGGTCCTGGTTTCGATTTCTGTCAGAGGGAAATTGTTAGTATACATCGCTGATGAGACTTAATAAAGTCAAAACAGTCTGTACGATGTTCTACACACCGAACAATCCTTTGCCGGGATTCACTTTTCAAGATTATTTTCTATGAGTATCGAATTTTATGCGATACATGCATTGTAATTGCCTTCAAGCAAAAATATAAATAATAATATATATATATTAGAATTTTATAGCAAAACTTTCACTTGGGAAACAAGGTATAAAAAAAAAAGAAGTAAAAGAGAGAAAGAAAAAGAAATGCCTTCTTATGTTGGACCTTAAACTATAGAGGGGCTTAGATTTTTCTTTGTTGTATTAATTAGTTGTTTGATATTAATTTTCAAGGGTTTAACGCAGACTCTGCACCAGATAGTTTCACAGAATAATGAGAGAAAGTACAAATCTTCATCTTTCTGTTAAGTTTACTGAATCCACTGACATTGGATGGCTGTGGTTGGCTAGCCAAATAAATCCCCACACCCCCAGCTAATAACGTCTCCTTCAAGTGTCATGCAGAAGCTATTGAGTGCAGCTATAATTTCCCTATTTTCCTTTTCTTTTTTTTTAATGTCTTTCTCTCTCTTTCTCTGTTGTCTGTCTCTCTGTCTGTCTGTCTCTCTCTCTCTCTCTTCTCTCTCTTTCTCTTTCCTCTCTCTCTCTCTTTTCTCTTCTCTCTTTTCTCTCTCTCTCTCTTTCTCTCTCTCTCTCTTTTTCTCTCTCTCTCTCTTTTTTTCTCTCTCTCTTTTTCTCTCTCTCTTTTTTCTCTCTCTCTCTCTCATTCTCATTTTTTAAATGTTTCTGTGTGTACTCTCTCTCTCCACTCTCACTCTTTTTAATGTTTCTTTTCGTACTGATAGCTCCATCTGTGGGAAGATACAAATGATAGCTGCAGACATCATCAAAGCTAAAGAAATGGCTATAAACTGAGGCTCATATCTACTAGCAATCATTTTAGTGAAGGGCAGATATTTTCTGATGAGGGGCATATCATGTTCGAGCCATCCCGGTGGGAAACTAATTACACGTCTGTATTTTTATCACTTTAACTTGATGAGACCAATTGCCCACTGTAGTCTGCTGAATTGGAGGCAAGATAGGGCCTGCAGAAAGTAGACTTTGGTGGTCTTCACTACGTATAATGTATATCGCAGACTGGACAGTGTCCAGCCAAATACCTTTCTAATAATTTGGCCCTATCTTGGGCTAGACAGGCGGTCAGAGAGGCCCCCTCCAATCAATCGGCTGGTCACGTCAAGCCCTAGCACCTATATGATATTCCCAAACCTATTGCCCTTATGGCAAGCCCCATCCCCTTTTTATCCTATGGGTGCTAGAAGGCGGTGGCTGCGGGTCTACATGTGCTGGGAATGACGTTAAACTCTATCTGATGGTGAGGTTCCAGTGTTGGAGATTTGGGGAATGTGGAGCACCCCTTCATCACCATTGCTCCCTGGTCCACTCTGACTCAGAGTGGTAGTAGCTGTTAGGGTCCCATCTATGGGTTAAATAGAAAAATGTATTTATAAAAAAATTGTATTATCCATTAAGAATGAATTTATTTCAAAACTTTATCGGCATTAAATGACCCACTGAGGTTGATATGCCGTAAAACAAAACAAACCCAAACCAAATACCTTTCTAATAATTTGCTCAACAAGTTTTAATAGAGTCTCTTAACTACTGTTTTAAACTTATCAAATTCTAATTGATACTCTATATTGTTAAACTTACTAGCAAATATATGCACCCTCCAGGTGCAAGTATTTAAGTTTTAATGTAATAAAATATTATATTAAATTAGAAAGGCTTATGAACCTAAATAAGAATGCATATAAAAAGGTTTGAAACAGAGTGGGGAATAATCAAAAAATAGGACAACTTCTTTTCGAACTCAGGAACCGTCGTTTCGTAATTGGGAGCCATCACAGAATTTTAAACCCAACCCTTTATTCAATCCCTGAAGGTATCCTGTTCTTATTCCGTTAACCACAGCTGGGTACAGGTGTTAAGCTGTGATAATTATTATTCTACGTTACTGTCACCTTTGACCAGTATTGAACCTACAACCCAGAGATAGCTGTCACTTAGAACTGTCTTAACCCAGTGCCTATATCCCCAATGCTATGTCCAATTACAGGTTCCACCATGAGCAAAATGTGACACTAGGTCAGTTTTTAAGTAGAGTATAACTGTTTTGAATTCTGAGTTTTCTTTGTATCGGACTGCCCTACCAAGGTTAAAGAGCCAAATTGCCAAACTATCTACCCATAGCTGTGAGGAGAAGAGATGGATTCAAGCCTTTTCAATGGTATTAGCATGAAGCAAAATTCCACCTCAGCCAAGATTTGATCTTAGCTGGTGTTGTAAGGAAGGATATTTCCCCTATAAGTAATTTGGACTCATCCAATGAAAGACATAAAAGATACAGACTAGATGAGGTTAGTCTTGCTAACAGTATTTATTATTGTTTGTTGAAGAGCAGTGAGTATCACTTAGTTTTGTAAGGGAGATATTTCCTCTACAAGAAAGTTGGACTTGTCCAATGAAGCCATAAAGATACAGACTAGACAAGGTTGGTGTAGTAACTAGTCTTGTTGACAGTATTCATTATTGTTTGTTGAAGAGCAGTGAGTATCACTTAGTTTTGTAAGGGAGGATATTTCCTCTACAAGAAAGTTGGACTTGTCCAATGAAAGCCATAAAGATACAGACTAGACAAGGTTGGTGGTAGTAACTAGTCTTGTTGACAGTATTCATTATTGTTTGTTGAGAGCAGTGAGTATCACTTAGTTTTGTAAGGGAGGATATTTCCGCTACAAGAAAGTTGGACTTGTCCAATGAAAGACATAAAGATACAGACTAGATGAGGTTGGTGGTAGTAACTAGTCTTGTTGACAGTATTCATTATTGTTTGTTGAAGAGCAGTGAGTATCACTTAGTTTTGTAAGGAGGATATTTCCTCTACAAGAAAGTTGGACTTGTCCAATGAAAGACAAAGATACAGACTAGATGAGGGTGGTAGTAACTAGTCTTGTGACAGTATTCATTATTGTTTGTTGAAGAGCAGTGAGTATCACGATATTTCCTCTACAAGAAAGTTGGACTTGTCCAATGAAAGACATAAAGATACAGACTAGATGAGGTTGGTGGTAGTAACTAGTCTTGTGACAGTATTCATTATTGTTGTTGAAGAGCAGTATCACTTAGTTTTGTAAGGGAGGATATTTCCTCTACAAGAAAGTTGGACTTGTCCAATGAAAGACAGACTAGATGAGGTTGGTGGTAGTAACTAGTCTGTTGACAGTATTCATTATGTTAGTGTTGTAAGGAATGATATTTCCTCTACAAGAAAGTTGGACTTGTCCAATGAAAGAAATAAAAAGATACAGACTAGATGAGGTTAACTAGTCTGCTAACAGTATTTATTATTATTTGTGAAGAACAGTGAGTATCACTTAGTTTTGTAAGGAGGATATTTCCCTCACAGAAAGTTGGACTTGTCCAATGAAAGACATAAAAGATACAGACTAGATGGGTTAGTGGTAGTAACTAGTTCTGCTAACAGAGTATTCATTACTGTTGTTTAAATAACTGCGTGTTTGATTCTATTTATTATATCCCCTTGTACCAATGGGTGATAAACCTATTTGTTAACCTTTTCTGGATTTAATGTTGTTTATTGATAAACTCAGTCACAACAGATAGACAAGTCCATTCCTTAAGATCATTGTGCATGAATATCTTCACGATGAATAATCAGTGACTGAAGAAATACTGCCTTGTACAAATAATACAATAAACGTGTGTGTGTTTTTTTCATTATGGTTTATACCATAATTAGAAATAGACAAAAATGTGTAGCATGGATAGATACTTATCTCTTAACTTCGTTTGGTCATGAACTACAAGAAACACCTGAAGAAGGCCAGAGGGAACATCAGCTGAAACATTGCGTATATAACAATGGGTTGAGTTCAAAGTTCCATGAAGACTTCTAATTATGATAAATGGTTTGACGAATTTGACAAGAAGGATCCCATGTTTGACAAGCAGCACCTGAAGAAGGCCAGAGGGCATATTGACCAAAACTTTGTGCATATAACAGTAAAGATGAGGACAACAGTCAGAAAAATCCAAGTAATACAAATTATCAAGACTCATCTAAAAAAATTCAAAGAAATAGGCTGGTTTGGATTTGAACTCGAGTAACTTTCTTTTTCTTTTTCTTTTCTGTATTTCCTTTTTTTTTTCTTCTGTATTTCCTTTTATAATAACCATTACACAATGAGCACCTCCATAGTGAAGTGAGAATAGATAAGCAAAAGCACTCAATAAGAACTGAACCAACTTCATCTGACTTTGGAGATGTACTTAGTCACGTCAACATCATAAAATCAATGATCAACTTTTCTTTATATTTTTCAGTTTCAATATAGTTACGTAAAAATTGCAATGGTTCAACTTCTTGAACAAAGATT